>JBBKCR010000018.1:14993884-15007679 GCA_037577295.1 Ladigesia roloffi
ATCAGTTTAAGTGGGAGAACTTGCACAATCGGGGGCTGACTAAATACTTTTTTGCCCCACTGTATATACAATTTTACACACACACACTTTTTAGGACAAAAATATTGGGATACAGCTCTTTGGGGTTTGGCCTAGACCCCTTGCATCCAGTGAGGAACAATTTTAATGGATATTTTAATTTTGATCTTAAATGAACACCACCATGCTTCCAACACTGTGGGAAAGTTGGGAAAGTCCCTGTTGGTGTAATGGTCAGGCATCTCAATACTTTTGTCCAAATGTATGTATGTATATATTTAAGTATATAAGTATATAAATATATGGCTGTGTATTTTTAAATGACGTTTCCATTGTGGATCAAATGCAAATCGGATAGATTCAGTTGGCCGCTGCACCAAGGAAGGAGCACACCAGTCTTATGGCAGCCAGGTTAACCCATGGAACAGATCTTGGATCTAGGATGTGGTGGTGCCATCAGTGAGTGACCTCTACTGATCTCTAGCAGTGTCTCGAGTTTTCTTTAGTGATTGAGATTCGTTTAGCATTTCTCTGAACCATTCATTTTGACTTTGCTCTTTCACTTAACATCTGATGTTTGTAGCATCTCGTTAGCATAATAGTTGGGAGAAGATGGAGGAATTTGAGGTCTGTGAGGCAGAACATTGGTGTGGAGTTCCATATAACAGCCCAGTGTGTGGAGTTCCATATAACAGCCCAGTCAAGAGACTGAAGATTTCCAGATCTGCCATTTCGAAGGTAAAGAAGCTGTATGGGCCACTGTGTTCTGACAGTCCTGACTGGTCACTGTGGATAGTGCTATAAGCTGAATGTGTTTTTCAGTAGTCACTCTGGAAGGTTTACAACCCATTTACACTACTGTACTGTTTTGTTGCAGTACCACTGTACAAGGTTGTGCTATTTTCTGTGTTGAATGCCTTGTTACAGGTTAAATAACTGTAGATTTACTGTTTTTGCTTCTTCTTCTCTGTTCTCTTCAGGAATAACAGCTACTGCTAAAAAGAGATGTCGGGGGGTGGGGGGGTGGGGTGTTGCGCTTTATTGCCCCATTTGCAGTTCCCACAGCTCTGGTGCTTGTAGGGAGTTGGCTCTGGTGTAGAGATCAGAAAAAAAAAAACAACCAGAACAATGAAGATGGACCTGCAGATGGACCTGTTGAGGTACCAGCAGATGGACCTGCAGAGCCTTAGGGGGTCGTGTTCGCCCTCGGACTTATAGAATGCGGCTGGCAACCCGGTTTGGGCATATGGAAAGAACCTATAAAATGCATGCCCACCCAAAGCAATGCACCAAGAAAGGAGCACACCAGTTATATGGCAGCAAGGTTGATGAATAGAATGAGTCTTGGATCTGTTAGGGGGATGTGGTGGTGCCATCAGTGAGTAACTTCTACTGATATCTAGCAGTGTCTCAGGTTTGGTTTAGTGACAGATTCATATAGCATTTCTGTCAACATTAATTTTGACTTTGCTCTCTTCACTTAACATCTGTTGTTTGTGGCATCTCGTCAGCACACTGGTTGGTAGATCTTGAGATTTGTGTGGGAGAATTTGAGATTTGTGCTGGAGAACATTGATGTGGAGATTCATTTAACAGCCCAGTCAGAGACTGAATATTTCCAGATCTGCCGTTTTGTAGGTGAGGAAGCTGTAATGACCACTGTGTTCTGACAATCCTGACTGGTCACTGTGGACAGTGCTATAAGCTGAATGTGTTTTTCTGATCTTAGGAACTGAGTAGGAATTTCATCAAGCCCTGTATTTCCTGGCCCAGCTCCTGGGTCAGAAGGTGTTTCAGCGTCTGGGCCTGGCCAACCTGCACAAAAGTCCACCCGTGCCCAAGGTAAGACTGTACTTTTCTCTGTACTCCACTTTAAAACAGAACTGGCCAATTTCTTCAGTCATCTGAATAGGATTTCAGTAGCACTTGCACTTTGCCTTCTGTTTAATGACTCACTTTGTAAAAATCTACACTTTAGTGCTGGGAACTGCCTCTTGAGTACTCACAGTGCAACAATAGTCACTCTGGAAGGCTTACATTCCATTTACACTGCCCTGTTTTGTTACATCATTACTGTACATGGTTGTGATGTCTATTTTCTGTGTTGTTTGCATTGTTACGGTTGTAACTTGCACTCTGATGTATGAGGCCCTCAGTCTCATCACGCCGTTTACATGTTTGCAGCTGTTAATGAATGTTGAACGTTGATCCTAGAGTATTTCATTCTTTTAAATGCTGCCTTACAGAAGAGTCATTTCTGAAAGGTCCCAGGTGAAAAGTTTGGGAAGAGTTGTGGTAAACAACCTTTTGTCTGTCCTGCAGCTCCTTATTACAAACAGCCAGTACCTCTTACTGCTGCGAAAATCCAGTCAGTCAGTCACTGGTTTTTGTATCAGACCTTCCATCCCACAAATGCCACCCTGAGCAGCCTGGAGCAGAAGATGCTACACCACTACTCCCAGCCTGGTGTCCCTACTCTGGAATCTGCAGTGAATGGTAGATAATCATTAATTTTGGGATGAGTGAGCTTCCTCTGTGGATCACATCTGAATAAATCAACTCTTCCACCTCTTCTTCTCCTGTCTGTCTTGTAGGGTTGATATGTGCAGCTCGCAGAGTGAACGGGGACTGGTGGAGGGCCTGGATCACCTCAGTGTGTGAGGATTCCAGGAATGTGGTCGTACAGTTAATGGAATACAGCAGCTATGAATATGTGAATATAGACATCCCTCGTCTGATCAGGTAACTGCTCCCTCTGCTTGATCCTCAGTATGAAACCATGAAGCTTTTATCCTTCCTTTAATAAACAAGCTTTTACTTTCAGGACTGATTTCCTGAAACTGCCATTTCAAGCCACAGGATTAATGATGGGTGGAATCACTCCTATTCTTTCGAGGGCTCCTCTATCCGAGAGCTTCTTGGAGGAGGTGCTGTGGGAGTTAAGTGTTGAATAATATTATGATTTAAAATCGTTTACTGCTGATGTCTCATAAATATTGATTACAGTATTTATTTTTAGGTCACAGACTCTAGGCAGAGGCCTCCCGTTTGTGGAAATATGGATTGTGGATGGATATGAGGTGAGTGTGTTTGCAGTTGCAAGAACTTCATGGATGTTATGGGTGGAAATGGTTCTGATTTCATTTTGTTTCTCTTAAAATTTGCAGCCCGTGCTGCTGAATCGGACTTTTTTGCTTTCATTGCTATCTCATACTCCACATTTTTCAGTTCATCGCAATTTTCCTTGCATCTCCTCCTTAGAGTATTAGATTTTGTAATCATTTGAGCCATGAGTGTGCTAGATTTGTTTCTGCATGTTCAGCTAGTTGAGCAGCATCCTCCTTGTCAGTTCTGCCAGCTCATTTTCCAAAGCTTTTCTCTTAAGTCCACGAATGGCACCTGCACTCTTTCTCCTCACTTCATCAAGGTGGATCCTGTATATGGTCCTGGCTGAGGCTACAGAATTCAGTAGTTCCTTTGTGATGGACACTTTGAGAACCCTGCCAGAAGCTCTAATTTGATCACAGACAAGTCTCTGGGTCTCAATAATTTCTTCTTTAATGTTGTGAGTCTCCACTTCCCTGTTCACAGAGAAGCCTCCCTCCACCATAGCTTGCCCATGAGATAACAGGAGGAGGCGTTGAAAGAAAATTATCAGGTCCTTGCTCCATGGATTTGAAACAGAGGAACTCCTCACTTTTGCCATGCAGAGAGAGAAAGCTGTCAAATTGTTGCACAACAGCATTACCTGCAATGGACAAAAATAAAAATCAAGCTATTAAATTACATAATTTTAAATAAATAGTTATTTATACATACATAGTCGTCTCATATAAAAGATGCACTACCTTAAGAACAGTCAGAACGCAATCCAATGTCAATGTCGCTTGCATTGACCCAGTTCTTCTTTTATAAGTGTCAAGTTTGGTCAGTTTAAAGGTAGTGATGTCTTTTAGTAGCTCCCTTCTGATGAAACGTCTCACCAGACTCTATTAAAAATAAATAAAGAAATCTAATTATTTAACAAGCTTTATTATTCCATCCTGAAGTTATATAGTCAATGTGGTATACCCACTTAAAAATATCTTAAAAGAACATTTTAAAATAGCCACTAAATGCAGCAGAAATTATATTACCATCATCAACTCTGTCAAGTCCTTACACACAAAAGGCAGGACAAAAATGTAAAAGTCCTGGAAATTTGAGGTGAAAAAGTGAATCTGTGGATCTTTATTTGCTGCCTCGATGGTATCAAAAGAAGAGGTTCCAGGGTGTGGTAGTTCATTTCTATGTACCACTTCAACATATTATTTAGGCTTCAGCCATAATAAATAAAAAATTAGTTAACATCAAAAAGAATTATATATATTTGTTAACATCAAAAAGAAAAGCTAAAAGCATGTAAATATTCAGCTACAGCTCTGTATAGTTCAAAAACTAGACAATTTTATTGTTAATAACAGACTGAGCTACCGCCACTAGAAGTGACTTGACAGTGTTCAATAATAGGAAGACATTACAATTATTTACTAACAAACTAGTGTTTTCTGAGTCCTTGTTGCAAAGATTAATTCCCTGATCTCCACACAGACGTGCCTTTAAAGACAATACATTTTTACAGATTAAGATTATAATCAAAGAGCTTTAGTTTTTTATTTATTATTATTATTTTGTTAAGTGGTAATTAAATTCTTGCAACATCAATTTAATGACACTTAATGCCCCGCAGAAACCCTGGTAATGTACTTCATAATCAGGTTGAGAGGGAAACTGTTGTAAATATAAATTAGCACGTAAAAAAAAAAAAAATGACAGAAAGGAGTGCCTTGCATGACGACGTACACCCATAACCACACACACAAACACAAAATGACTAATTACATGTCCTGTTTGTGTTCTAAACAAGTGTGTTTTGTGTTATGGAGAGTGTGCTTTTTAGTCAAGAGTAGAGTATGCACACATTATGATTGAGCAGGGTGCGAACTAGTGATGACATGAACTCCAATGGAAACATGATAAAATATTGATATGATGACCAAATAAATGCCATTTGGGGCATGGTTTTTCTCACAAGTGTAAATAAGTAAAATACAATTAGTTTCCCCCACCCACTTGTGGTCATTCAAAAAATAAATAACTTTAAATACGCTTTTAAAAACCTGACCTGTGTATGTAACAAGTCATACAACAACAAAACCATTTTCTATACAGTTTTGTACAATATGTACAATGGAGGCTTCACAGACTGGCTGTAACATCACTGCTAATGTGCTTCAACATCACAAAATGGCAGTTCTTTTTTAAATAAACGTACAGCTGCTAGCATTAGCTTCTCTGCTAGGAGGAACACAAAAAAAATGAAAAAACATTAAAAATGGACACAACACTCACCCATAAGGGTGTTGCTTCGCCTTTATCTTTTTCCAATCAATAATATACTTTTATAAGTTTTAAATAAATGTATTATCTTTTTTTTCTCCAATAGGTCTCCTTTTCCTCCGGTCTCTGCTGCTGCCTCACCCAGACGCTGCGCCTGTGTCTCGTCCCTTAAAGGGCCAGCGACCGTAATTTTCTATTGGAATATTTTTAATTTCCAAAGACTTTAACTTTGCTTAAATAACAAATATTATATATGTAACCCCTTTTTCCCTACTCTGGCGGGAAATTACACTCGGACTTACCTCTACAGAAACACGTTTGGCGCAACAGGGACCTGGGTGAGTCAGCGTGTGTGTGTGTGTGTGTGTTGAATGTCTGACCCTCCCTGCAGCTGCCGTGTGTGTGGATTCTAGCCCAACGCAGGTGACAGTAGCGCGGTGCCTCCACTGGAAACTAACCTCACTATCTAACAGTGTGAGTATGCGTCCCCAGAAAACAATAAAACATTTATCACAAACACAGATGAATATTTAAGGGAACCCGCTATATTTATTTATAATAATTACCTATATTTTAACCACTAAACATACCTTTATTCCCTCCCCACAGCAGTATTAAACCCACCCACACAGATACTCCCACATAAACACTGAAAATAACAATAAATAAAAGAAATAACCAGCGCTGTTGGGGCCTTTTGGGCGAATGGCACGAACACAGCCCCGCCATCGAATAACTCGGGTCCAGCGGCTTGAAGAACGCAGTGGCTAGCTAAAAGCATGCTGGCACATGGAGGACAAAACCTGCACCTCTGCTCTCCTCTCTCTGCGCGCAATCTGCCTGCCAGCAAGAAAACGAACGCCCCTCCCCCAGTCAGTTTCGCGGGCTTTTGCCCAAACATGGCGCTCATTGGCCAGTCTCAGCTCGGGGCATTGTGGGGAGTGTAGTCCTTACCCCAAAAACACGTACAAACAAACAAACAATACAGTTAACACACACACAATCTATACAAACACATGAGTATACATATTTTACAGATGCCTACATATATATTTTAAAAATTGCATAGACAAGTTTAAAAAGTTAAAATTGCATAAATACGTTGTAAAAAGTAAAAAACTAATTATTTATGTTCATCTGTTTATTCTCAATATGATAATATCGATTTGATTGTTTCAAAATAACATGGGTTACACATGGCTGGAGTATTTTATTGTGGAAGAAACGGACTAGTCACACAGAGTCCTGACCTCGACCCCATCCAGCACATTTGGCATGAATGTAGCTTGTCATCCAGACCTTCTCGTCCAACTCCAAAATCTTGTGGAAAGTTTTCAAAGAAGAGCGCAACCTGTTATAGCTACAAAGGGGGACCAACCTATCCCTGTTGTTGTCCCAATACTTTTGTCCATATAATGTATTTGAAGTCACTTTTTACTTTGTGGTTTTTCATTTTGTGCCTTTTCACTCTTTCATTCTAAATCAGTGGTTCTCAGCCTTTTTTGCACAAAGCCTCCTGACTTAATCATGAGCCTCTTAACGCCCTCCCCCCCTCACACACACACACAAAGAAATTGGCTATACTCATAATTGAAACATGGAGATTATGAAAATATATGGCCTAATAATAATGAGGATGATGGTCATTATGGTTGTATAAGATTTCACAGAACATTTCACATGAACTGGGGTTTGAAAGTATTCTATGAATTTTCTCACATTCCAAACAAATCCAAGGTGTAACACATCACATCAACCAATCACGTGCACAACATGCCTAAACCGACCAATAACAATAGCCTTTGCTCACGGCAGCAGCAGCAGGTTATCGCCCATTTAAAACAGGTGAACTACAGTCATTAGAAAACTCTGAGTGATAGAAACTAGCCACATAGATTAACGTCTTTTTTTCATAAAACAAAAAGCTCAAGTTATTGTGATCCCTGTCCTTGGTGCTTCGTTGCAAGCTTAAAGTTCAGGTCAAAGAGAATTCAGCTTCAGCCTGAGCGCACAATATTTAAATCTTTATAAATGCACTTTTGTTAATTTCGCGTATTATCGCTTTTAGATCCAGTTTAAATGCCAGTATTCATTAAAGGCTTGTGGCTTGAACGTGGTTAAGGATAGAGACTACCTGTAAATTAGATAAATGTTGGGCATTTTGAAGTTTCGAAGTGCTGTTGGAAGCTTTGCTGCTCGGAAGGTGGTCAAAAATAATCGGACACCTCGGCATTTTAACAACTTTTGGCTAAAACTAATGGTATTATAAAACTAATGGTATTATAAAACTAAGGGTATTATAAAACTAAGGGTATTATAGCAAACAAGGGGTCTTTGGAAAGTCTCATCGAGCCCTCTCTAACTTTGAAGTTTGATGGGGATTGGTGCTCGGTCCGTGGAACTATGCCGCTTGAAATGTCCTTTGACTGCCTCAGAACCAATGACACCGCGTCTGATTCAGGCTTCTTCTGAAACTTTGAACGGGAAGAGGACGTAATTTGGGTCTTAAATCAAAGTACTACATGTCTGCTAACTAGTGATAGGTGGTGGTGACGTCACATGCAGAAGATCTCTCCGTAACTGTGCTTGTGTACATTTTGATTGGATGTGAGATTTAACCTGTGATGGGAAAGTACTCAGAACGGTCAGACCACCAGGCGCTGGTCTGCCTATTTATTTCTAATTGTTCCATCTATATATTATTACAATTGATTTCATGTTCAAACTAACAAAGTCTGTTTATTGTATAAGCTTAAAAGTTCGAACTAATTAAATGGAAGCCCCCTATTTTCATCTGAACTGTTTCTGCACTGCTTCAGGCATGAATCTGAATCCTTAATACATAGGTGACTGTCTGTCTTAACAAACAAAAACATTTCACCACTGTGTGTATTAACAAAGAGGTTTTTTATTCTGTGACTGAGCTGCAGTTCAGTCTGATGAGTTAGGTGTGAAATGGTCCACTACAGACATATCTAGAGCAATTTGTAATTGAATCCTTTTACAGTGGAAGGTAAATGTTGGGGGTCTTGCCTACTCTTGTTGGTGTGCTGTACTGTGTTTGTCCATAGAATGAATAAAGCCCCAGTAGTCCAGCGATTCTCTTTAAATAAATTATCAGGGCTCACAATTTCCACAATGCAAATATAATAATTTGAATGGCCAGTGAACCTATATCCGAACCTTCAACCTGTCTTCTGAGTTTTTCAATGTCCTGCTGATAATGCTAAACTAATATTTCCATTGGATGCTTATTTGCTTTACGATAAGCCAAAAAAAGAAGCCTAATGTATCAGTTAAATTATTCATAAACATTTCATGCAATAGTTCACTGTTAGATGACATTTACAAAGTTCCATGTTGAACAATTCTTACGAGGTTTCTCTCCTGCAAAGCATTTCCCATCAGTCCATTCAGAAATAGGATATTTACATTTCAAATTGAATTATGCAGATAATAAAAAAATATTGCAGAATTTCCCTTTAAGATGCGAATTTGTGGCCCAAATGTTGAAGTGTTGCCATCCAGATGAGCTCAGTTAGCCCTAGTTATCCCTCCATCACTCAGAACATAGAACTGTAGTTAGTGTTCTCCTCCAAGCATGTTGAGCTGTACTAGAGCATAACATGTCTTAGACCAACGGTTCTCAACCTTTTCAACATTAAGGCCCACCTATCTATCACAGCATGTAGCCAAGTCCCACTTGGCCACATTAGATAATCTTAAATAACCAAATGCAGACCAATGGCCTGCCTCAATTTTAGAATCGCAGCCCAATCATAAACCTTCGCAGCCCATCAGCGGTCCCCGGCCCAGTGGTTGAGAAACCTGGTCTTAGACGAAGCCCCTGCTAGGCTTCACCTTCCTAGTGCTGGTTTTATCATGTGTTGAACCAGAGCCTAAGCCAGGGGTTGGATTTGGACACATATCCAAGTCTAAGTGCATGATTACATTATATAGCTACATAAACTCTCTCTCACTTTCTCTTTCTCTTCTTTTCATGAAGACATTGTGCTCCATAATTCCTGAAAATGGGCTCAGAAATTTCAAACTAACGAGCATTATCACAGAAATGTCATGCCGTCCTTGTTTTATGCCGAGGACTGTGATGAAAATCCTAATTAGGAAGAAGTGGAGTTCCTTATTCATTAGTATGCAGAGAGTGAGGTCTGAACCTTTGTTTTAGCGCGTGTAAGGAAAAGGTGCTGACAGTGATAACCACATTACTATATAGTCATAGGCTTGCTTAATTTGGCCCGCCATAGAGTAAAACATCTGCTCCTTATTTGACACTGCACCACTTAAAGAGCACGGAGGGTGTATAGGTTCACAACCAGATCAAAATCTGTCAGCATTCAACGCCTCCTCATGGCGGAAAATGCCTTGATTTACCTCTGCAAACACTGACCTGAACATACTGAGCCCATAAACAGTAAAACTGCTTAAATATCAAGACAGACCCAGTGCTGCACCAGTGTTGTGGTTGAAAACGATGCCTGTTTGTCTGATGGCACATAATTTCAGCCGTATAAGCTTATGGCATTCCTACACATCACAGGATAAACTGTGTGTGTAATTCCACATAGTGTCTCGCTTCAAAAGGCATTACAGTGTTACATATCTTTGCAGGGCCTGCCCTGGAGATAGCAAATAATCATCTGCAAAGGGCAGAAGTTTTTCTCATTTTCTTCAAAGCAAGTCAAAAGCTGAGAAAAAATGGCAGTTACCCAAAAGTCTGCCTCTTGACCCTGATGGAAGCGGGTCAAAAGCAAAGTCAAGCTGCTGTGGTGCAGATAGCGAAATGGAAAATGACGGGCAAGAAATAGCGTCCCTGAAAAACGGTTGACGGAGAAAAAAACAACCCTTCAAGATGACGCCACCTATCTAAAAAGTAAAACAATATCAAGGCAATTCCATTTCTAAAATTAAACTGCCCAGACTGCACCATTTTCATGAGAGAGATACAATCTGCAGAGCATGCGCATGGAGAAAAGGTCAGCGATAAGACGCTCCTCCTCAACTCTTCTTGTTCGGCTCTCTATGAAAGTGCACCAGTTCATGCAAGTTATTATCTTTTGTTTCAGCTGCGCTCATCTCGCAGACAAAGTGGGTTCTCTCTGGCCCGAGCGCTTTTCACTCGGTAAGCACATTCGGTTCAGGCCGTCCAAGCTAGGCCAGAGAATTCTCAGGAGCTTGCAACTGCAGGATTAAACCAGGGCAGATGGTAATGAGGCCCTATGAATATTTTGATGCACCAAAGCTATTAATTAATGATAACAAATAAAAGCACGGCAAGGCTTTGTTCTAATTATAACACTAAGCTGTGATCTTAAATCAAAGATCAGGCTCGAGAGATACTTGTGCCTATTTGCCCTCCAGCACATAGATTAAGCTTAAGTTGGGTACTTGTGAGGAAGCTGTGTTTCAGTGGAGTGTGGAAATAATGACTAAACTTTCTTCTCTTTGAAACATGATGGCACCTGGGTGGGTGGTGCAGTGAGTATTAAAGTTGCCATACTGCGGGGGTTCTCAACCTCTTTTGGTCATTCCCCACTGGGCAGGAAGAAATATTTTCACAGCTCAACAAAATAATGTCAGAAAAAAAAACATCAAACTTATCACCGTTAATTTCTTCAGTAACTTTTGTTGTGCAACTTTCATTTCAAACAAATTTATTTGACATTGGTCAGTAAATTGCTTTAATAGTCTGGACATTAAAATAAAATAGAAGCAAATTAAGGAGAATTCAAACTTTTCTAGAAATGCAACAAGTCTGGGAGTGTCTCTAAGTGTCATTCTGATTTGTTGAATCTCATTCTGTCAGTTTTTAAATATAAAATACACACAGGTCTCCTACCACATGATATGCTTTGTCATATTGCCTATTCTGTCTTTGGGGTATTTTTTGCCAGTTATCAGCCTCGTTTCTCTCTAAGGCACCAACTCTTTCTTTTTTTGTACCTTTTACATGTCATGTCCCTCCAGCAGTCACTAGAGGCCGCCTGAGTTTTGTTTTGAGTTTTGGGACTTTTATTTTGAAGTGGTGCTGGGTTTTTGGAGAAGTACAGCTGTGTTTGTTTTAAGATTAAGGGCCCGATAATGCACAACCTGCTTTCGTCACTGGCGCAACCCATCATTGCTATTTTGTCCGAGTGCATCGTAAATTTTTTCTGGCAGAAATGTACGTTGTCATTATAGCAGATGGCATTGTGCTGGGTGGGGCGGGACACTGGAAAGAAGGGGTGTGGCGAGGCGCATAGCGCGAATTTGCTATTTTATGAGAAGTGAAAGTCATTTCGCAACTGACCAGTCATTTCGCCCCCCTCCGCTGTTATTGGTCCTGAACTCCTATACGCCCCGTCTTTACATCCATCATGCGCGTGCTGGCTTATTTCAAGGAGGTTGTGGCTAAGTAACAGGTAACATGGGCAGTTAATCGTGTTTAAACTACATCACAAGAAAGAACACATCTTTTTGACCCTATAAAATACTTTATTTGGAATAAGAACCAAGGAAATGTTCGGGGAAAATCATTGCTGCTTTGGGAACCCCTGCCCTGACCAAGCCTCCAGGAGTTATAAAACGCTCTGGCATTGTATGCAGATTTGTTTAAGCGATTCTTATTTTATAGAATTCTTATTCACTGTTTATTTGATTATAAACTATTTTAACGTCTCATTACTGAGTTTTATGGTATAGATGATTTTTATAGCACTGTTATATGGTGTTTTTGAAATCACGTGTGCAATAACAATCATATCTACACTAAATACACTCTTTTATAATGGATAGGTGGGCTGTTACAATAAGCACCCCTAGTAAAGGGTTTGGGAGGATTCCCTCCATCCCCGAAGATCAATTGTTTCCGTGTCTTCACCTCATTATACACAGCACACCATTGACAATGCGCCAGGTATTTAAAGTGAGAATGAGTGTGAACTCTGATTGGTGCATGCTATGCCAAAAACACACCCATGATTAATTTACTAATTTAAGACAAGCCATTTTAACTGTGCGCCAGGCACATTGTTCATTTTTCCGACGGGAATATAACGCTTTGCGCTGGCCCCTCCCCCAAAGACAACTGCTCTTCTGACTTCAGACAATGCCGTGAAAATTGGTCCCTAAGTGTTTGTGGGGATTTGTTTTTGTATTTAAGTTCGTTAGAGGTTGTCAGTCACTATCAATCTGGCTGGTTGTGTTTACCCTTTGTTTTGATTCCTAATAAAATCTGCAAGCGCACCTGCTATTTGGGTCTGGAGAAGGCGGGGGGTAGTGACATGTTGATGACCCTCTAAGTTCCTAATGAAATTGATGTGAATTCCTTGTTCTGCGATGATATTGACTCTGATGTTAAAGTTCAGTTTGGCATGACTTTCCCCCATGTTTCTTGTGCCCCAACTGTCATAACTCACATAACACACACTGCGAATCCCTGCCTAGTTTTGATTCCTGGCTGGGGTAGACGAGGGTACTTTCTGTATGTCCTTTATGTGTCTGTAGTGAAGGAATAATGTTTCAGGTGAGGCACTAATGATGCCACCTTTGAGTCAGTATCAATTCACCAACTCACAGGGAACAGACAATAAACAGCAAACTGCATTAAAATATTGATCAAATGTTGTCTCATCCATACCTTAAGAGAACTTTTTCCTGTGTTTCAAAAGTGTGATTTTAATGTGTGGTACCAGTATGACTGTGCAGCAGTTGAGATTTTTAAACACTTTTGTACCATGGGTGGGTTTGCTGACCTAAAACAGCAGTGGTCCTGGGGCCAATTAGAACTGATGGGAGGTTTGTTTGACTCTGGTCCTGAACATGCCTGATCTAATTCACCTGTTAATCACTAGGTTTTGTGGATGTGTTTGATTAGAGGAATTTTCAAGCTGTGCTGGACATGGATCCCTCAGGCAGACATTCGGACTCTGCTGGGCTGGAAGATGGCTGTGGATGAAACTACAGATTCAGCTAACTTGACAACAAACTCTAAGGAGCCTCTGCAGGACCATCAGTTCAGAGGGAAAATCATCAAGGAAACCTCTGACTTTGTAGATGACATCAGTGGCTGGCTAAACACATGCTCACCAATGTCAGTGCTTTAAAGTCAAACACCCCAGGCACCAGCAAACTTCTGTCATAAGCATCCAATATATGATAGGGTGCTGGGCTCATTTTAAACATAATGTTTTATTCTAGTATTTGAAATGTAGTTGTGTGGTGTCCTAAACAGAAGTTAAAAAAGTGTTTTGAAAATGTAATCAAGCACTATGAACTGCATTGTCAAAGTTTTGCAAATGCAGGATGCTGTATCAGCTCTTGGTGACATAAAACGATCGGTTTTTGTGAGAAACTGAACAGTATTTATATCATTTTTTACCTCTGAAAGACGACCGTCTCG
>JBBKCR010000018.1:15061298-15078001 GCA_037577295.1 Ladigesia roloffi
GACCTCTGCCATCATTTTAAGTGGGAGAACTTGCACAATCGGTGGCTGACTAAATACTTTTTTGCCCCACTGTATAGTGTAAGTACAAAAAATTGCACATTTGGTACACAGTTTGCTATCACAGTATAGTATGGAATAAGTGTTCCAATGCGCATTCAAAAAAATGTACAGTATAAAATGGAATACATACTCTGGAAAATGTTTTGTGTGCACCATTAAAAATGAGGACTATGACACAACCCCACCTCTGTGCTTTAAGGGTAACCCATTCACATCTCATTCAGTCTAATAAACAAAATCCATCCATCCATAGATGTACTGTCAAAGTTACTAATCTCCTCACCAGAGTCTTCCGAAGATCTAGAGCCCCTCCCAGCAAGCACAAAGTGAAGATAGACCCAGAACAGGTCACCAGTCCATAACAGAGCTTACACACAAACATGTTCTCACACACATTCACACCTAGGGGCAGTTTTCAGTTCACCTGACTCTTGTGTATTTGCACTGTGGGAGAAAATCAAAGCACCTGATAGAAACCCATGCAGACATAAAGAGAACAGGCAAACTCAACACAGAGACTAAATCCAGGATCAAAATGTTTCTTTTTTATTATTTACACATTAAACCAATCAGAGAAAGTAGATTGGTTTAATATGTACGAATCAACACAAATATATCAGTATCTATCTACAACCAGTACATTTTGGGCAACCTGTAAACTAGCAATGCTGCTACAGATCCGAATGTTTGCGAACTGACCCTTTATTCAGTTAAATCCTGCAACTGTAGTTGAAAAGTGTTCAAAATTAAGAACGTTACATTTACTCTGGTTCATTTTTTACAGAGTAATTATCTTTATTCACCTCACATATGTATCTGCACACATCTCACTAATGCATATTTGCAGTCCCTAAACGTATACAAACTAAATATAAGTCGCAAACGCAAACAAGCTACGCAAGTATATGGATGCAAGGTGCGTTTGATGTTGCTGTCTTTGCAACATGACAACCACTGATATGAGACACGCTCCTGTTCACAAAGAGATCACACTTCGGCTCGGCTGTGGGGAAGATCAGACTGTGAAATGCAATGCAAGAGTGATGAGACGCTGAGCTTGCCGCAATTTTTATTTTCTTTTTTTTTTATTTACTTATCAAGTCCTTGATAAGTTTCAGTGTGAGTTTTTGTGAAAAGAGACATTTAAAGAAATGTTCCTCTTACATGACGGAAGTCATAATTTGGCCTCCTGTGCACCACATCTCTCTTGTTTTCTGGCATATTGTGTTTCTTCTTTGTCACCTTCACACATAAGTCAGACAAAACAGCCGAGGAGGTGTCTTCATCAGAGTCTTCATCTGATGCCTTTGGCAGGTTATTGCTTATTTTTGCACTTCTCTACAATCAGTCAACAAATTATATATATATCGGAAAGGCACAAATAACGTGTTTTTTAAGAATACGGTATTCAGACAAATACTTAAAAAAATATTTGTATTCAGGAAACCACACCCACCGGTGTAGATACTCCTCCCCTCGGTCACAGGCTCCTGTTCGGGAGTAGATTCTCAGCCCCCCCCGTCACACGTTCGTGTTCGGGAGTAGATACATCGTTTCCTCCTCCACCCCCCGTCACACAATCAAGTTCAGGAGTAGATTTGGGGAGAGGTGGATGGAGTTTGCCTGCTGCATAATGGATTTTACTTGAATACAAATACGAATATGAATAATTTTCCCTTTTAACAAATATAAATACAGATACGAATAGCGGCCACTGCACACCCCTAATATATATATATATATATATATATATATATATATATGGATGGGGCGGGGGATTGTGTGTGTATGTGAATCACTCAGCAGTACTGGAGTTTTCCTTGTTACTGTCTTTCAGTAACTGAGGATAGACCACCGAAAAAAAAAAACATGGCTGTGCAGATGAACATTCAGCTATTTTTACAGTCTTGGTTCCTCCTGAGGTTTCTTCCTCCAGCTAAGGGATTATTTCTTCGCCTCTATCACCAGACCTGGACTCTGTAAAGCTGCTTTGTGACAACCTGGTTGTAAAGAGTGCTAAATAAATCAAATTGAATTGAATTGTTTAAAAACACAGGATGCAATACTGTGTGTTTTACACTCATACCAGCACTCTAACATACTCTGCCATCATGTTGGTGTCACTGCTATGTGTGACAAACTTTCTGTTTGACAATTATTCTACTGCTTTACTCTATAACATTATCAGTGTATGAGTGTAAGTATTTTCTGAACATTTTACTGAACAAATGCGAGTTTTAACATAAAAGGAGTATTGTATGCACTTGAGTCTGAATGCCAAAAGTGCATACAATATTTAGAAATCTTCCATTTATATTTCAATTAGTTGCATTTTCATGGTCTGTGTTTATTAGAAATGGATCCTAGACATTTTTTTTTTTTGGGCAGGCAACAATATTCGAAATTCCACCATTCTTTCTTTCTTTGTATTGAGGACTTTGCACATACAGAATAGAAAGACTAACAATGTTTTTGTAGTGTTGTCATTTACATGTCATTTACCTGCGTGGACCTGAACATTCTCTACAAGTGTCAAGAACACAAGATTCCCTATCGTAGTGCTCTAAATAGAAAGATGTTGTTTTTCTAAAGATTAAGATAATTGGTTTTGTCTCAGTGATTCATTAAAAAAGGTTAATCAAAGAATAAACATAATGCTCCCACAGACAAGAAGTAATATTCTTCTGTCATTTAATCATATTTAAACTCCAGAGTCATTACTATCTCTGAAAGATGCTAATCAATGTTTGTAATTTTGTATTTCTTTTCATCATTTAATCAAGACAGATGGATGTTTGGTAACTTACATATATTTATATAATTAATTATTTTTTTTTGTTTGTTTTGTTTTGTTTGTTTGTTTTTTGTTTATATATATATATATATATATATAGGAAAGTGTGAGTGTAAAGTGAGAATTTGTCATAGATGAACATACCGCATCACAAAATCCCTTCTCTGTATCTCACTCATTTAACCCATTTCACCCATTCACCAAGTGGATATATAGGGGTGTGCAGAGTGGCCGCTACTCGTATCTGTATTTATATTTGTTAAAAGTTATGATCTGAATACGGTATTCGAAAAGGCACAAATAACGTGTTTTTTGATGAATATCGTATTCAGACATAATTTTCATGTATTTATATGTATTTGGCGCCACATATATATCCAGTCAAAGAGAACATGACTGGCCTTGATCGCTCTGGGTGGGTGGAATGGCCCGTAAGTGTGATGCTACACTGTGCAGGTGTCCATTATCTGATGTAAGAAAATCGGTAATTGCTAGCGTCCTCCAACAAGCGTGATGTGCATTCCAAGGACTTCAGCAGCTTCCACAATAGCCTTCACCCTTCACCACAAAAAGAGGAGAAATGTTCTGTAATTATGAGATTGTTAAGAAGCTGATGTCACACACATGAACATGCTACAGGTGAACACACGCACAATCTCCCCGGGTTATATGTGCCCCCCTATAAACACACTGCCCCCCCAGCACCTGTCCTTGCCGGGTCTCTGCGGACTGCAGCAGCTCTGGCTTTGGCATGGCTGGAAAAATCGCCATTTTTCTGTACATCCTGCCAGTTTCTGCCTGCACCTGAAGAGGAGGCAGACATCTTTTTGGTTATGTCACTCCATATTTCTTTTTTAGTGCTGTTATGGATATTGTTTCTAAAGCTGGCGACGAATGTTGTCTTATTGACATTCACTTCGTCTAGCAAAATTTCAAGTTCTTCAGAAGAGAAGCTTGGTGCCCATTTTTTACGTAGCTTCTTCTCTGCCACCTTTTCTATCTTTTTTCTCTATCTGTTTCTTTCTTTCTCTCTCTCTCTCTCTCTCTCATTCTCTCTCTCGCTCTCTGTCCGTCACTAGGTCTGGCTGACATTTACTTAAAAAAATCTTGGTAACAATTTCCACACAGAAATTAATTGTATTATTTACTAAGGAATTAATCGAGTAAAGTTCACTTACTAGTATGAATTGTTAAGTCAACCAATACCCAAGTAGATTTTACGACCAATTTTGTTTCTCAAAATCAAAATATACATAATTTTTGCAAATATATTTTAAATATATACCTTTGTATCTAATTACAAAACTGCACAACTGCAGGCAGGAATCGAACTCCCATCTTTTGATTGCAAGGCCACCTCCCTTACCACCAGGCCATCCGGCTGCACCATGTCATTGATTGCAGAACCAACGTTATAACCAATTTGCATAAAATGTGCTGTCTTTCTTAACGCTGTCATGCATATGAACTGAAAAATTGAATCCCGAGCAATCGATGTCTCCTGTAACGTCGCACGTAAGAGGCGGCGACTTAAGAAGCTTCCTAAGGGATGGTTCGAGAAACACACTTGGAAATGTAAACAACTTAGGTCAGATTTATCTGAGAAAATCTTCTTAGCGCACTAAGTGTGTTCGTTATCAAGAAACCGGGCCCTGATCAATAGATAGGATCAAAGTATGTTTTTGGACACATTTCAGGAAGCTACCATTTCTCAGATGTGATGTGTCACTACAAGGATAATCTGTTTCTCTCTCAATAATAATTGTTTAGTATACGATTATAGTATTTGCAACTGCTCTAAAACCAAACGAACCACAATAAATTCAATGGAGGGGGTTCTTGGGTATCGACCCAGATTCATTCCTACGATAGTGATGTAACCCGAATTTTGGTGTAAACAAACCCTCGCCTGAGTCACTTACTGATCTTAAAATAGTTCTAAAATTATAATCTCACAACTAAGCCACTAAAACATAAAAAGGATATAAATATACTGTACTTCAACACTGTACTGTACTGGGGGAGCTGACTCCCTCACTCGTACTGTCTGTTATTCCTCCGCACGCAACCAAACTATCTCACCCATGCAGACTGTGAGTAGAATGCTAACGGCATAAACCGAATCTCTTACATCTTCATTTTTAGAAGTAAACTTAAAACCTCAAATGCCGGGATTGTCATAACCCAAGGACCCCCTGTATTAACGTCCAACATTTCCGCTCTTTCATTTTCATTCCCACTTTCTCTCCTATTTCTTTCTTAATTTCATTCTTATTACTTCTATCTTTGCCATTTTCTTTCCTTCCTCTTTTTCTTTCCTTTTTTTTCTCACTTCTGTGTCGAAGTCTGTCTGATTGCTCCCTGTTTTTGCAATGAGCTGTGGTGGCCTCTCGTACCTGACTAATGAAATACAATATGAGGCTGGTAACAGAATTAATCATGGCCTTGGCCTTCCCTATCATACTTCCCATCTAAATGAATATTGGCCCTGGTTCAAATAGTCCTGAGTGGGTTTCATCTCGGGCATGAAATCAGATTGAATCAAAGTGGCAGGAGCAGGACAGGTAATATCGCCATGCCTATTTTTGCTCTCTGCTCTGGCTCACAGCCGAGGGAGCGAATGTGGACAGTCCCTCCAGCAGCCGCATTTGAATTTTATTTTGCTTCGCCTGTCTTTATTCTCTGAGTTTCTGACTTCTCCTGTTCACGCCCCTCTCACTTTGAGATAAGCTCTCAGTGGTTTGAGTCTGATTCCTATTAATGAGGTTTTATTATCACTTTAAAGGTTTGCGTTTCCGAGAGTACAGCTGTGTCTTTTTCTGAGCCACTGAATCTTGTTATCTCCGCGATGTCGGCGTGATAGAGATTTTAGGCTGGAATTTGAAGGTGCCTCAAGTGGACAAGCATGATTAGAAAGATGCATATCTTACAGTCTGATTATGAGCCGTGATATGTTAAATTAAAACTGGAACAAATCAAGTGGGAGTCTTTTCAGTGTTCCATCGAATATTAATTATGGCAATTAACTGAGATAAATTGCAATTTGAAACATAATTGGTAGCTGGATGACATTGGAAGTTCATGAAAGACGGAAAGGATTCGGTCTACCCAAATTTCCATTATCCAGACAAGTTACTGGAAACTGTTCGCCTCGGTGTCGGAGTCTTCGCCAACTCTTCTGCAGTTTGACTGTAGTTTCCAATTTTAATGTGAAAAAAACCCAACACAATAAAAGAGGCAAAATCTAATTAGCCACAATTATTAGACAACAAAGAAAGTGTAGACAGAGTAAAACACAGAATACTTTTAGTGGAAAGAGCAGCTGTGAATGCACTTTGTGCTACTGTGAATGCTGAAACCCATGCTCTGCCCTTTCATGAGCGGCGTGAAGTATTTTTCCCTGCCTGGTCTTTATTTACGCAGCGCTCAATTCATTAGAAATGTAAAAATGTTATAAAATGTAAGAGCGGTTTATGCTGAAAAGAAAAACACTGGAGGGATCATTTGTTTTATTTTTAACAGTGTTTCCCAGCAGTCTCCCTGCTCTGAGTTTTCTATGCCTGTTTTCTATCACACCTGATATAACTAAGCAGTTATTTAATAAGCCTTTCCTGGGTTGCCATGAGCATGTAAGAGCAAGGGAAACACAAAAATGTGTCGGCTTAGGAGCCAACAAAAGCTCTGAACAAAGCATTGTTTCAAAAAACAGGACTAAATGAGTCACAAAACAGTGTTTAAATCTGGAAATCTCAATAAAATATAACATAATATTATAAAATAATATTATAAAATACTAAAAATAATAATCTAAACACATATCAAGCCTGCATTCCTAATATTCTCTTATTGCAGTGTGTGTGTGAGAAAATCATCTTCCACCAGCTGAGCTTTGAGTGAGACTGGAGACTACAGAGGTCTGGACAGTCTGTAATGTTTCAGTGTCTAATATCTTTAACAATTTTTAATCAAGGCTTTTTAGTCAAAGCAAAGTAGAGCAGAAAGCCAGTGTAAACTGAATAGGAACAGATTAGAAATATTTTTGGCTCTGAATTAATCAGCCAGTCACCCAGGCAACCATTCAGTAAAACATTACATTACAGATGCATGACTTTATTTCTCTTTATATTGCTAGTATCTATTCTATTTTTTAAATATATTTGGGTGGTTCGGGCATCTAGTCAGGACACGTCTTGGGTGTCTCAGACACGGCCGACTATGGGGAGGCCACAGGGAAGACCCACGGCATGCTGGGAGTATTGTATATCTCAGATGGGCTGGGAATGGGATCCCGTGGAGGAGCTGGTGAATGTGCTAATTAATTCTAATGTTCATGTTCAAGTGTTTCAGCAATATCCAGTGCCAACAGGAGTAAAAAATCAGTTACAGAGCCATATAGCCTCTATAGGAAAAAATACAAGGGCAGTAGGGTGGTAGACCACCGAGCAGTGTGGGGACTCCAAATGTGTAACACCCAAAAAACTCCAAATGGAGCCCGTCCCCAGAGTCCTGAGGTCATGCAGCCCTGGGCACATTGTGTGTGACATCATGGTATGGTGTGTGTGGTTGTCAGGTGCCAAGTCAACCCAGGTGTGAGGAATGGGCTGTGTTAGCTCTTACCTAGCTACCTGACGACATGTCCATGTGTCCTAGTTTAAGGTTAAAATATGCTTATTTGAGAGTTGACTGTATGCAAGATAGGTTGTCTTTGTGTGTGGGTGTGTCTAAAAGCTCAGAAGGTTTGGTGCATGGTCCCTCAGCTCTATCATCCTGCTCCCTCTTGGGTGTGTAGAACTTGTTCAAAAACTTGTATTGATGCCTGTGTCTTTGAGAAGGTTGTAGGTCACCAGTGTGGAAAGGACTGTCCAGCCTGCTAACAAGCCTTCGCTCCTGCACTTGTGTGGGCGAAAAGCCCTTTCTAAAAAAGGCTGGAGGCTTTGCTGTAGACACACTACTTGTGTTAGTGACTCTGTGTTTCCACCTGTCTACCTCTTACAGCTCCCTTACAGGTTAGCCACCAAAGTAATGGTACTGGCCATGGAGGGGCTCCTATGCAGTAATGCTTTTGGCCTGAAAAGCTTCTTTGAATCAGAGAGGTGGCTGAGCCCCCTTCCTATCGTCGAGTTTGAAAAGGAGTGAAGGACCACATTAACCACTAAAGGACCTCTATAGTGTAAGGCTCTGTTTAGATCTCCAAAAGCTCAGAAATGTATCTTTGTGTTCACTCAACTCCTTTAAACACTCATACTGTTTCCACAAGCCCGACATGACAAAATGGAGTATCAAACAAGTTCATACAGGCGTGGAGATCAGCTGTCCACTTGAAGCTGTGTTGTAGATATGGCAAAAAAGAATGTCTTGCAAATTACACCCTGCTTGTGTAAAGAAATCTGACCAGAATAAAAAAAAAAAAAAAACCCTGATAGGCAGAGTACTTTTGAATTAATTAGCAATGTCAGTATGTATCTACCTAACAGATCATAAATGTCCTTTTCTTTATCGCTTGATAAAAATCCACCTGCCAAAATGAACAGCGGTGAGCGAGTAACTAAACAGCGGTGAGCGAGTAACTGAACAGCGGTGAGCGAGTAACTGAACAGCGGTGAGCGAGTAACTGAACAGCGGTGAGCGAGTAACTAAACAGCGGTGAGCGAGTAACTGAACAGCGGTGAGCGAGTACGCCAGGGAGATCAGAGCACTCTTATTCACTTCACAGTTTCGCTGATGATAAGAAAGTTTCACAACTGAAAGTATCAGAAGTGCAGTGGGAACACATGTCTAAATTTGGGAGCAGAGGCGATTAGAGCAGAAGCTCGTGCCAGGAAGGGCTTAATGAGGCGGCAAAAGACGACGATGGCTAGGCCTGATACCCACTGATTAGACTTATGATTCTGCATTTTAAAAACTGCAAATGTCTCCCTGGGTCGAACGCTAAATTACTTCATGGCCTTTGGATACACATAAAACCCCTTGTTAAGACCGTTCAACAGAGACCTGCCAGAGAGGGGAAAAAAGAACTTGCCATTCATTTGGGAGCGCGGGGTAATGGCAAATCTGTCACCATGTGAGAGGTTCAGCATTATTAGTTTTGCAAAGATGCGGTAATTTTATTATTTTTTTATATGAAAATGAGGCAGCCTGCTATTGTTTGCACAGTGCAAAAATGCTATTTAGGCCATTGTCTGGGGTGCCATACAATTATTGGGAGAGAAAAATAATCGGAGGCGTGTATAAATATAAATGCTAATATAACAAAAGCTTTTCATAATGGTTTAGAATCTGTAGTTTTGTTTATCCCTCCGGCCAGGCAGACACAAAATCCTCCAGAAGCAGATATTATTTAAAGGCTGAAAGAGAGAGAGAGAGAGAGAGAGAGAGAGAGAGATAGAGAGAGAGAGAGAGACTTGTTTATGACATCATTTAGTTTCCCCCGTTTTAAAGAAAATGTAATGGCGGATCACACAGCAGAAAATTATGATTCTATCTCACAATGTGAAAAACAGTAAACAGCTGAAATCCATTATCCAGGTCCGCACACAGAGCTACGGCAAGAACAGATGAAGGCTAGCTTTGCA
The DNA here is from genome assembly GCA_037577295.1 of Ladigesia roloffi. Classification (NCBI taxonomy): domain Eukaryota; kingdom Metazoa; phylum Chordata; class Actinopteri; order Characiformes; family Alestidae; genus Ladigesia; species Ladigesia roloffi. The sequence goes on from JBBKCR010000018.1 coordinate 15,070,725, forward strand.
CTCAGGCTAGACGTGCATAAAAGGCTATTAAAAGTGGGGAACGTCATGAGGACTGCAAATGTCTGCAATTTAAGAATAAGTGCATGTGGTTGGTGGATTAATGTGGACCATGTGGTTAGTTAATTAAATCTTATTCAAAAGAAGTCTTTGAAAAAACTTCTCATGAGGAGGATTATACTACAAAACTAGCTAAACAGTTTATTAAATCCTAGCAAATGATTCACCCACAAATGTGTCTTGAGGATGGACTGTTGTTTACTTGAGTTACGGCATCACACTATTTTTCTTCTGAAGGTTTACTTATATTATTCTTTTTATTGTCAAAAACTCATGCAGAATTCAGGAACTATTTTCATGCCAAAACCTTAGTTAATAATAGTGTTTCATTATTTTGAGAGTCAGCTCTGTAATGCTCGAGAAAAGAGGGAAGATGGTCAAGTCGCCTTTAAAATATGAGTGAGAGCCTGTGACATCAGGGCCAAAGCAGCTGGAATGGGACAAAATGCGGGTAAACACAAACGCAAAGTAACAAATATGGAGCAAATCACACAGCAGATACAGATTAGACACTAAAACTGCTTGCTGTGATATAATTAAGAGTAATCTGGCCATGAATGCGGGTGCGTGTTCAGCAGTCCAGTACCATGGTTTGGTTAGAGACCCCGTGTAAACACCCTAGTGGTGCATCGGTATAATGCAAGACACTGAATAAAAGGATCAGAAGATTGCTGATATGAATCCATAGAACAGGTAGATTATCTTTGATGCAAATTTATGTTTCCCATAGAACTATTGTTTGTGTCTCCAAACAATGTTTTTTTGTAGCAACCAGCCAATCACACTTCTGCATCTAGTTCTGACTGAAGCATATTCTGCTTTCCAAGTTTGACAGTGTGCCCTGATCTTAGCAGAGGCAGGGTCAAGAGGAATCAGTGGTGATGAAAAGCATGGTCAGCCCATGCATAATGAAAGATATGTGAGGAGGCTAGTGAGGTCTGCGAGTGTTGGAGTGTGTGTAAAGACTACAGAGGTAGGAAGTGTGGGAAAGAACAAAGAAAGAGCAGCTGTAAAGCACCACTGACAGCTTAAATGCAGCACTATTGCTGTCAAAGTGCTACTGATGCAAAACACTCATCCTGTCCACCAGATCTGCCACTATTCATCAAAGTGATGGACTGCTTTATACTGTTGCCCTTTAATATTGCCATCATGTTAACTTCCAACCACTGCTTCTTATCTGTTTGCAAGAATAAGATATCTAATTATAGTTTGAATTAATATATGCAATCAGTATAGGAGGTGTCTTTAAAATGGGTTAAAAATTGCTTGTAGTTCACAGGCAGCTTATTACAACTTATCCCAAGATAAAAATTACAATAAAACACCAAACAACAACATTACTGACCGTGAATAATATTTATACTAATAACATAATTCACTATGTAACTGACAATAAATTAATTAATAACCGCACAAATACATATTGGTTTCTTTATGAAATGACATAACTACATTGTAATTACATGTAACTACAATGTAATTACATGTTTGTAGCAACACTAAATTTATAACACTCAACTATCATAATAGTTCAAGACTCAGAATGAAATACAGTAAAAGGGGATGTGAAACAGGAAAATAATTTGTGGAAAAAGGGAGCGTTAAAGGAGATGTAGAAGTATTTTCTTCATGACCTTGGCTTTTTCCATTGGAGGGTGTTTTTGTTTTTTATATAGGTTTTATCATAAGTTATACTGGCCATTTTATACTGGACATTTACTGGACAGACTCTGCTGGACAAACTGCTCACTAGGATACGTCTGTAACTATTTTAATCAAGAAAGTCAGAGTAAGGAATCAATAACAATGCAAAGCAAATGCAACTCAGGAGTGATTCAGAGTGATTCAGCCCACAGCTATTGCTTAAAAGTTACATCATGCCACAGCGTTGTGGCTTTAAGGAAAACACAGTTTGAATCTTGCACATGAGGCCTCCGATTGAGATCCTCGCTCCGCTTTATTGGGCACCTTGGCAAGGTGTTCCATTCACTAGTGCTTTCCATCGCCTCCGATTCTGATCCACTCATGGAGTCTGCCAAGGACTCGCTCCTTCTCGCCGCTCTTTCGTGATTGGCTGCCAAGAAAAGTAGCTTAGTAAACATTAGCCAGATTTAGACTGTCGCCTGCTCCTGGGTTCATATCTAGCGAGGCTCCCCTTTCACACCTTGTGTGTTATATCCTTGCCGTTGTCAGGAAGGGGATAAAACTTCACAATATAATCCCCTTGAAAGCAGGATGCTCTCGGTGCTAATGGCAGCGCAGATGTGAGAGCAGGGTAAGAATATGCAACAGATTATGGGATGACATTCTTAAAGCGCTTAACACTGAGGTCAAATGGTTTATTGATTTTAAAGAGGTGCACACATTTCAAGCAATTTATTTGCATAATTTTTCACTGAACATTTTCCACACTAAATGGTAAAAAAAAAATTAAGCAAAGGAACGATTAGTTCCATCTTGTCCTGTCATTTGGTCCTGCCAGATAATTGCAGGGCGTTACGTTGTGTGTATTTTGTTTTTCTCAATAAAATATGATAAAATAAATATATTTTATCATCAATTTTATTGCTATCAAAACTCCTACTGAGAGGGGGGCCTCATATGAAATTAAAATGTTACCGAAACCAATATAATACCAGCCACATATAATGCGGCATGTAGAGAGTAGGACGCCCTGCATAACTTATATTCTGATGCATCTCTCATTTAAACATGTTACTCAAATTGTTGCTCAAGCATTTTCAGATTTGATATTGTGATTTTTTTCCCACACCAGACTGATCAACAACCACCTAGTTGACCCCAAGTGGTAAAAAAGTGAGAGAGGATTTATACAAAAAATGGGGTTCTACAGTAAGGCAAAGCATCATGCCAAATTAAATCTTTATTTTTATGTTAAAGTTGCCTCACATCTCCAGGGTTGGGGGGTTCGACTCGTCTCTGGCCTTGTATGTGTGTGTGTAGAGTTTGCATGTTCTCATTGTGTTGATGTGGGTTTCTTCCGGGTTCTCCGGGTTTCTCCCACAGTCCAAAGTCATTAATGTGTCCGATGCTAAATAGACCATGAGTGTTTGTGTGTGTGAATGATGTGTTTGTGTGTTAGACTCACCCAGGGTGAGTTCCTGCCTCGGGCCCGTAGAACCCGGGATAGGCTCCGTGTACCTGTAACTCTAATAAGGATCAAGTAGTTCCAGAAAATGAATGAATACATAAATGTTTATGTTAAAGATTCTTCTTGGGTTAATGACTGAGGGTCATTTATTATATATTTTGTTGCCGGGCAAAGTAGCCCTCACGCTAGATACGAAGGTCCAGATGGTCCACTTCCAAGGGAACTCAGATGTGCTCCAGTGTTTCATATTGATTATAAATCATTTGCTGGCCACTGGTTTTGTACATGTTTATTTTAAAGAGCCAACAAATTAATTTGGTGTATATTTACATAATAACATGTTTAGTAAAACCATACTGCTTTGAATTCCATGCCTTAAAGTAAAAGTTCTATTTATTGTGTAAAATCATTGTATGAACTTTAGAATATGCAAAACTTATAACACAGCATGGTTGCAACAAATACAATGCAAAGAGGGAAGGACCTAGTTTAATACAATCATATAGTGAGCCTGGATGCACTATAGAGGTCCTTTTCTAAAATATGTAAAAAGAAATACAGTTATAATGATGCTTCACAATCAAGAAGAGCTCTAATAATTTCCCAGCTATATAAACATACACTGTAGAGTCAAACAATATTCCTCCAGGCCCAGAGAAATCCACACACGCCTTTGTTTACAAGACCACATAACAAAAGTCAGAAAAAAACATAGCTTGCTTATTATGTAATTACACAAGACAATTAACAAACCAGGGTAGAGCTTGCCTCGAGGTAAATAAAGTGAATCGTGCAAAGAGTGCACTCCTCAGTAAATGAACTTCTCTTGTAGCGTGCACCATTGCAAACAGCAGCATAGTATATACAATGATGGTACAACTAGCCTACCTTGTATCCAGACTCATTGTCCATTTTATCAGCTCCACTTACCATATGGTTTCACTTAGTTCTTTGAAATTACCAGACTGTAGTCCATATGTTCCTCTGTATCATTTTTTAGCAGTTCATCAGTGATCTGGATCCCCACAGGACCACCACTGAGCTGGAATTATTTGGGTGGTGGATCATTCTAAGCATTCTAAGTGTGTGTCTACATGTGTGTGTGTTTGTGTGTGTGTGTTTGTGCGTATGTTGCATTACACACAGCACCACTGCTAATGTTTTTTTTTTTTTTAACTGTGCTTATTGTCTATTATCTACACTGTTAAACACAACAAACCTGTTGGTCCACCTTGCAGATGTAAAGTAATTGATTATTTTATCTGATGCCAAAATAGCTCTGACCTATTGAGTAAATCCTGTAAACTGGAAGAAGTGGCCTTTAGCGAATAGCATAAAGGGGTGTACTTGGCCAAAACAATGTTTACAAAGTATGTGGTAACATCCACATGAATGGATGATAAAGGTTTCCCAGCAGAACCTTGCCCAGAGCATAACACTACCTCTGTCAACTTGCATTCTTCCCACCCTGGTGCCATCTCTTTCACGTCACACACACACACACACACACACACACACACACACACACACACACACACACACACAGGGCTGAGCACATTATTTTAAAGAAAACATGATTCATCAAGCCAATATTTAATTATCCAATTCCAAGTGGCAATTTGTATTTCTTCTTACAACACATCAACAGACAGTAAGTAAATGAGTGGTCATTGCTGTTTGTTATTTTTATGTATCACCTCATTGAGAGTTGCCATTTAAACTAGATGATCGATGTGATTCACTTCACCAGTCAGTGATTGTGTGAATGTTGTGGCTGACATGGTGCTGTGGCTGAAAGTGGCCGAATTACATATTGTGGACAATTTCTGCATGGTCTTTCCCCACTTTAACTTCCTTATGGCATCTACAACATGCCGTGAGAGAGAGAGATTTGGGGGATTTGGGTGTAAACTGCCTTGAGCCTTTTTTGTAAGTTACCTATATGAGGCACCGTAGCTGGATGAGGATGTTTAGAGTAAGTCAGCTGTACTTAGTTTGTTAATGAATGAACAACTAATTTAACATTTTACAATGTTATAACAATCACTGTCCGTTTTAAAGGCTATTGTTGATGAGGTTTGTTTTTCCAGTGTCTTGGTAAAAGAGCTTCCAAATACTATATTTAGAATTGAGCAACAACAGCTGTAGTAGTAGAAGTAGTAGCAGTAACAGTTGAAAATAGTAGTAGTAGCACTAATAGTAGCAGTAGTTAGTGCTGTAGTCAAGACCACCTAAACTGAAACCAAGACATTGCAGAGACCGGAGGACATCAAGACCAAGGCCAAGACCAAGATCAAGACCAAGACCCTCTTAGGCGAAACCAAGACCAAAACAGGTCAAGACCAAGACCAAGACCAAGACCGAAAACAGACTAGGGCTAGAATCGCCATCACGTTTCTTGGACTGACTGTTAAGAAAATAGGTACTAGGGATGAGCCGGATACTCGGCTGGAACAAGTATCCGGTACGGATAAAGTTCTTTTGACGAGTACGAGTGTCATACGAGTAATACGTGTTAATATCTGTGCTTGGATTGAATAAAAATCTGCCTGTTGTAAAATTAGGGGCTGGTCCTTTAAGCCGCAGGTTTCCATATGCAGAGTGGGAGGGGTTAGCGAGGGAGAGCTTGAGTGTGTGTGTGTGAGTTTTTGGAGTGAATGAGAGAGGCAGGCTACAGCGACTGGAGCAGTGTAAATGTATACGATTATAAGTACACAAAATAAACCCTCGAGTGGAACCACGATGCAGTTATTGACCAGCTGCGGTTACAAAGGAAAGTGGGAGTTAAACCGGGTCCGTCTACGTTCCCCGGCCCTGGAGCAGCAAGTCTCCCATCAAATCTCAGACTACGGTCAGAGACAAGCAGGAAAAGTTAACATGACACTTTCTTTCTGTATTTCATAAAAAAAACTAAAAAAGGAAGTAATTGCAACCGCATGTGTTGTATTCATTGTTGCAAAACTTGTTCTGTATATAGTTTGCTATCGTGATCAAAACCACTGATCTGAAGCTCAATGCTGATGCTGTCGTGTAAATAGTTTTCTAATCAGCAATAAATATAACAATTTCCGATGAATACATATCCATTGTGTGCTTAAAATAACATACTGTTAAAGCCCCGCCCATTTCAAGACAACCCGACCCACTTCCGGGTCAAACCCCACCCACTTCCAAGTTAGGCCCTGCCCAGTACGAGTACAGATACAGATATAGATATAGATAATTCATCTGGTTAACAGATACAGATACAGATAATGCTGTACTCGCTCATCCCTAATAGGTACTAATGTAAAGTGGCATTACTTGTTAAATTAATGTCATGTTATCTTTTCAGTTATGTTTTCAAGGTTGTTCAACAAAATTGGCAGCAGTGCGTGTCTTTTTCTGGGACGTTTTGTAAATGTACTCTTTGGTTTCTATAAAGCTAAAGTTAATTATTGCCGAATTTGTGGACATCTGACCAGTTGCACTTTTACTGATGCGCGTAATGAATACCAGAGTTGGGCAAGTTACTTCAAAACTGTAATGCATTATTTATTTCTTGTTACACTAATATTGCATTACTTTTAAGGTACTCTCACCAAAATAACTGGACATATGGAGTTAGCAATGTAAATGTACCTTCTGACTCAGTGAGCTCATTACACAGCCAGTGGAAGGTGCTGAGATATCTGACAAAGCGATTTATGGTTAAAAACAATACTGTTCGACATTAGATCAGTTGTAGGTTCACTCTTGGGCGTCGTCACCATTGGATCAGAGGGGGGCGTGTAGCCCTTACATTTCATAATTCTGACGCACTTGGGTTCTCTCCTCTCTCTGCTGTGTCTGAATACAAGAAGTGAAACCTTTTTCTCCTCTGCTGATTTTGGCGAATTTGTACAGTAGCGACTGAAGGGAGGACAACAACTGATTCAGTTATGGATTAGCAATCACTGCAGGGTGTTGTGTTAGAGCATCAATTTTATATGTTCAGGTGAGTAGAGATTTAAGAAGAGAATGTCCAGTCCAAAATCTTTTTGAAACTGGATTTAATAATGTGCTCACAATCCTTCACACAGAACTCAGGGCTGAGAATGTGTCTGTGTGTATGTGAGAGAGAGCA
>JBBKCR010000018.1:15099870-15112480 GCA_037577295.1 Ladigesia roloffi
TGTGTGTGTTTGTTTGTGTGTGTGTGTGTTTTGGTGGTGTGTGTTGGCTAAGTAAGCATCTTTACTGATGGCATAAACAGGGTCTAAGCAGTTATACTGCAGGGCAAGGATTTCCAACTCAAACGTGAAATATTACGAATCATGAACATCTTCAGCTCAACGTATTTTTGCCCTTGTAATAAGTTGGTCAGTCACATGAGATTAAAAATACAGAGCTCTAATTACTCAAGAGAAGGGAATTATTGGAATGGAAATGTTGCACCTTCTCTGCACAGGAGGTCAGCTAAAAGAAGGCGCGGTGCTCTTAAGCTGTTGCTTTGTTGTTGAGTAGCCCTTCCTACACAGCCTGCGGTGCCGTTATTTTGCAGGAATAAATTGGACCGATACTCAGGAGGTCTTCTGAGGATTCAGCGCCGCTGCCCGCGAGGAACATGTTGATTGTCGGGCTCACATGTGTCTCCAAGGTCCTTCAGGACCAGCGGAGAGGCAGGCTGTCATTAAACCCCCTGCAGTCCGCTAGTAGGAATCATGAAGCTCTACAAGAAAAACATTTTCGTTTCTCTTGGCTAAAGGCCTGGCTCTCCATTCCCCATTCTGCTTTGAAATGTGAACAATCTGAAGCTTGTCTTGGCTGCAAGGGCCAGGCCATCGGGGTCGTGGTGTTAGTTTTGTCTTGTCAGGGGGATTTGGGTGTATGGAATGTCTTGAGCTTTAGTGAGTAGCAGTCATTGTAGAAGTTTCATGCTTTATGAAGAACCTCGGTTTATGAAGTACACTTTTTAAAAAGAGGTTTGTTCATATACACAGAAATTATTAGGTTTATTAGGATTATGCCTTATACATATTCATTGGTCATTCTGTGAGGGAGAGTAACTATACATTTTGCATGCAATTACTTAGTGTGTAGTCTGTTTTCAGAATTGAAATGTTTTCATTGGGGTGGTACTCTTAGAAGACCATTAGTAGTGAATATTACTCAACCATATTCTATTTGCCGCAGCAATATATTATATAATATATTATTACATTCACCTCATGCACCCTGTCTTCTTATTTTTTTACTTTTTTGATCAAAACTTTAAAATCATTAAAGATGAGCAGTTAGAACCTAAATCCTATGCTGTACCTTTAAGGATATTTTTATTTTGTTTAAACTTTAGAGGGGAACCCTCGAGGACTTTTGGGCCTCAGTGAAGCATTACTGATTTCTAGGCATTAAAAATAATTTTTCATTCATTTTTACTCATCAAAATCATATTTGAGTGCACCATCAGGTCCTACAATACTGAAATGTCTACTTGGAAGCAATACAGTGACCCAACAAAACATTATCCCATCTGATTTTTGCCTTCATGATAACTAGGTAGATATAGCTACTGTAAACGAGCTCTCCCGTTAGTGATTCCTTCACAAGCCGAACAGAGGGCCTAACTTGGGAGATTAACCACCATTACAATTAGGGCATGAGACAGCAGTCAGGTTTAATAATGTGTGGGACTGGTTTGTAGAAGGAGAACATCACTTTAGCCCTTCTGGATGGATCACTGAGCATGCACATGAAAACATTCATTTGTATCATTTTCAGAGTAGAAATGTTTTCTCTGGAGTGGTCCACTTAAGGCTCCATCTGCAGTGCTTTTAGTTACAGAACATCACTGTTCCAGATTCTGTGGAGGTTATTTGTTGCAGCAATACAGTTTTTCATTGACATCAAAGACCCTGCTTTGATTCCAGCTTTTTATTTTGGTACTTATTTGTACATTAACCAGTAAAATTGTTTCATAAGAACATCATTTCAGGACTTCTGGGTGAACCAGTGACCACTGAACACAAGTCTGTCCTGTAAATATATTTTAGACCCTAGGCCCTGGAGCAGGCAGGCTGTAGGCCCTTACCCTTTACTGAACAAAATAACTGCAACATAGTCATTTGTTACAAAGTAGGAGGGACAATTTACAATTTATAGTTGTCTGTGTTGGCCAAAATCTTTTCATGCAGATTACTGTGATCTTAAAGCTTACATACTTGCCTAGATCTTACAGGGGTGCTTGTACAAATGAGCATCATCGTAGGGGTGCGTTTCCCTTGTTTTTATAGAAGCTGTAAATCTGTTCTGGACCACCTATAAACAACACTAAAACCAGTGTGTGTAGCATCCACATAAAGTGCACAAAGGCAAGTGGCGTAGGTGATTGGGAATCAACGTTATGACCCTTTATTACTCGCAATAATCTTACTGATGCGGATACAAACATGAATGTAAGAAAAAGAACTGCAAGAACGTAGGAAATAATATTTTAACAAGCTCTATGCTTATCCACGCACTAAGCCAACAGTATTTATAGCACAGATGGAAACCGGTCAGCTATTAAAAAAAACAAAGCAATTGGTTCTGTTCCTGCAGGCCCAGCTACAGCCCCACAGCACACAAATTCCCCAAGTCAAGGTCAAAATGTTGGCGCAATGCGATGCTAAGCTGCCAAAGAAAATTCTCTGTTGCCACTTTGGACGCCTCCAATAGCTCTAACAATGCAGGCTCACACCATGCAAACAATCATGTCTTGGCAAAGCAGACTGTTGGTTGAAAGGACATGCTCAAAATCTGCGACTTCCCGACTGGTGTGACCGGGACAGGTACATCAAATTGCTTTTAAACTGCGTCTATTTTATTCTCCAGCGAGCAATCATGTACAAACGCTGTGTTTATGTGGAGAAACACTTGGAAATAGATGTTCTGTACTGTGAAATTTCATCCAAAAAAGTTTTTCGGTTGCTTCTCGACAACCCTTTTTATTTGATGTTTCTTTTAACTATTTTTATTTTGAGCGTAAGAATACGTTTCTGTTCGAACTTTAGTTTTTTAGGTGTTTTGTGCACGGTAACAGTTGTCTCATCATAATAAATTCACTTCAGTCTGATGCTGCACTCAAGAACATCATCGTCAGTCAAACTCTGTGACACTCTCACTGCACCTGTACTCGTGGTTAGGCCACCCTGGCGAGCACTGAGAGACCACGCTTGATATGAGGAGGAAGAAAGTCTTAAAATAACATTTCGTATCATGAAGAAATGAACACTCTGAGCATGCCAGTGCAACAGAACGACCATGAAAAAGAGCTGCCAGGAAATGGAAGGCTCCAATATAGAAAATATATCTACTAGCGGAATGATATTACATTCCTTTCTGTGGTTTAAATTTTTTTTACGTGTCACAAACAAAAAATATATCTATATTCTTTACCCAGCTGCGCTGGCCCATTTCAAAGGGAATTCTATCAATGTTTCTGCATCCCAGAGAAAAATGAACAGGAAGTTATAACATAAAATGGGGGTGAATCTGTTGTCTGAAACATTGTGTTACAATAGTTTCGAGAGAAAAATGTAATTTTAGGATCCATTTATGGCATCCAGGAATACACGCCGCTATAAAAAAAAATGATAGGAACCTAATAAACACTCAGAAGACAAATGCGAGGTCACTGTCATTTGGAAAAACACACAATGTGGCTATATTTGCTCTGTAGACATGATGACCTTGCTCCTATCACCACCACTTTGAAGAAAATTGATCAATTACTCTGCAAACCACCATTTCACATCAAACTACTCTTTCTTTACCTTAATATTAAAACCACTGACAGGTGAGAAGAATAGTATTGATTATCTCATTACAGTAGATAGCACCTGCCATGAAGTGCAATATACCGGGCCACAAATGAACAGCCAGTTCTTAAAGTTGATGAAGGAAGCATAAGTGTCTTAGCAAGTCTTAAGAAAGGTCAAATTGTGAAGACTAGATGACGGGCCCCCAGCATCTCCAAAACAATCTTCCAGTTTGCAGAAAACAAAAAGTAACCAGTTCTTGGAGATGCAGTGTTTTTATTGTATATAGAGCATTAATGTTGCACAGAATTAAGAGAATAACTGATACACCAGTGTAGCGTCAAGGATAAACCTAGTCGCAGAATCACACTAGAGCGTATACCATGACAGACACTTTGGCCAAGCTTTTGGACGTTCATCTGTGGTCCTGAGGACACTTTGTCAATTTTGTCCAAGAAACAATCTGGAATATTGATTTACACTCTGTGCATCCTAGATGCCTCCGAGTCCAGTGTCAACATGTGCATATTTAACATCAGGCTGCTTTTTTTTTGCACAGCAAAGTTTTAAAAAGCATTTGTCAATGTATTGTAGTGATTACGAATAGTTTGTTTCCTGAAGCAGTGCCTTCTGAGAGTTCAGAGATCATGAGTGTTCAGCTCTCTAGGTTTGCTCTCTTCCACTTTACATACTGAAATTCCTTCAGAATCCTTGAATGGTTTGACTATACACTGTAGAGGGAGAAGGATGAAACTCCACTCTCTCCACCAATCTTCCAAAAAAAATTCAAACATTTTTAATCATTTGTTTGATTTGCTCCATAAATATTACTATTTTTAAAAATGCTGCAAGCCTGAAAGGCAGATGTGGGTTCATATTAATAAATAAAACTTAGCTGACCACACAAAACATAAAATCTTAGGTTTAAACTGTTTACAATTAAAGAAATTTCAACAAAAAATGTAAAAATAAGTACATTTTTGTATTTGGTGTTGGGTTCTTGACTGCCAAATACTCCAATGAAAAAGGCCAGCCCCTTAAAACCTCAGAAAAGAAAACAAAAGTCTCATTTACATGAGTTCCAGGCCTTGTTTGTAGCTCATTTGTGCTGTATTTTAAACTGTGCATGCTCCACCACCAAACAGGGAGAAAATAATGAGAGCGACTCAACGGGGGTTCATGATGCAGCTCTCTCCTGACACCTGTGTTCACCACTCTCCCATACCATATCTTAGAGTGGCCTGTGTCAGGGAAGGACAGGAGTATGAATATGGGAGTGCGGTGGACATGAGTAGTGTGAGGTGAATCACCTTAAATATCACAAAGACAAAACAACCGGTCATGGGCTTAAGGAAGCTCCTCCTCCCACCCCTGTCACTGTCAGAGGGACGGATGTGGAGGTGGTTGTGGGTACACACTGACAGCAAACTTTCCTGGTCCAAGAACACAAACACTGTTTTCAAGAAAGGGCAGAGCTAGCTTTTCCTACTGAGGCGGCTCAGGTGCTTCAATGTTTTTAGGAAAATGCTGACCAGGTTCTATAACTCTGTGGAGGAGTTGTGTTGTGTTTTTAGCAGCTGTTTGCTGGGGAAGTTTTGGTGAAGGCAGCGGATGCCAACAGGCAGAACAAGCTGATTAAAAATTAGGTTCAGTCCTGGTTCTGTCCTGGGTGTCAGACTGGAGAACCTGGTGGAGGTGTATGAGAAGAGAATGCTGAAAAAGTTTCTCGGTATTATGATTAGAGCTGTAGTCAAGACCACCTAAACCGAGACCGGGACAAGACCAAGACCAGACCAAGACCAGAAAAAATTGGTCTCGAGACCGGTCTCGATAACTACAGCACTAATCATGATCACCCCCTCTCACCCCATGCACACCTCCTGGATGGGCCATCAGAGCACACACACACAGAGCCACAGGAAATCCTTCCTACGTTTGGCAATAAGACTGTAAACTTGTGAGGTGAACATTCTCAGTCTTAATGTCATTGGTTCTCCCGCGGATTGTGCACTATTACTCATCTGCTTTATATTTACTTATCTGTATGTTTGTTTCATCCCTTTATCTTTCTTTCTATTCATGGCGGAGGCACTTTTCATAACCACTAATAGTTATTTTGTTATATTTGTTAAAGTTATTTGCTACTTTGTTAGGGTTATTTTGTTATTACACTTGCACTACTACTACTGTTCTTAATTAATCTCTTCATTGTCTTTATTTCTCTTGTTGCATTGAGCATGATTAGGACAAAAGTTATCTCAAATCTTATCTTATCTTATCTTATTACACTGGGTAGACAATTTTGAGTTCATGGTGTTAAAGAACACTCCCGTTTTCTCACTCCTGTTTCTACTTGACTAATCAATCTGACGAGCTGCTGGAAAGCAGACGTGTTCATACAGACTGACTGTCAAATGAAACAACTTAATTAAAGGATAATGCATAATTATATTCCTCAGATCTTAATAAAAACACCCGGTTGAGGTATTCACACTTTTAACTTTTAAATGTTGTCTTCACTGTCCTCTTTCTCCACTTCCTGATAACCCAGTGACCTCCTGCTCTCTTACATTAAATATAAAACATGTACACATTTAAACCCCTTTTTTCTTTATTCAAAGTATGATTAATTAATTTAGTATCTGACAATTAAATATTTTCTACACCATGGAAAGGACAGAGTCTATGAACTTAACCACTGTTTAATTTCCTGCTCTAGTCTTGCTCTATTTCTGACTGTATCAGCTTAAAGTTTGACCTTACAACCCCTAAAGCTGTAGACACTCACCTGAACATTGTTACTGACAAAATATTTCCATAATGGCCGCTTTCAGCCAGATACAGCACAGCAAATACTCTTCAGGAATATTTTAAGAAACTGAACAAAGAGTTTGAAGTGTTGATTTGCTTCTGAATTCAACAGATCCCAAAATGATTGAGCATCAAGGTGATGTGTTGGACAAACTAGTCGAATCCATGAAGGCCGCACCTCTGCAGCTGCAGCTGGAGCATCTAACAGCAGCATCTTTCCGATGAGCCATAATATTAATATGATAGATCAGGACAGGCCCTTCCATTACCAGCCCATATTGAATAACTATCCATTATTCATCATTCATCGATCATTTATTTATAACATACTTGCTCACATAAATGATTAGGAACAATGGTGGACTAGCGATTTGGCAGGGGTGCTATTTCAAAATGCAGTGGCATTTTTAGCTTTCCGCACGCAAGCATTTGGCAGATAACATGATTAGTAATGCTACAGCACTTAACGCTGACTGATGCTATTAAAACAGCCCATGGATTTCTCATCTCCGCCATCACGGTCGTGTCCAGGTCAAGATGTTAATGAACTAATGTGAGTATCATTAGCACATTAGCATGGCTTTTACTCAGCGGGCTTCAGCAGAGCCTCAGCTGTCGAAGAGAGTATTTCTTCGTTTAACCTGTTGTGGACCTTAAGGTGTGGTGCTTGATACGGCAAACAAACATCAGTGAAAGAAATGCAATATGTTGGTTATTAGCACATATGGTCATGGAAGGTCATGGTGCCTTTAATAACCTTTCTGAATGAAGCCCTTTGATATTCTCAGGAAAGAGGCTCTGGAAAAGCAGCTAAAGTTCTTTTTCTTCTTCTTCTTCCCTCTCTCTCTCTCTCTCTCTCTCTCTCTCTCTCTCTTTCCCACTGCCAGAAATCTTCATTAGAATTCCCTGTGTCACTTGAAATTTATTTCTATTTGTGCAAGGCAGCGAATCAGTCAATTTCATCTCCATTTCCTCTTTTCTCCCCATGCATCTCAATGAGCATGACACAATATTAAAATATGGCAGATAGGTTATGAGAAAAAATAGGCCTGATGCCCATCTCTCCCATGGCTGGCTGGTGTGATTACATACTGCTGTAGCTTATACCGAGACATGCCATCGCTACAGTCTCACAAATATAGCCAGGTATAACTGTACACAAAACTCAGGTATAACCATATGCAAAAACACAGTGTTCTTCTGATTTAAAGGGATAGTGTGGCAAAATATAATTTAAAAATGACACCTGCATCCTTAATGTAAACACTGAGTTTGCCATTTGTTTAGTTTGCGTTTCTTCAAGGCCATGACACAAAAGTTATGTACAATAATTAGCATCGTACAAATGATATTGTTGGCTTAGTTGTTAGGATGTTTCCCCTGTGATCAGAAGATCACATGTTTGAATCCCAGGGATGCTAGTGGCACCTTTGATCAAGGTAACATTCTACACTCTGCTAGGTTCTGTATTTCTGGCTAACTGCTGCTATTCTTGGTGAATGTGTAATTGGTTATTATTGAACTATGTGTCAGAAACAGAAAACACACAGAAAGCTTAATTGAGAACACTGTTATTTCAAGCAAGCCTGGGATAATGTAGGAATGCGTTTTGCACAATGCTAATTGGTGTAGATTAGTAGTATGTGTTGACTACATAAGCTTTGCAGTGCTGTGTAGTGCTAGAGAACTAGTAACACTTCTATCAACATTTCTCTACAACACAGACACTACGTTTTTCAGACGTTCTCCAATGACTTAGCGATAGTAAGATGCAGCAGTCATGAGGACGACTCAGAATACAGGATAGCTGTGAACAGTTTTGTAGACTGGTGTGAGCTGAAGCAGCTGCCTGGTGATGGACTTGAAAAGAGCACAGTTTCACCTCCCTGTCCATTATGGGATGGAATGTGGAGATCATTCAGAATGACATACACTTTGGTGTGCACATGGACAAAAAGCTGGACTGGTCAAGGAGTTCTCTGGCCAGATCAAAACAGGCTGAAGTTTTGACAAAGACTTCGACCTTTGAGAGCGTGCAACACCATTTAGTGAACCCCATTATCCATGCTGTGGTGTGATACTGGCACACACCAAGAGAATCAACCAGCTGGGATCAGTTGTGGGTGAGGAACTGGACAACATGAAAACTGTGGCTGAAAGGGGAGCACTGTCTGGACTTCAGTGCTCCCATTCCACAGTGTTGTGATCAAACACAAAAGTTATCTCCGCCAGAGACTCACTGAACGCCGCAGGAAACCCTTCCTTCCCTCGGCCATCAGGCTCTACTACTCCTCCCTCTGTCACACATCCACAAAATAATCTGTACAACAACCTACTGCTGCTTAGTTGTGCAATTTCTTGTGGGATCAAGTCATTATCATTATCTGCTTCACCATCATTATAAAGTGCATTATTGTGCAGTGTTCTTATTGGGTGCTAAATAATTACCATTACATGTCCTACCAGGTGCTATATCATATTATGTGCAATAGATTTTGCAAGTACATTTCACCTCTTATGGTAATGTTATGTGCAATATCAGGCTTAGTGTAAGATAAGATAAAAAAGAAATGCATTTATCCCATTGCCATAAACATGCTCAATGCAACAAGAGGAATACATATAAGACAATAAAGAGTTTAATTATAAAGAACAACTCCAACTCCAATTTATGATACATGTAAATCACTAAACTGAAAGTTATCTATAGTATTCATTATCCAGCATTTGAGAACATAGCATGGTGTTTGTGTGGAATTTAACTGCATATTTTGCTTGATTTGATTCAGATATTATACTGTATATTATAAATGATGTTTGCACCCAGGGTGAGTCCTTGCCTTGTACCCACTGGCCCAGTGACCCTAGCGATGAATAAGTGGTTACAGAAAGTGAGTGAATGAGATTTATGTTGTTCTTGTGTCTGTGTGTCTGTGTAGCTGGAACCTTAGCAATATCCTCCATGATCAATACAGTTTTCTGATTCAGATACCCAGTGGTGTAGCTGTGAAAATTGCCAGACATGTTCGTATAAAACGAATGGGTTTGACATGTTTTCCTTGGAAGAGTTTGTGAAATGCAGTTTGACAGTGAAGCATCAGCCATATGCTGTCATGTTTTCACGCCAGGGAGGGGAGTGGGACAGTTAAAAATCAGAGCTGCCAAATTAGTTTTTATTTTTTATTTGTAAAATCTGTGACTATTCAATCTAGGTGTAAAACTCAGGTCAAAGATATCAAAACATGACATAACAAACATGCCCTTATTCAGAGTGACTCACAGTGAAGTCTACAGAGACATTGTCCCTCACAAAACTGGTCCTAGCATTTATAAAATCAAATAGGACTGATCCTAACTATATTGATGTTTAAACTGATCCGCCCGTGGCATTTCAGCACTTTCAGTTGATTTTATTAAATCTACCCAGACTCCAAAGTAAAAAAAAACTTTTGACTGGATGCTGTTCCAACCAAAACCTAATAACTGCCGTATTTGCAGTAGCTGAAAAACAAATATTTTTCAAGTAAAATTGAAGGGCTCCTCTCTGCCAAAAATGAAGCGAGGAGGTAAACTCTTGTTGCTTTCGGCTAACTTTGTTAAACTCTATCCTCTCTATCAAGCCGCTCGCTGTGTATCTAACACATACCACAGAG
Organism: Ladigesia roloffi; assembly: GCA_037577295.1. NCBI lineage: Eukaryota > Metazoa > Chordata > Actinopteri > Characiformes > Alestidae > Ladigesia > Ladigesia roloffi. Next base: position 15,109,938 of record JBBKCR010000018.1, read on the forward strand.
CAAAAAACATAAACCACACACATTAGCCAAGCTCATTTTAAACCAGACGCCTCTGACACGGCTGGCTAGGCAAAAGCTTTCCCCTGATATCTTTCCATCAGTGTTAAAAGGGAAATGCTTCGTGGTTCGAGAATACACTTGGATTGCCAGTGCATAGACCAGATGTGCTGCTCGCTATGCAGAGCCAAATTAAATACATGAAAAAAATGTAATTTACATTAACACAAATTAACACAGGCTGCAATATCACCATGTGTTGGCTATGCGCTTTATTTTATGGGAAGATGAATCGGCTGATCAATTTAGCAAAAAAAGAGCTGTGAATGTAGTCAGCATTCAGAGGTCACTGGTGGGACCAGTCACAGCAAATTGCACTGGTGAGACTGTACTTGTTTGTCAGTTCCAGTGCATTAAAGAATCAGGGGTAGTTTCTGAATGGTGCATTCAGAAACTGGAATGCCATGACTTTATAAATGAGGCCACACCAGCTCATGGCCATGAACCCAGTACAACACAACTGGTTTTGCACTCCCTTATTGAGTAGTAAAGTAAAGTAAAGCAATGTGGCTCTTTACAGTCATGTGTGAACACACCACAGCACACAGTTATCTCATTTCCACTGCACTGGTGCTGGTGCCAGGTGCCGAACCAAACCTAACCGAGAACCGGTCTGAATTTCCGCTACACAGGAGCTCAGCGGGAGTCGCATGATGATACATCACAGGCCACGCCCACTAACCAGGAACAAACTTGGCCGATTTCAGTTTGAGCGTGCTGGTTATCCTCCAAACTTTGAGGATGTATTACAGTATCCAGAGACAGTTTATTCAGCATGTTATTACCATTAAAAGAGGTCGACCAACACAGCGATTACAACTATAACTCTGCGCACCGCTTGTGGCATCACAGGTTCTCGCTGGTAGACCAGCTAAGTTTAGATGCCAGTTCGGTGCTCTTTTTAGGGCATCGGCACCAATTACTGTTCTGTGGAAAAGTGTGGCACTGGTTTCAAAATTGGGAACCGGCACGGGAACCAGTGCAATAGAAAAGGGGTAAGTGTGAAAAATGTAAAATTATTTCTCTGCATTTAACCCATTTACTAAGTGAAGAAGGGGGCTGCCACCAAAACGAGTGGCACCCAGGGATCAGTGTATGGAGACAGTGCCTTACTCAAGGGAACCTCAGTGATGACACTAGCAGCTCTGGGATTTGATCCCACAACCTTCTGGTTGCAGGGGCAACTCCATATCCACCAAGTGCCATCTCAGTGTCCTAATATGGAACGTTGTAGGGGTTTTATGCAAGGGTCAGGTCCGCAGCCTCTTCAGCCTGAAGGGCCTTCAGAAACACACAGGGATTAAAAGTGATAAACAAAAAATGACATATTCCTTATTCACACATGTATGCACAGGCTCGCACACACAAGTGAATTAATAAATGCATCTAATATCCTCTCATGAAAGGTCAAGTGTTGAGGGGAAATAGCTTTTCTTGAATGATCAGCAGACATAATGAGATGAAATTACATGTCCGGGGACATGTTTGGCTGTTGATGCTCCAGCGACTGCCTGCGTGTTCAGCAGGAAATGAACAGTGATTGCTTTCACCTCACTCTGCTAAGCAAAAGGCCACGCCTGCAGCGCAGGCCGTGTTAAGCCGAGCCGAGAATAGCGATTCTTCTTCACCGCAGCGACTCCCTGCTCTCTTCAAACAACATCATTGTGACTCATCAGTGGTGTGGATGAGGCAAGTAAGATCTAGCGATACGTAATAACACAACAAGAGGCAGCGAGAGGGAGACAGAGGAGGGAAACAGTCGCTTATATAAAAGTGACATGGAGGATTTGTTCCAGAAGAATTCACACAATCCAATCAACTGGGCTTTTCCGGATGAGTTCTCAAGCAAGGCCCCGTGTCTCGGAGGAGCAAACGCTCTAGTTAACCTGTCTGCCGGCATCCACGCAAGGGGAATGTGGTGCGGAGTGTTAGGTGTCATGACAATGGGTGTCCCTCTCTGCAAGCTCAAAACAAATCGAGCTCTATTGCCAGTTTGAACAAACCACGCAAAAAACACAGTGAAGTCACAAGTCATCCTCTTATTTATGAGCTCATACAAATATGCATACAATAGATTGAAATATGATATTTGTCATTTCAAAATATAAGTGCCAGAATATACTCATGCAACACTTATCACAAATACAAGGTGAAGAGAAATAAGTATGAAAACACATTTTGGCTAATATTTTAATATACTTCTAGTGAAAATAAACATTTTGCACAGCTTATGCATATTCACAAAAAATGTAAGCACACACAAAAAAACATTTTACTTCATGGTTAATTGTGCCAAGTTTCTCTTGGTAAAACATCTTTTGTTCCAAAATTATAAACATTCAGTGTGATGGAATAACAAGTTCACTTACTGACTGTAAGTTTGGGTCAATTTTATATAAATATATGTACACACACACACACACACACACACAAACACACACATAGATAGATAGATAGATAGATAGATAGATAGATAGATAGATAGA
>JBBKCR010000018.1:15121737-15136379 GCA_037577295.1 Ladigesia roloffi
CAGGTGAAGAGAATGGTCAGTGCAGAGACAGGCTGCTGGGATTTCCAGTGGTGTGTGTTCTTCTATCGGTTTAGTGTAGTGGATTCTTTCACCAAAGATTCAAGATACAGCAGCGCTGGGGGAACTCAGTATTTATGTTAAATGTGGGGGGGTCCAAATGAATAATTATGAAATTTGAAGGGGAAACCTCCCTCTCTGGTTGAATAGCGACGACACCCACAAGTTATTGACTGGCTGGATCAGATGTATTACTATTCGGTAAAGTTGAGAGGAGTCAGCTTTTTAGATACATGGTGGGAACTAGAACTAACTATGAGTGTTAACTACTGCTCTGGTGATTTGTTTGTAGAGACTGCATTTTTAAAGGGAATTTATTTTGTAAAATCTTTTTTTAAATAAAATTATTATAGTAAATAAATATATATGCTACCCAGTCCCTTACACATAGATGCACTTACACATAGATTACACAAAATGCACTTACACAAAATGTAAAGTTCAATAGATATAACAAATATTATTATTATTATCCCCCACAGTTTAGCCAGGCCCATTGCAGGGCACGCAATCAGATCAAATGAAATTTACTGAATTCTCTTTTAAAGACATAGTGAGAAAAACCTGGAATAAAGAGAGGTCAGAGAATTGTCATGCTAAGATGAATTTTGGGTAATTAAAGCACACAAAAGGTGAGGCTAGAGGAAAATAAAACACAACTTTGGTTTGTCACCAAGCACAAATAATTCAGTGTTGTAAATTACATGACTTGTACCTACATATGTTTATACCAGCCAAGGATGATACATTTGTTCAGTCAAAAGAATATATTATGCGATTTCACTGAAAACCCTTCATACTTCTTATTTAGTATCAGCAAGACAATTCTCTCTGATTTACCACTCTGTCAGTCAAGGCACTGTCGGTATAGGCACTGTAGTTTTGCCTTCGTTTATTAATAATGAGTCCACACTCTAAATACTGGACAATGAAGATGCTCAAAGCAATTAAAGCCAGTGTTTTCCCTGCCAGACATTCTGTGCATCTTGGGACATCTGCCGAGGTTTGAATGGGCCAGGATGGTAATGTGTGACATGAGGAGAATGCTTTCAGCCTGTATGGGCTGTCAGCTCTTATAAATGAAGGTGACAAAAGGGAAACTTCAAAGTGATGCCATGGAGGAACAATGTTTTTCTACCAATTAAAACTGCAGTCAGTAAAGTGAGAAGAGAGTGGATTTTGAAAGATTACAATGATTACAACTCCAGGTCCATTCCCAAAGCCTCTCCCTCCAGAGGTGGCAGCTCACATGCAGTTGGTTGAGTTTGGTATCAATTTTTTTTTTATCCATGAATACAGCTGGATCAAACATGCTTTGCAGTGACTTTTGTCTGGCTATATTACAGCTAGAAACTTGAAGTGTATCTCTGGTTAGTTGCTTTGACTCAGGCAGAGATACCCCTTACATTAGCAACACTACATAAACCAGAAGAATCTGATTTTATTCAAAGATAAATCATGTTCTACTATTAGGATAGTGAGAGTTTTAGCAAAAATTACAAAAAAGTTATGGTACCACTTCACAATGTGACTCCCTAATAAAGGGTTTATGAATAATTTCTAAATATAAGACCATACAGTCATACAATGATGCAGGCTCAGTATTTGGAAGCTTATCTTGTTCCTTTCTCAGCCAGAATGTTAGACTCTCAACTCCATCCAGTCTTTGTTGGCTATTACTACCTTTATAACAAGCCTGCCTCAGTGCACATCAACTGTTATAACGTGTTTATAACTGCTCATATATGATTTCTAAACTGACTACAACCTAATTAACATCCTGATTATATGACATTTATAAATCCCTTGTCGTTTCATAATTCCAAAGTGGTACTAAAAGTTATTTTCATATGGGTTATCTATTTCTGCTTTAAAGTTTGTCCCAAAAACCATACATCCAAACCTAGAACCATTAAGAAACCTTTATTTTTAAGAGAGTAGACCATTTCCACTTGCATATAAACAGAATAGGATTTCCTCAATAGATTCTTCCTGGTTAATCTCATTACTAGCCTCTGTTTCTCTTACGATGGTATTATGGTAGTATTACATTTTAATGATAGAAATGCAGCTGATATTGAAGAGTTTTCCAGTCTGTTGAAAGGCCTGGGTCTTTGGTAAGCTAATTAGTTTCAGGTCAGAAGAGAAGTGGAGCTCCACACCATGAGCTGAGCTAGCAGGTGTCAGGTGGATGATTTGTGCTTTTGTAAAAAGGTACTTTTTGTGAGACATCTGGAGAACTGAATATAAGTGTTTCTGACTTGAGAGAAAAGAAACACTTAGCACTCAGCACCATAATCAACCAAAATACTAAAATATGAACATAATGTACCCAGAACTGATTTGACATGCAGATAATACCTTTAAATGTTGTTTTCATTAACGAAAACCATGCAATTACGAAATATATTTCACATAAACACCCAACTCACAGTGCAGGAGCTGATCAGTGAAGGAAAGAGATCAGTTTAGACCTCATGATTCATGACCAAATGTTCCTAAAACAGCCTTTTCAATCTGTATTTTGAATAATGTGAACAAAATATTTAATTCCCAGTTGCCAGTTTCATAGCAGTGCAGTATTATTGGTTAATGATCCATGTTTGTTTGTTTCATTTGAAAAATCTGTACCCATAAAGGAGGGCTCCTTTGTAACTAACTGTATGCTAAGTGATGTTTTTGGTATGCATGATAGCTTTGATAAAACAAAATGACATTTGTATACATTTTGGACGTTTGTGAACTACCAAAGGGAACTCAGAGGGAAAAAGGAGCTCTTGTCTATTGCACACTAAAGAAACACCCACCCACACACACACATCATGCTCATAGCTGGATTCTTTGATAAGTCTTTTTTCACAAATGGTATATGTAATGAAATGTCCGCAGGTGGAGGTGATTTGTCGTTTTCTGACAGTACCCTCCGCGCTCCCGGTGCAAGACCCGCCGAGGGAGACTTGCTCCGGCCCGCCGCTAAACTGGCTACTAATCTAAATGGAAATCGCTGGCCAAGCAAGAAGTCTTTTTTGCAACACCTTAAGAGTAGGGCCCGATAGTCCACCTTTAGGGAATATGACCCAAATAGGCTTCTTTTATCTCCTCTGACAATGTAATGACTCCCTCATTGCAGGTGTGGTGCATTCCGGGGCTGTGAAATTTGTGATGCTATTACTCGACTATCTTTAAAAAGGGAGGCCTGGACTTTTGGCCTCTTGAGAGGCTTTTGCATAACGTGATTACAATGGCAATTGAAAAATAACGTCAGAAAAGCAAGCGCTGTTCAAACTTCTGTTCTCCAGTGACACACGCCCACCAGTGTATCCCATGACAATTCCAATTTACTGACATCACTGTCAATCCCAAAACAAGTCATCTTAAAGTTTTATAGTATATCCTTTGAACCACACATGGATAATTGAGTACATTGATTTCTTTCCAACCAGCTATCATTCAGAATTGCTTCAAAGCTGGTTATGGCACACATAAAGACAAGCTTCGCTTGAGACCCCCTGCAGTTTCCATACTAGCTCAACAGGGCACTCTCTCCACTGCTCTTTCTCTCTGACACATCTAGATAAAAGACAAACATGTGTCAGAATGCTATTCCTAGATTTCAGCTCAGCCATCAGCAGTCATACCCTGAAAGCTGATTGCGAAACTGATTAGGTTAGGATTCAACTTCACCTCTGCACCTGGATCTGTGATCTGTTTGAAAGTCACCAGTCAGCACGGATAGGCTCAATGTTGAGAAGCCTAAAGATAAAGTCATGTCCTGCCAACACGCCACTTACCATCAACAGCTCTGCTGTGGAAATCATACACATATCTATAAGGCGGCGACCACCCCTGGGGTCCTGAGCAAGAGTAAGTTTCTCCCAGGAGATGTTCCCCTGTAGCTGGGGAATGGAAGTTGCTCTGTATAAAAATCTGCTAAATGCTGTAAGTGTAAGTACAAAAACCTAAGGAACCACCTTCCTAAACCAAGCTAGAAAATTCACTTCCTGAGGCGGCTAAAACGTGCAAGGCATCAGCCCTCCACCCTCATCAATTACAGATGCAGTGTTCTGACCAGCTGCATCGTTATCCAACCCCACCATTACAAAATAAAATCTTTTTAAAAACGTTGTGCAATCATATTTTATGCCTTTTTTCTGTGCTAGGACTACACTTCACTACCCTGTATTGTAATGTGTTGTGCATAACATTTACAGTATCGACGCAAACTGGTGATTGTTAGTGTTAGTTTTAGGATTAGAGTTAGAGTTAGGGTTGGAGTTAATGTTAGCATTAGAGTTAGGGTTAGCATTAGTGTTAGCTTAAGAGTTAGGGTTAGAGTTAGAGTTAGCCTTAGGTTTAGGGACTTTCCCTTTCTCACTGCCTTTCAACCTGTTTCAACCTCTTTGCCAACAAAAATGATAAGGGATCACCTAATTATTTACCTCCTCAGTCCCTCAGTCACCAGTTAGCACTGAAGCATTGAACTAACACGAAGAGAAGAACCTTATCCTGGTATAAATAAAAAGCCCAAAGTGCAATCACCGCACATTTTTGAATAGATTGTATATTGAGATGGCTTGAAGAAAACTCATAACTCCATTATCAGGTACAGTGTCTGCAACATATCTGACTTCAGTAAAGACAGCAGAGAACATGATTGGGGTGGCTTTCCCGTCGCTAGCAAAAACATTTGGCAAACAAAGTGTTCACAAGGGCTGCAGCTTTATTCAGGACCTCTATTAAATCTGCCAGGTTTGTGGCAGTTTTTACCAACAGGTTGTCAGGCTCATCAACACCACAATGGCTCAATCACCCCATTTAGAACGTATACTCCAATACACAGTCACTTCATTCAAAAGGGTTTACACACAAACTGGAAGTCACACACAATTATTCACACTGCATTTTTATCATGGTTTTGGCTAGAAGTATCCTTATTGATTCTGTAAATTCAGTTTATACTTCTAGAAATGTACAATATTACTGTTAATGTACTTTTTCTTAAACTGTGCTGATATGCCGATACTCAGGTCCAATTACTTAACCAAGATGCACATTTACTATATATTGCACAATGCTACAGTATGTGTTATTGTACACTGTAGACCCTGAGCTTCGCCATTTCATCTCTTTGAATACTTGTAAATAGTTGAGATGAGAATTAAGTTCACTTTGATTTTAACTTGACTAAAATTAATTTCAGAGTTGGAAAAACTGTTCAAAAACATAAAAAAAGTCTCTAAACTTTCCCCAACACAGAAATCTAAATGAAAGAGTTTAATGACCAGCATGTTTTATAGCTGCCCTGTCTTTTGCATTATTCGTGCTTGCGGTGCAATGTGTAATTCAAAATAGGCATAAAACCCCTGTAAGAAATTTAGTCTTTTCTTAGACTGTGGGCTGTATTTTGGTTTTGGTTCCACGCAAGGCGAATTTAAGCCCTAAACCTTTTTGAGTGGTCAAAAACACAAAGTCCACAGGGAAAGGGATACTACAGTCATTCCAACTGTTGCATAGCATTATTGATAAACAATCCAATGCCACGTTTTTTGTAATTGTAATTTAACCCTTTAGACTTGCTGTATTCACCAGTTATTCTTAAAGCTCATTGAAACAAGCGAGACATAAAACAGCAGTTAGTGTCCTCTGGTTGGAAAAAAGACAAACCGCATTAATAAAGGGTGTAAACTGATGTGCAGCTCATTACTTCCCTATAAATGTAACTGTTTAATATCGTTCCAATAAAGGAATAAGTTAAAGGTATTTAACAGTAATTATTTTGAGTAAAACCTTTATGCCTCATGAAAGTAACTTTATAGTGTAATAGAACTAGACGAGTGAATTCCCCTGATGCATTACAGCCATTAGATCATCGTAACTGTAAGAGGAAGCCATCAAAAAATATTCTTCCTGTCATCTTATGGTAATCATAGTGGCTATGATGCTTGTGGGAAGCCTTTTGGCACAGTTTCCAGCACTTAATATTCTGACCTTTACACTCTCGCTACAAACAGGAGACAACAAAAAGCTGTTCACTCAAACTGTTGCCTGTCTGAAGTGACATCTCACTTTTCACTGCTAAAGGCCTCATCTCATGGAAGACTGACTCATCTGTTTTTTATTTATTTATTTATTTATTTTTTTATACACATTGTTAAGGTTCCAAAACACACTGTTAATCCACTCTGATGTTAGCGCTTGAAATTGTTAAAGAATAAAATTGGTAGCCCATTCGTTTGAAAGGCAAGGCCACCAAGTCAACCAATATCGGGGCCCCTCACTTTCATTTCTGTTTTCTATATTTTAATTTATTTCATTTTTATCCTATTCTACGTTTTTTACCAATTTTGATGCTCTTCATTTTTTGTACTGTCACTTTCTGCCATACTAAGCAAATGTCCCTTATTAAGGTTTATCTTATTATCTTTTGAAAACAAATGATCTTTTTTGAACTTTTAAAATACTGATTTGACTTACAACCACATACAATTAGAGAACTGCATCCCACAGTCCAGTGACAGCTTCTGTACTCCATTTTGTGATGTTTTGCTTTTAGTGAAAGCTAGCTCTCTATTATTTGGATATGTTATGATACCTTGCAAAATGTAGGCTACTTGGATTTGTGCACCAAAAAGTAAGAAATATGTTTTTCCCTCTGACAACAACTAGAAAAAACAATTTCTATATAATCGATATCAGCTCTGTGACCAAGTTTTGCCTTGGCCATCCCTGTCCGATTACTTAATTCTGATAGAAAACCTGTGAAGAATCCATAAGTGTGGAATTCTTTGTGCAGTAATGGTTTAAGATCTCCTACCATGTGTTCTCCAGGCTCAAGCATCATAAGAGAAGATCCCTGTTTAAATTTGAAAAGGAAGCTGTACAAAAGTATTACATGAAATATTGGCAAAAATGATGAAAAATGTACAATCCGTTTTTTCAGGCAGTGTATTCAATTTTTGTAAATACTTTGAATGAAAGAGACAAGAAATAAGCAAGAAAGCACACATTGTACAGCCTGCAGAATATGACCACTTTAACTTAAATCAACTGTTTATGGCAGTTAACTGCCTTTGATAATCACCTCATGCCACTGCCGCGTCTCTCAGTGCTTTCTCTGTCTAGGCACGCTGGCAGGTTAATTGCTCTAAGACCAGCGTGCTCTCCCTGGAAAGGTCACTTGTGTGTGTTTTGGGAAAAGCTAGTTTACTGCCACGGCTGCTAAAGAATAGATTGGAGAAAAGGGCCAATTCAGTGTGTTCAGTCAGGACGAAAAAAATAGCGAAAAAGCTAAAGCGCACAAAGTAATAGGCAGTCCAGCTCGTGAGTGTCAGATGTAATGCCGAGGCATAAAGTGGGTAGATGCAGTTTTTTGGTCATTTTATTTGCTGTTATTGGCATGGTAATCTAGCTCCACTGTGCGGTTTACATTAGCAGAACGGACACACAGCAATTGGTTGAGGCAGTAAAGAAAATCCTTATTCCTTTTGAAACCCCTAATTAGCTTGGATGATGAGAGTTGCCCAGACTTGTCTTTAATTTCCCTTAATCTGAGACTCAGCAGATCAGTGTTGTGCTAACCTTAATTAGATAGTGCCTGCTAGCACACAAACAAAAGATCTACACACACACACACACACTTTCCACCAGAGGGAATGTTGAATAAACCTAAATGAGAATCTCCTGTCCAGAGGACGAGTTTGGACGTGGGACCCTGCATTTTGTTACATTTTTTTTCAGTTAAATTATATATTTTGTTAAATTTTATATATTTAGTGAAAATACCTGTTGTTGTGATATGTTTAAAAATGCCTAAAAATGCCTATTTCTATAGTGTAAACCCTAATTATGCCCACAGATATTCTACAAACACATATTAATTTAATTTTAAACTCATCATTACCCTTAAAGAAACTGTAAAGGTCAATCCATATATGTACTGTACAGTTTACACTGAACTCCCTAGTGCTAGTATTTAAATACTGATGTTCCCCCTGTATAGACTGGATTGTAATTCCTGCATGGGCATTTTCTTAAGCAGGTAAATACAGTAAGTTAATTTAATTTATAGTGATAAAAATACAGGGTTTTAAGAAGAACAAAATGAAAGTCACTCGAGACGCTCCATGGGGGAAATTCTGGACTGCAGCGTCACAGGGCAGTAGCCAATCAGCTGTAAGGAGATATAAATAGCCTTTTTGGATTGGCAATATTCAAGCCTCCCTCGTCTGATTACAGCTGACTGTGACTCTGGGCCTCATGTACTCGCCAGACTCAGATATGCTGTACATGATTTACTTTAGCCCCCAATTTCAGAAAATGTTCCAAGATTTTAGGGGGTTTTTTATAGTGTGTTTTCATAAGCATTACTTTACAGGTGAACAAATTTTTCTATGCTCTATGCCCTTCAAATAATTGGTCTCCATTCAGGGATTTACAATGTGGATCTATGGCATTATTACTTTAGTTTTATGTGGAAAATACATAAATGCTGCTATAATTCTGTTGTTTTTAGGACAATAATTATTTATCTTATATATCAGTAAGATTGTGACTGTTATTAGAACAGTCTAATAGTTTACTGGTATTATTATTATTATTATTATTATTATTATTATTACATTATTAATATAGTTATTAATATTAATAATAATAAAAACAACAACAAAAACCTCAATACCACTACACAATACTACCACTACCACTACTACTACTACTATCATTATTAGTGTGCTTGTGTGACTGTTGAATCTTTTTACAGCAATATCAGCAGTATCTGTTATATAGCTCGCCAACATGCAGAACTGAACAAAGAACATTTTCATTCCCTAATGACTCTCTGATATGCTAATGTCAATCATTATGCTAATGGGGGTCAAATGGCTGAAGCCATATTTCTGTTTTAATACTTTTTAATGGCAGAGAGGCAATTATCTCTTTTAAAGGCCAAAGTTGATCTTGGATGTTATTACAAATGAAATTGGATCTCATTAATGTTAATAAACACTAATGGAAAATAAAAACATTTTAAATTGTATTTCAAAGCAAACATAATTGCACCACTAGGGCAATGCACATTAGAGAAATAATGAGGTTTCACTGAGTGCTCAGGTACAATATGGAAATGGCATGATTGTGCTGAAATCTTTTGAATATATTTATAAAGATTTTGTTTGAGAAATGATTAAATATTCGAAGTAAATAGGTTTATTGGGGAAGAATCATTAATAAACACTCAAGGATCAGCCAAGTGTGTGGAAAGATCACATTAGAGGCACTTCAGCTTGCTGCTGCTTTTTAGGCTAAATGAAATCCAGTCTTCAAGAATGCCATGTGTTTGATTTGCTTAAAAAACAAACATATATTATGTATGTATGTAAATTGCACTGATTAGCCATAACATTAGAACCACCAGCTTTATATTGTGTAGGCCCTCCTCATGCAGCCAAAACTGACCTGTGGAGATGTGGACTCTGCAAGACTTTTTAACCATGTGAGAATAGTGAGAGAACACATCCCAGTTTGGTGTGTATAGGGCTGTGTGTTCGCAGACCAGTCAGAGTGCCCATGCTAACCGTTGTCATCTGCAATGTGCAATGTGCACATGGATGTTTGAAATCAACCACAGAGCAGCCGTATGATCTGATAAATATTGTTTTGCTTTACCAACATTGACAGTCTGGTGAATGTGCATCACTCACCTGGAGAAGAGATGACACCAGGATGCACTCTGGGAAGAGGGCTGGTTGAATGGGGGCAGTGTGATGTTCTGGGCAAGGATCTGCTGGGAAAACTTGGGTCCTGACATGTATGTGAATGTTAATTTGGTATGTATCACTTACCTAATCATTGCTGAAGACCAAGTGGTGTCTTTCAGCAAAAAGACAAAGAGCTCATGGTATTGACTTGACCATAAAATTCTCCATAGCGCAATCTGATTAAGCAACTGTGGGATGTGCTGGACAAACTAGCCCAATCTACTTACAGGACTTGTTGAACTTTGTTGGAACTGGTCCAGCTGATATGGGAGGAACCTTCCTCTGATGGAACAGTTCCCTCAAACCAAGTCAAAAGAAATTGAGAGTTCTTATGTCCTCACATGGCTGTTTACATGCTTTGTGTTATTAAAAGCTACCTATATTTGAATTAACTCCTGGACCTGCATTTGTATAGTTGTGTCAAACATGACAACCTGCTACAAATGTCTTGTGCCCAGATATCACAACACACCTTCTGTATACAATGGAGTGAGTCCTTTTGGCAGCATGATGGGGACCTACACAAAAACTGGCAGGTGGTTTCATACATAACAGATTTGGACTGAAGTAAACCAAGAGACTATTTGAATGTTGGAGGGGAGAGAATTCTCAGAACCTGGAACTTCTGGGCAGCAGAACAATGAACAACCCTAAATGGGAATTTGATTAGAAGAAGACAAAGCTTCAAGGTTCTCCTCACAGACTTCAGCAATTATATTACTCTTGAGTTAAGACAGCTTACTTTTGTTGGATAAATGTGAAATGTTGAAAATAAACCTGATGTAATATTTAGTTCTCACTCTGCATGTATTTATACACTAATTTTTTTATGATGTATGTTTTTGCCATTCGCACTTTGGCACTTTTGCCTTGGTTTCTGTCCACCCAAAAGCAAAAAAAAATTATAAAAAAGCATAGTGACAAGGTAACACTTCAAAATAGCTGACACATTACAATATAGGGTTCAGAACTTAGATCTGGAAACTGTATAAGACATAATTTAAGGTTAGAGCCTGAGAGACTAGACTAATATAAGGTTTAAAATGTATTATATTTATTATAAATGTAAATCAGAACTTTTTAATAGAACCATATAAATGTCATTTATAGCCAGCTTTGTTTTTTTTTTTTTGTTTTTTTTTTACATTGCAGAGCTCAACCATTCATCATGCTGACTATATCATTATGAATGTTTTGAATTTAACATAAAAAAAAAGTTAGGAAAAAAAATATACATACAAATGTGTCCTTTATCAAAAACATATTTATATCTGGAAAATATCTGGAGAATAAAGGTACCATAAAGTGTAACAGAACTAAGATTAAACAAAACCACCAAAATGTCTTTGTAGCTCCCAGTGCTGTAATATGTATATGATTTCCCTCAAATATGGACTCCTTTGCAAGGAGTAACATTTGACACATTTAATATGTGGCATACCAAAGATCCTGTTATGGGTGTTTAGCCATGTTAACCATGTGAGTGATCACCATTGCCCCCTTTTTAAAGTCCATTTTCACAAGACATGGACTGATTTATTAAAATCACATTCTGTTGGCTTGCACTTTAACAAAATATACAAAGTTACACATCATCAAAGATGTCACCCAATGACCTCTTTGCATAATCACAACAGGCCTTGGAGCACTAGCTATCCTCTAGCAATTCATCAGAGACAGGGGGGGTCAGAGGCATTTTTAATGTGAGGGGGCGTTTTTGCGTGGTGTGAAGTTTTGGTGAGACTTTGCAAAGTCTCATCCTTTTAGGAAGTGGGGGCGTTTGGAAACCCCTGTTGAATTTTGAATCTTGACATTTTGGTGAAATAATCTTCAGATTCAACAGCGCTGGGGGAACTAATTATTCATGCTAAATGTGGGGGGCGGGTCCAAATGAATATTTATGAAATGTGAGCAGGACACGTCCCTCTCAGATTCAATGGCACCAACACCCATGATACATTTTTTTGTGGTGAGTTGATATTATGGGATGTTAGGCTATTCTCATCTGAGTATTCTCAACTGCAAACATGTCTAATACAATCATACCAAAGCAACGCACAATAATATGCAACTAATATGTCACTGCCACGCTAGTCAGCAGCTCTCCTAGGATTGTTCGGTTGATAAATTCTGCACGTTCAGCTTTAGCCAACAACTCTGTGTCAAAGCACACACGATAAAACAGCCAATAATTATAGATACGAAGTATTTGTAACAAATAAACTGGTAATGCAGTGCATCCATCGTAGTCTATCCCAGCAAAAGACACCCGTGAGGGCTGGGCCACACTTCTGCTGACTTGATCCATACTTTCCATTAAGAAAGCAAGACATGTTCCCTGGATAAAAGCTCAGTTTGTCATCTCCAGCTGTGGGCCAAACATGGCGTGCATCTGGAAATTCAAGTTACTGTTGTTCGCTGTTACATTGTGTTGCCCAGTCTCCCCAGGAGCATTAGAGATTTTTGCCTTTATTCCCTCTCTACACCTTTCTTTTCTCTCGCTACCATGCAGCAGGGTCGATCCCTTTGAGAATGCCATGCTGTGAAATTAATTGCTTGTTTTAACAGTGACTCAGGCCCCACAAAATAAAGTTTTATTTTCTTCTTCATAATCTATTATCTAAAAGAATTAAATATGGCTTTCCTATCAAAGGAGAAATCTCCAACAACACAGGGCTGTTTAGAGGCGATGAATGAATATTCTTGGGGGGTTATCTAATACAGAACACATATTTTCACTTTCATTTCATTATCGGAGCTGCTAATTCTAACCAGGGTCACGGGGGGTGTCGGAGATGATCCTGTCTTGGACATAAGGAGGACCAACACACCTTACAGGCACAGACTTAAACACTGTCATTAA
Source organism: Ladigesia roloffi (assembly GCA_037577295.1). Taxonomy (NCBI): domain Eukaryota; kingdom Metazoa; phylum Chordata; class Actinopteri; order Characiformes; family Alestidae; genus Ladigesia; species Ladigesia roloffi. The sequence continues at coordinate 15,134,413 of JBBKCR010000018.1, forward strand.
AACGTTAACTTTTTTAAAGACCAACTATTTAGTAACGTTTTAAAGGCTGTTTTTTGAGATTGTCTTTAAAACGTTCCTTAACATAGTACAGAGGCAGCTAAAGAGAATATGATTTAAAGAAGAGGCATTTCATTCATTTTTTGGTTTGATACTAGTTTGATATTTTTACTTCTGAAATTATTATATATTAAAATGAGCACATTTTCATTGAAGTACATCTTAAAGTAGGCTGTCATGCCCAGACTGCCCAAACACCCCATTACCCAAAGATAGAAAAAACACTATGATCTTTCATGAATATTTTTTACAGGACTGGGTTTGATTTGTTCATTGTCCCCACTGATATCTGACCCAGAATTCCTACAGACTTTCGCCTGATGCTTATAACTGATACGTTTTTTTAAGCTTTACTTCTCCAGTTAGGAAGCAACTAACAATAATATCATTTCCTCCAACCGTGTTTCTATGGGACTCTATTTAGCACATCTAGATAAAGTGTTTCAGATATTAAAAATACCAGTCATTACAAGCCGATTTGTTTCATAGGATGAAATATTTTCTTGAAGTCAGCTCCATAGCTGGGGGGTGGGGGGCAAACACAAATCATAAAATAGATCCATGATTGAAAATGCCCTCTAAGGTAATAGTTAAGTTATGCCTCCCAAAGCTGAATCTGCCTAAAGACATGAGAAGGATGGTAAGAGAAAGAACCGTTTCTCCTTTAGGGTCACTAATTCTCTATCTAATATAATTAGATGCCGCCTTCATACCCACAAACCAATTAGAAAGCTTGGCAGGGGAAGGATTTTCTTTCATCTAACAATAAACAAAACAGCTTGGACTTTAGTAGACACCAGTGGATTTCTGACTGTAACTGGGTTATGAGGGAAAATCAGACAAAAATAGAGATTCTTGGAAGATTCTCGTTTGGTTTATGAAGGTTGATGGTGATACAGCAAAGAATATTTGGTTCTTTCAACTTTTGGGCTGCTTTTTCACCACAGCCCTTAGGTAATGTATAGGGATACACAGGAATCTCTGTGAAGTATCAATAGATTCTCATTGAGAATGTAGGATTTAAACAAAACCACAGTTTAATAATCAAACAATCAAGGTACATACATGGCCATTTTAACTCCACCCCCTCCAAAAATAAAAAAATATTGGGGATATGATGAAGAAGAGTAAAATTGGAGAACCCAGATCTGTGCTAGGACTGTTATACAAGTAGGTTGCACAAAGCCCTAAATAATTATTGCGCTATATGCAATTATGCAAAACCTTTGTATTTTAGTTATTTTTCTCATATTATTAGATGGGGTGAAGAATAAAGACATTTTTGAAGCATGTCCATTTTGCAGTTGGTCTGTCTTTTATGAAAGGAAAGGCTTCCCAACATTTCAGCTTGATTGACCATAATCAAGGATTCTTGTACTCTGTAGCAAACTCTGTTCTCCAGACCAGTTTGAACTTTATGGGTCATCTTCATGTGCTGCCCACCCAGAAATCATGGACTAATAGTTTAAAGTTTGAAATTATGTGGGTGAGTCACCTTAAGAATGAATATGGAGAGTGAGCTGAGGGGCGAGTCCCTTAGGGAATAAATAAAGAGAGAAACCTGCAAGCACTGTGATGTCACCATCAGAAAATAGTGTACAATAACCATCAGTGTACAATAACAGATTTACATTAAGGACAGTCAATACGCCTTATTCAGCCCGCAGCCATATTGAATCGAAAACGAGGCTGTGAGGGTAACAATGCAGCAGTGCCAACTATGGCATATTGTTGTGTACCGGGATGTCGATCGTCTAGCCATCAAAATATAAAAAGAACATTATTTTCACAAATTTTCACAAAGAACTGAAAAAAAAACATGTATTGTGAAACCTTTCAGGCAACAATAATGCATGTATTTAAGAAAATGACCATGATTAGCAACATACTGGCTAATTGCTAATATTTTG
>JBBKCR010000018.1:15156107-15175112 GCA_037577295.1 Ladigesia roloffi
CCGGGAGTCAGAGCGTCTTTTCCAAAAGGCAAATATTCCCCTTCAGAGTCAGAATCGGCAAAAAACTTCACAAGACACGGGACAGTTTTTTATTTGACATTTTGCCGTTTTTTTCTTCCAAATCTCACAAGCTTCCTCGTGTGCTGTGAACTGAACTGTGCTCTCTGGCTGCTCACGCAGCAGTGATTTGGAAATATGATTATTTTTTGGTCTGCCAACTAGTGGCAGGGCTTAAAGCATTAAAAATATTAAAGCGTTACTTCCCCACAACAGTTACAAAAATAACACAACACCATCATAACAAAATAATATAGCAACAGAACAAAAATAAATATATATATTTAGTATATAGAAAGTCAGTTGGAATAATTATGTTGAATCTAGCTACACATGCGTGGACCATTGCGGAATGGAATGCTGTCGTTATTTGCGTCTAAAGTAAATATTATTGATATTTAATGGAGTTTCAGCAGGGTGTTTTTTGTGGGAGACCTTTTTAAATGTACTCTCGTTTGCAAACACAATTATTCTGGAATCATTTATTGCACAAACACGCGACTTCTAGTTTTCAGTGATATGTGTGTCATGCTTGGGTGTTACTCCTTTCGCGAGTAGATACATGGAGTTCAAAAGGTTAAACTTACAGTTAAGGGCTAAATTAGCGTTTATGACAGCTGGCTTTTGTAGGTTTATGTCCGTCACAAGAGGTTCATGGAGAGATTATGGAACCTAGTTATACCCATGAATACAAAGTTCATTAGAATGAACTGACTTTGCGTATTCATTACATTGTTCAGTCATATTTACAGTTGTGTGTTCAAGTACATTTACAGCTTATTATTTTAGTAGTGTTATAGTACTCATGTACAAACGTCTGCAGTGAGTTATTGAGATAATCGTCTAACATGTTTTATGTTTAAAGTGTATGTAGTGTATATATATCGAATTTTTTACAGTTGGTAAATTTGACACAGTATATAATTAAATCATGTCTATAAAGGTTAGTTGAGTGTCACCTGGAGGGAAACAAATTGCACCTGATCCCACATCACGTCACCCGAAAATGAATGTGAGAAATGCGACTTGCCAACAGCACGCTGTAGCAATTTCTGCTCTCATTAAACAGTACCTTCACCTCTTCTCATTCTCGAACAGGTTGTGATGCTGTACCAGATTTTAGTCCCAAATGTCTTCTCAACCAGAGTTATGGATTCACACTTAACCTTCGAGATCCGCTGAACAGACACCGACAAATGTGTTCAGAAACTTCAGAAGCTTCATTTTGGCAAGGTCACATGACAGGTACACCTCACATTTATTTATGTATGATGAAAGAAGTGTCAAGCTTTTATAAAAATGTAGTATTATGTTATACTATCAAAAAAAAAAAAGTATATGCATAATAAATAATGCTGTGAATTATTGAGATGCCTGAATACCTACAGCTGATATAAGCTTGATATTTGTCTTTTTATCTTAATGGCCAACACACACACACACAGACACACACACACACAGGGTTATGTTCCAAGGGGGCCTGCATAAAGTGAAAATACACTTTGTCATGATGTGGTAAAAATAATTTTATAGTGAAAACCTCAAATATGCCCCCAAAACACTTTATTCATTTTAAACGTAATGCATTACCCTGAATGAAAATGTAATGTAAACCCATATCTGTAAATACTGATGTTCCCCTGTATAGACTGTACTGTAATTCATGCTTGAAAGTTATCTTTGGTAAACCAGGTACAGACAATAATAATAAATTCACTTAATTTACAGTAATGAAAATACAAGGCTTTAAGATGAAAAATAGAAAACTCGAGATGCTCCACAAGGGAATTCTGGACTGCAGCTGCATCAAAAGGCAGCAGCCAGTCAGCAGCAAGGATAAATAAACAATGTTCTCGCATTGGCTACTTTTTCTAATTACAGCTGTATTTTACCATCCCAAGATACATTTCTTTGTGTTTCTCCCCACAGGACCAAAACAATAATTAATTTTTACATTGATCATTATATTTTGTATGGAAATGTGGCTGAATTTGCATTAATATTTATGTTACAAATTTTGTAAATTATATTTTTTCGTAATAATGTTTCTTAAATGTATGAAAAAATTTTAATTGGCACAAAGAAAGCTGTGATGTCTGGGCTTTGTCTGCCACGCCCCCTCTTCCTCGTGCTGGTTGTTTATGTTTGGGCGCGGTGCTTAGCAAGCCATCATGAAGATGTGGCAGACACCACAAAATCTAAAAAATCTGCAGTTTCTGCATTAGTTCAGGGATTTCAGCTAACAATTATTAGTTCGATCTTCAGGAAAAATCCGCATTTGACTATGATATACATTTGTTGAATATACTATGTCAAATATTGAGATGTCTGTTATCACTTGATAGCTGACGACTCAATAATTCACTGTAATGATTTTTTCCCATGCACTAATTAGAAAATGATACACTTGCGTTTATAAATCTCACTCTCAAAAATGTTTACATTTCTTGAAAGTGGCCTTTAAGGCATTTTGGTATGAAATATGTTCATCAATCATCAGGATCTCTACAAATACTTCCACTGAGCAGGTATTATCTGGTCTTCTTAGCACCCCAGTGAGAGGACCACAGTATCAGCGTCAGCATTTCTGGAGTTTTTAAAGAATTAATTACAACTGCTGGGTTGAGACTCGGCTAGCAACCAAAAACATTAATCCAACAGGGTTCCTGTGGCCAGAAACTGAACTCTGATGAAGGACTATCAAAGTAAGTTTGTTAAAAAACATACACTCCCATACCATTCCCCATACCGCCTTAATAATTTGTGTGCAAATGGACAATGAGTGTAGAAACAAGGTGGGTGTACCACATAAAATGGCCTGTGTGTATATCTGTTCAGGGTTGATATGCTTGCAAAAGATTTTCATTTTATTTACACTTAGTTTTATGGATGCAATGATCAAAGTGCGCTCACATAAAGACTTGATTTCCTTTATGGTCCTTGGATCGGATGTGTGGTTAAAGGAATAATCTTTAATTGGTAAAAATCTCTGCATTACATGGAGTCTCTGTAAAATGAAAGGTTCTTGCATACGTACTTCATTTACCAAACTGAGCAGATATGTCAGGAAACAAATGGGCCTTTTTTTCTAGGACAAAAAACCTTTTTGTTTTTAAGACAACAGATCTGGCAGACAGCAAGATTCCACATTTGTATGAAAGATTAAGCAGTATGGAGTCACATAGAGTTCAAGAAAGTTCCAAGCAAACTTATGGCACGCTGGTCTTCTCGGCATTAAGATTCCATGGACAAAGCGAGGCTGCCAGCCTCAATAAGACAAACCTGGGGCTGAATCAATGGCTACTCCTACCGGTGTGCGGTGAATCTCTAAACACCTCTCAGTCTCCAGAAGCCCATCTATGGGACCCCATGATGTCTTCATTATTATCTGGCTGCGCCTGGAGGTAGTGACAAGACGAGGCCTCTGTCCCAGGGGTGTTTTTTTTTCCCCCCCGAACAGCCTCTGTCTTGGTTGGCTGACTCTCCTCAACACAATGATGGATACACAGAGGACTGCTTCACATAACGCCTCACACTGGCAATGCAGCAAACACCAGCCCCCCCACCCCCATCTCCTCGCACACTTTGTACTTGTCGCGTGGCGCCCGGCCCGTGTAAGCGATTAGGTGTCACTTCAAGCTGATTGCTTTCTGAGCTTGCTGTCCCCACCCTGTTTTCCTCAGCTCCCGTAAATGCACTCAGAAGTCACATTGTGCCAAACCTACACGCCCGCATATGAATACATTACTGGACTGAACAGATGATGTACTTTGCACAGATACAAATATAGATATAGACAGGATTCTGAAACTGATGGAAAGTTACAGCTTGCTCGCGTTAGTCCTGGTTGTCTAGTGGGTAGGATACGTGCCTCTGGACCAGGAGGTCATTGGTTCCAATCTTACCTTTAGCAGACCACCACTGGTTTCCTGAACAAGACCTTCAACCCCAAGTTGCTACAGGGAGACTGCCCCCTGCAGTTAGGGAATGGAAGTTGTTTTAGATATAAGTGTCTGCTAAATGGTGTTAATGTAAAGATACTTGGCCTGCTAACCAGATCTCAACGCAAGCCTGACTGGGGGTACACAGTCCAAATACAGATGTTAGGCATCTGTATTCAGAGGCAGTGTTCAGAATGATTTGGTTTTTTATTTCATTGTACAATGAGCAAAGCACTCTTTAGATGCATTCCTTTAATAACCATGTGTACAGGGGTGTCAGTGCAAGGTTTGAATGTGTGGCAGAGTTTGGAGTGGAGGGCGGGGTTTGAGTGGGGGCGGCAGGGTTTGAGGGGCTGGGTGGTTGGGTTGCTGCGCATGTAAGGGTCTTGGTCCATTTAGGGGGTGGGGTTGGGTGCAACCAGGCATTGATTTACAGTGGTATGTTTATTTTACAATCAATTAAGTGGAATAGATTATTTCGTAAAAGATTCAACAGCGCTGGGTGAACTAATATTTTATATTAAATTTGAGGAGTAATTGTGAAATGTGAAGGGGACTTGTCCTCCTCAGACGGAATGATGGTGACGCCAATGCATGTGTTACCTGAACAGATATGGACCCAGTTACAGAGAGCAAGGAAAAGTTTCAATAAATAACAAATGTTGGCAAAGAGAAGAAGCAATATCCAATCAAACTGCAGCATGTCTGTGACGCAAAAGAGAAATCAGAGAAAACACCACAGAGGAACACAGGGAGAACTAGCAGGACTTAGTATACTTCACTCTGGTGGACAGTCTCTTTGACCTAGAATTCAGGTAATCCTGATCCTCTTGTTGCGGGTTTGTGCAAAACTCTGGATTGGCTCTCTGGAGAACATTGTCGTTTAGTCCCTGACTTAAACTCCCATCCAGGGACAAGCCTTACTCAACGAAGCCCCCGCACAAACACTGAAGCTCCTGCTAAAGCTGAAGTAGCCTGAGAAATCAATGTGATTAGCCAGTTTTGTAATATCTTTTTAGGTAGATGAATAGTAATGAATAGTGAATGAAAATGAGTTATATGTTTTGAATTAGCATCATGTTGGATGTGTGCATGCATTCTTTGGCATGACTTAATAAGTCATTAACTGGGCATTTAACACCTACTTACCCAATAGTCACATTTATTGTTTTGGGCATGTAGCAGCACTGCTCAAGAGAAAATGCTGAACAACTGTATTCTATGAAAGTAGATAAATACAATTTCTAAAAATATCTTTTGAATTTAGGAGGCTTGTGACAATTCACAAAACACGAAAAGGCATGAATGAAGAGCTTTTATGGGTCCTCTAGAGCTTTTAGAATAAAGTGTTCCTCGTTAACAAAATTGTACAAAAGGAGTCTGGCAACCGGTAAAAGCTTGGAACATTAATTACGTCCAACAACAGAAGACTTCCCATGTGCCTGTATAAAATGTATTCTAACTACATTCTCTTTTTTTGAATATCTTACTTTTGATGTATTGTAAAGGAATAATTAGTTCATTTTGGACAATTAAATATTCAACCAAGTATTCTGCCCTAAAGACAAATCCCCTGTATTTATTCTTTAATGTATTTATGCCTATGTTGATCAAATGAATGAACAATGTTAAAAACTGTCTCACTTCTGGGCTACATATCCAAATCCCAGCTAGGCTAACTAGCAAAATCCCAGCTAAGCTAACTAGCCAAATCCCAGCTAGGCTAACTGGCTCAGTCTTGTTAGATGAGTAACAACATGACTTATGTAAACATTACTTTCCTAAAACGTGTTATAACTCAACCTTCCATGTAAACACTAATCTTTATTAGAGCCTCCACTGACCTACATTTAAAACCTTAACATATCTGAACTCAATGTACCACAGCACAACCTCTCAAAAGTAAATAAATAAAGAAACAAACAAATAAATAAAACAGCTGGCAGGGTGTTACACCCTTACTACAGGAAAAAGAAATATTTTTAGGTAGATATCTGTGGTTTTTGTATTTATTCTAAAAGAAAGAGCTTTCACATACACAGAGATAAAGGTGCACCACAGGGGCTTTTAAAAGATGAAGGATGGAGATGAGGGACGTGATGTAGAGGTCGTGTGGTGCCGAGATAAGGGTGGGAAAGGGGTCCCTGCTGGTTTTGTTGTATCACCAAAGATGCAGAGCACCCATGGGCCTTTTCCTGGCCTTAATGCAGGAGCCAGACACAATGGCCTGTTGTGTAACACAAACACACAGAGGAACGGGGGTGAGCTTCAAACGCAATTTTCCTGTTTTCAGCGGCGAGCAGCAAGAGGAGAGATGGACTGCGACTTTGTTTTTGCATCTCTCCACTCCAGAGTACTGGGATTGCCTGGCCATCTGCTAGCCAATCAAAGCTCGGTCTTATTACCTACAAAGCGTCAGAGTAGTAAAGCAGCACATCCTTTTCCAAGCTTAATGTGATGCTGACATCGCCAGATTGGTCTTTCTCTTGGCCTTTCTCAGGGAACTGCAGAAGTTAAGTCTCCCTTTGTCGCTCTCGCTCTGTCTTTCTCTGTAAGTTTTCCAAACACGCATCAAAATTCGCTCTTTTTGGGGGTAAAAACAAAAACAGAGTACCGCAAACCTCTCGGTTCTTCAAAGCAGCTGTCAACTTGATTGCAAATCTAAAAAAAATATCTGATATTAAGTTATATTTGGAAACATACATCCGGCTCCATCGTTCAGATAGTATAAAGACCTCTAAAACTCGAGTGTACCGCCTAATCAGAACTGTGTGGGTGCTTTAGTTTGCATGATGATTGACAGTGGCATAGTTATGGCAACACACACAAACCCCGAGACACGTTACATTATGTTTGTTTCCAGCGTTAGAGGCTCATATTAATACAAATATGACAGACACACATCATACCCACACGCCAGGCCTTAGCTGCATAGTGGGTGGCTATGATTGGCAAAAATTATGTTAGGATGTAAGAGGTAGATTTAGAGCGTAGGATGATTTAAAGTGGAGAAGTTAGCTACATTACCATCCAGGGACTGGACCGGAATAGAATGGAATGGAAAGGAATGAAAGGAAAGGGCAAGTGGATGCAGTCAGAATATAGTAGAATAGCTTATCATATGTTAGCTGGCTGGTTTATTGAGTTGCTCAACAGTGTCGCATGTAAAAGTTATTATTGGAGTCGCATTTAAAAGTTCTTTAATGTAAAAGTTCTTTGTTTGACTGTATTAAGCAATATGTGCATATTATCCATCCCATTGGTGGAATGGTTCCTATGGGGTGGTGGAAGACAATCCTCATTCTGATTGATCCTGGTTCATGTTTCAACTAAGATACTTGATTTTTAGTAGACTCATCAATTTTCCTTTCAGTTGAACTTGACCCAGATTTATACAATGTCAAATTCAGTGGTGCCTGACTTTTTGCAAATTTTATGGATTTTTAGTCTCCAATTTCTTCAAGCTCACAGCCCATCGCTTCCCATTCTCACTAATGCAACTCTTACCAAAACAAGGTCTGGTATCACAGATGTATTCATTAGGAACAACATTTCCTTAGAAAAAAACTTACGCAAGTTGTCATACAGACAAAACTGACATATGAGACGTGATTTGTTCATGCCCTAGGGTGGCGTGCTACCATATTTGACACTCATCCTAAAATATGCGAGGTGTTTGTAAAGCCTCAGTTGCTATGTTAGGCTTTCCTGGAACTTAACATAATGTCACTGCATTCACATCTTCATTGGCCCACACACTAATTCCTTTACAGTAAAACTACATCCGTTAGACAGCAGCACAGTGGCTTCAGGAACTGATGCTCTTCTTACATCTGGAAAGGATCGAAACTGCAATTAGAGGATCTTTAATTCTGTTTGGAAACCCCTGTTGTCCTTTTTCTCAGGGATTCATTAATTCTCAGTAAACTATAGTTTGTGTTGTCAAGAAGCATGGAGATAAAAAGGTCACCAGAATGTCCTTGTGCAACTGAATGAGGTGTCGCCATAAAAAAAGCATTAAAGAAGAATTGGTTCATTCACGGCCAGGTAGACAACTGCTAAAAATGAAAGAAAGGCATAAAAACATGTGTGTTTTTTGAGAGACCTGTTTTCAAAACCTTCTAAAAAATCCCCTAACTTGTCAAAGAAATGGCCAAAGCTGAAAATAAAATTGTTAAAAACAAAACTTAATCTGTTCGATTGCGGCATGAAGCCGGACCCAGCAGGGCTGTAATGGCTTTGTCACAGTGGTGAGAAAGAGGGAGCCGAGGCACGCAGCACCAGTCCTTATTAATCACCGAGGTTGGGCTCCATGAGGAGGGAGGTGAAAATCGATAGGCTCCTCAAAACGTATAGCTAAGCACGCGGCAGCAAATTCAATTAGCTGAGGCTGGCCGGAGTTACAGTAGCCCGGCCATGTGCACTGGAGGGTTCAATTAAACCTGGGAATGCTGTGTGGAGAAATTGAACACTTGTAAGTTGGAGATCTACTGTTATGTCTTTTAAAGTCAACATTTTTTTCCCATTAAATGATACGGCTGGTTCTGAGGGGCCTGCTTTGATTACACCGCTGCCAATTTGCTGTGGTCTGAGCTGGAGTCCTGATAAATCCTGGGGGCTGGAGTCAGCCATGCTTGGTTTTGCCTCTCAGGTTCTGCGCCGGCCCCCGCTGGAGCCGTGAGATAGGCCGCGGCAGATCGGGCCGGTCTCTAAATCGTAGCCCAGGGTCCAAATCATTAGTGCCGCCAGCCCGGCGGGGGGGAAAGGAGTCGATGGCGGCGAGAGTGCCGGCCTAAAGATTCGCTGAGAAATAAAAGAGCGAAACTTTTAATACCCGTTCGCCGGGGTTTGTGGAGGCAAACCTGCTGCAGTAAATATTATTTTCTGTTGTGACAGCGCGCGGCGAAGCCTCGGCGAATTATCTGGAGGAAGTAATGGCCTATCACTCCGATTTCATTACAGACCACGGCCCATATTGCACAGCAAGAGCTACCAGTTTGCCTAGAGCAATCCAGCATGTGCTTGTGATCAATAGGCTTGTAATGGACTATAAACTTTCAACGGGCAGCTGTGCAGAGGTCCCCAACCCAGCTGGCCAACATGACAGCCCGTTTGTGGATCGTAAAGAACAATTTACAGGAGCCCCGTTTGGTGGCCTTGGGGTCTTGGTAGCACAGCTTTAGGTGAATGGTCAGCAAAACTAATTGCAGATTCTTGTTGTTTTGACATTTTCAATTACCACAGCGCATCGGCAAATCAATCTGCACTGGATTACAGCCGCGCCAGAGGATCAGGCCAACCTTCCTGACATTTCCCAGGAATGCCTGAGGAGGGTTAGGGCTGAATATGAACATACTTGTTATACAGTCTCTCGCAAAAAACAGAAATACTCCGCAGTTAAACGGCTGATAGCTCTGCAATTCGCCGAAGCTTCCAGTACGGAGCTTTACAGCTTCATCATTTCTTCCATAAACATGCGATGTGTTGGGTTTTTTCCTGCCAGAGGACTTTTGGTGAGTTTAATATCAGAGGATTAAGAGGAGGGGGGAAACACTGTCCTGATCTATCTTGTTGCCGGCTGAGAAAAATTGCTATTGATTTTCAATGAGAGAAAAATGTCCACCCATGCCAGGGCCCATGGAGTCCCTGTCAGTGTTGTGACGTCCTGGCCCTTCCTACCGCGGGTGACCTTGGTTATTGGTCCTGCCTCCTCCCAGGTGGGAGACTCCTCCATCACCTGTCACATCTAGTGCCGAGAAGCCTCTGAGCTACAGCAAGGCTCCGTCTGACCTCCTGCACTTAAAGGGACAGGCCACCATTTTGGCTCTCACTATTCTTCTACACTGTTTCAAACCCCGGCTTCATAGCAAATGCATGTTGCATTTTCTTTCTCTAATTCTCATGCTGAACAGTTTCAACTTTAATTGGGAATAATTTAAATCCAAAAACCAGCTGTCACGCTAACCAGGTAAACACATCATTAAATATTGGTTAAAAAATAAATAAAACATACTGCAGCACATCTGTGCACAAGCCGTCATCAATTTTTCCAAAATGTCACTATCTGTGCTTTCTTGCTCCTTGAGCTTGGCCATTCTTAAGTGTTTTGCTTCTTTTTAGAACTGGAACTGGCTGCAGTGTAGAAATACACCTCCAGCTTTTCAGTAGGCACAGAGGACCAATTTGCATGTTCGAGAAAACATGTCCCTCTAGCCTTTCTATGAGGCACAGATGACCAATTTACAGTGAAATAGGGACTTCTGAAAACTCTGGGTGAGCAAAATAATGTCCTTGAGAGGCACAACAGAAGGTCTACAGTTAATTTTCTTGTTTTTGGCAAGGGGTTGTGGGGAAAATGTGAATGATTGTTCAACATTTCTGCATAATTCAATGGTGTAAACAAAGACATGACATTCAGAAAGGTTGGAAATGGTTCCTTGATTTCTTTCCAGTGGTGGCAATAAGAACCAGAAGATCAAATAAAGGAATTTTGCTATTGATGACCTGGGTATCTGATAAACTGATGTTGATAGCACAATAATGGTACGTCTGAAAACAATCTGCATCCTTTGGACATTACAGTGGCTTAGAAGTTTTAGGTCAGTGTCTGAAAACTGCTTTATGATGAGCTTTTAATCAGGCAGAGTATTTTAAAGGAGGAAAATCAAGAAAAAGACCAGACCAGATCGGGCCCAAAAACTAAAAACCAACATGACCCAAACCCGTGCACTTGTGTTCGGGTTCGAGCAGAGAATCTAAAGTCTAATTCACAGTGCCTCACAGTGGACGAAAGTTTTGGGACGTAACATCGTTAATTTCTAAGGTCGAGCGTTGTTTTGGTTGACTGCAGCACACACAGCATAAAAAGAGGACTGTGAGCAGCACCACACACAGTTAGGGCCAGTTTTAATGCAGGCAAAATGTCTATTCGTCTTATAAGACACACCAACCTTTCTCCCCGTTTTGGGGAAGAAAAAGTGCATCTTATACGCCGAAAAATACGGTAATAACCAATTCCTCTGATGGTGTGTAAAGTGACCACTTGTCACAACACAGCACAAAACTCTTCTTCTGCATTTAACCCATTCACCAAGTGAAGAAGTGTGTGGGGATGGTACCTTACTCAAGGACACCACAGTGGTGCAACTAGCAGTACTGGGATTCAAACCCATGGCCTTCTGATCACAGGGACATCTCCCTAACCACCAGACCACCAACTGCCTTTGATGTAGCTTAGCCTGATAGCATTAGCCTCTTGACACATCTGGTTCCTATCATCCCCACTGTAAACAATTCTGAGGAATGAGTGACTTTGTTTGAATTTTGAGAGTTTTTTTATTTGGAATGTAGTTGAACAGCTCTGGAAAACGATAGGACACCACAGCATAGATGTTCAGTTCCTCGGGTTTGATCTTTTATAGGTGCGAGTGTTGAATTGAACAGGTTTGCCTTCGTTTTAAAGGACTGCCTACAATATTTCTCCTGATTTAAATATAAAACTATTGTTCTTTAAAGCATAACTTTAAAGGAAATTATAAAAATTCCAGCAAGAGAAACATTCACAGCGTTCACAGAACTGCTATATCACTCTGACATGCGTGCAGGCTGACCAGGTGAAACAGGAAACTCATGTGTAAACATTATGAGGAACTTTTTAATGTGAGTTCACAGTCACTGTATAAGTTTCCTCATTCTATTATTTTTGGCCACAAGCACTCATTTACATTCTTCCACAGTGTTTCTGGGTCACTGTGTGCTGTGTGTAGCTGCAGAAAAGTACCTCAAGCATACCAGTGGGCACAAAAAACACACATACAACAAAAAAGCTGTTTTGCTTGCAAGCTATTCAGGTAAACATTGAGCTTGTGGTTAAATATTAAGAGGAACTTATTTTAAAAAGTTCACAAAGGGCCTTCAGTCACCCCACTACTCTACATTTGAACTAACACTCAGTTCTTTGCCTATTTGTTTTTATAAACAAAATATCACAATCATTCATATATGATGCATCATATTGTTTTAAAACAAAACTGAGTCAACATGTAAAGTATAAAGTGCAGTAATACTTCACTGAAGTATATATATTATACTACATGACACTAGCATGAGCATATACATTATGAGGACAAAAGTACTGGGACGCCTGACCACTACGCTACACTTACTGGGACTTTAATAAAATTTCAATATGGAGTTGGCCCCAATTTTGCAGCTATAAGAGCTTCCACTCTTCTCTGAAGGCTTTCCACAAGATTTTATAGTTTCTGTTTGAATTTGTGTCCATTCATTCTGTATTTATGAGGTCAGACACTTGTTGAACGAGAAGGTCTGAATCACGATCTCCATGCCAGTTCATCCCAAATGTGCTGGATGGGGTTGAGGTCAGGACTCTGTGTGGACCAGTCAAGTTCTTCCACACTGAATTCCTCCTTTATGAGGAGCTGCTCTGTGCACTGGGACACAGTCCTGCTGGAACAGAAAAGGTTCTTCCCCAAACTGGGTCCACAGATTTGGAAGCATGGTGCTGTTCAGAATGTCTTGGTCTGCTGAAGCTTTAAGATTGCCTTTCACTGGAACTTCGAAAAGCAGGTGTGTCCCAATACTTTTGTCCATATAGTATATATAGTGTGAGGCTACATTACACCTATATAATGTCATTAATGACGTACATTTTATAAATTGCTGCTCAGACAAGCATCACTTGAACACTTTTTGATACAAAAGGAGCATTTTGATCCAGTGTATGTGCAGTATGTGCTTGTCTCAGGTTTATATAGTGTTACATATGTATAATATTTTGCCAAATACAGTCTTATAAACAGCATACACTCTGTTACATATTTGGCTCCACAGCCTACTTACAACCACAAAAACATTCAGAGCACACCCTAATTTGGAAACCTAGAAAGCACATGGCATTTCATACTGTTGTAACCCAGATATGTCTCGTATTAGCCCCATCTCTCATGGCAGAATCACACTTCTGTGCTTCCATATTGGAAAGTTGTGTTTCTGTTTAGATGCGAGCTCCCACCTGCGAGGGAGCTAGAGCGCCTTGCATCCACATATTCCTGATGTATCCTACTCTGTTACTTTCCCAATTACCCACACCCTTCCCTCTGTAAAGAGATTCCTACTTAAAGGGGTTAAAATCTCACACAGTTCTTGCATTTTTTACCCCCTGAGATCCAATTTTTTATTTTGTGACCATTTAAAAATCGTTATATTCTTTAGAACTGAATAGGCTACGGTGGACACTGATATGAAAATATCTCTGTTCTGCCTTGTATTGTACCAACACTAATCAGAATTTGAAGGTAAATGTAAATGTAAAAGCTAAACCACTCTAGTATATACAAAACTATATACAATAAGATATATATTCTTTGCAACAAAACAATGGGTCAGAAGCTGTGATTAAGCACCAGATTGTTCCTAATTATGCATATCTTACGGCTGCTACTACAGATATAAACAGTACTTCGTTGGAAAATTAGAGGGGTAAACATGGAAATTGTAAGACTATGACATATTGCGTAAGTCCGTATGTCCATAATAAGGAGTAATAAGGCTTCCTTTCTGCCTTAGAACACTGTTACACCAATTTCCAGCAATTTCTGAGGGAGAAAGTGGGCCATTTTCAAGAACAGAGCGAGTTAGGAGCAAGTGAAGCGTGTTAAAAGCTTTTGTGACTTTTGCCAAAGAATAACCCATTCAGTCATACAAAAAAAAGAATAAAAGGCAACTCATCAGCGCTTTCCTCCGGCACTTTCCGCTCCGAGCCTCACACAGAGTTACGTGTTTTTTAAATCTCGCTTCGACTGCAACTGTCGTATCCAAATTTCGCAGTGAGGCATTAGCCTCGATAATCTTACAGCTGGGTTCAGACCAGGTCAACGGGGAGCCAGAGTATTCAGCGGCTCTTATGTAAGCTCTTATTTGTGTTTATATATATGTGTGTGTGTGTGTGTGTGTGTGGAGGGCATGGGGCATTAAGTAATTCATTTGTTTGTTTGTTTATTTATTTATTTATTTATTTATTTATTTATTTATTTATTTATTTATTTATTTATTTAGTTATTTAGTTATTTATTTATTTATTTATTTATTTATTCAACATTTGTCTCTTTTGTTCTCAAGCCAGTTTTTCAGGGTACAGTCATGTGAAATGCCTGGATGTCCCTGGTCAAATGACTTTATATTGATTCTGTAAGTTAAATTTGACACACACCCACCATGGAGAACACACCTCAGCGTATTTTAACCCTTTGATTGGTAAAACCAGTAAAATATAAATACAAACAGTCTAATACCTTTGTTTCTTCTTCTACAGACTCACCGTTTGCTGCTCTTTCTCTCGGCGCGCTACCAGGCCGCCGCTCTCCGGACCCCTCCCTCTTTGTTTTTTCCACGCCCACTTTTGGGCGGAGACTATCCTGAAAGTCGTGGTTTGTTTGACTTTTGACTCCAGTGTTTGTTAGCTAGTGTTTTCGTATTAAACTGAAGCATCAACATTTGAACTCCAAACATGTCCTGTCCAATCAATAACATCAATAGTATTAAGTGGAGAAATTATATATTTTTCCATAAATATGCTTTGTTCATTCGAAATAGGTAAGAAGGTATCGAGTTATGATTTAATTCTGGCCCGTTTTATTCCTTGAGCTTTTAATTATGTTGTTGAATCCACGCAGCTCCCAACAGGCCTACTGAACAGTACTAGCAGAAGTGTGAGCAAGATTTTGTTTATGTAAATATTTAAAAATAGCACTCGCACCGGTTGCAGAGTTTCACTTTACGCCTCACGACGTTCCCGTGCCCGGAATGGAAATGTGGTGCAGAAAGCCTTGAGAATTGGCATTTAATTTGCGATTAGAAACGCCGGGTGTACCTGCAGCTAGACGCTTCCCAGGCCTGCCTTTTTTTTTTCCTTCTCCTGCTGGAGTCTTTAAAGGTTGAAAGTGGCGGGGGCCGGGGTGCACCCCGTTAGTCACACATAGCAAAGTGGGTTTTGCATTAAGACGCAAGGTCACAGGTTCAGCCGAGCCCAGCTGGACCAAAGCTCCCTCGCTCCCCCTCTCCTGCAGTTCACAATCTGTCACTGACAGACACGCCGCCTGCCTCAAATGCTAACAGGTTACACTTACTGCTGCGCGTCTGGGTCCTCCCCCTCCCACACCCACCTCTTCCTCTCTACCGGATTACGCCATGCCAACTCAGCCAGGATCTGGCAGGTCATATAATGAACTTCAGCGAATTGCATTACCTCACTTTTATTTGGCAGACTCTTTTATCCAAAGTGACTTACACTTCAAGGAAATAAGTTTCAGGACTGTGCGAGAACCTGAGCGCTCAATTCTTAATGTAAGAGTAATGCAAGGAGATAGACAGTGCATCAGGAGAGGCGATGCTCTCTGAATACATGAGTCTTCAGGAGGTTTTTGAAGACGGGGAGAGGTTCTGCGGCTCTGGTAGCCTCCAGCGGCTCATTCCACCCGCAGGGAACCAGAACGAGACCAGTCTGGACTGGGTTTATCTTGTGTGGGGATGGCAGAGCCAGACGATGTTCCTCAGAAGAGTGAGGAGGAACATGAGGCTGCGTGATAGGATTAATGGAGCTGGGTACAGACCCTGATCACTCTGTAGGCAAGGAGAGTTAGAGAGTTCAATTTAATTCATGCAGCCATGGGCAGCCAGGGCAGGTCAGTCAGCCATGGGGTGATATGTGACCTTTCTGGCTGCAGCATCCTGAACCAGCTGTGAGGGTCTTATCCTACGAGCTGGGAGGGCATGCAAGCCAAAACCTCTATGGAATTCAAGCAACCCATGCAAACATGCACATTTAAATCGCCTGTTAATGACCTCCTAAATCTTTAATTCTTTACTGTATTTATTATTTTCCAAGGTCCACTTGAGAGTGTGTACCAGTTGTAATTCAAATTCAAATTGTATTTGTCATATACAATAACACATTAAGTTGCTATTCAGTTTAGCAATTTCCAACCCCTTCTTATCCCTCAGGCTGTTTGTGTGGCTGTGACTTTAAAGCTAATATATGTAAATGAGTTCTGTTCCGATTGGCTTTGATGGGTGAATCATTCCAAAAGCTTTCAACTTCAGCACGAATGGGTGGAGCTAAGCTGCTGTAGGCTATATGGGTGTGTCCACATTTTTTTTTGACATGACAAGGGGTTCAGTGATGCATGCCCTTTAACTGTATGTGTATGCCAAGACCATTTCTTTTAAAAGTGTACTCCACTGAATAGCAGATATAAATGGATGGCGTTACCCACTGCCTCCCATGGGGCGAGGTTGGCGTTTGGCTCCATCTATCTCCAGCAAACTATTAACCGAGTTCCACTCCACGGGAGCCCTGGGTTCATTCCCCACTTCTCTTGGGGAGACAGCTTGTGAGTTTGGTCAGTTTAGACTCATGCCAGAAACCACCTGTCTGTGAGCGGCGTGGACGGGTATGATGTTACTTTCCACCCGTTAATGCCAAGCGACGACGAAAACAGGGGATCTGCAACCGATTTATGTAGAGTAGCGTTTTTTTCCCTCTTGTTTTTTTCCATACGAGCCAAATACCGCAGGCCCCTATTAAAAAAAACCCAAAAATCCAGCAATGCGGTTTAATGAAGTTCATAAATCCGTGTTATATGTTGCCAAATTTGAATGCCACGCAGAATGTCTCCTGCCCCTCCTCACACCCCGAGGCTGCAACCCCCCCCCCATCCCCTTCCTCAATCCGCAGCCTCGTTAAAACGACGTGTTTCCAGGCCTGCATCCCACGAGGCCGCAGGATCCTGATGCCATTTCTGTTTTCCACAGTAGTTTCACCCCCCCGCGCTTTGTAGGGTGGGCGGATGTGTCTGATGGATTCCATTCCGCCCGCCTCTTCCCTCATGTCGCCTGTCATCTCAGCAGCGTTCCCTCATCCCCATCGCCGTGCTGGCGGATCCTCCCCGGAGGCTGCTGGCGATTGTGTCTGATTGTTGTTTTACACTGTTCTGCAGAGGGCAGCACTTCATTAAGGACAAATTGCTAACACCTGGTGTGTGTTTATTAAGATAAAACCAGGCCCATTACTGTTCTTTGTGTCCTCGGGAAAAGCAGGAGGAGGCAGAGACAAAGACACCTGCGGCTAGACCGCAACCCCGAGCCTCATAAAGACATGATGCTAAACGAAAACCACCCAACTTCTGTTCCCGATTACACAGGACGCTGGGGGTAGTTCTGGAAATGCTGCGTTTACAAGCATCCCCATGGCCAGGTATTTATATGGCTCTCATTAGGATCTGCATAATTCCGCGTGAGCTTCATCCGACAGCGTAATGGATGTTTGTACGTAGTTTCCTTTGATTGAAACTAACACGTAGTCATTTTTTTCCCCTCTCCAGAAACAAGAGTAATTGATAACTATGGCCTGACCACTACATGACTAGCATAACAGTGAAAATAGCCTATTATGTCCATCAAGCTTTGCCGCTCTTGTCAGTCCAGTAGAGTTGGGCGAGGGAGAAAACTGGCTACAGGTAATTATGCTCCTGATATAACAGGTCATTAAAATACCACAAACTGGGCAACCCAAGACTTTCCAACTGCCTGAGCTCCACTAACTAGCTCAAGATGAGGCTCTCACTCCAGCCCTAGGCTGTCCATAAGAAGAATTTCAAGCACGAGGGCATGACTGTCCATCTTCTGATCAACCTGCGGGGTCTTGGAGCCTGCGGGGACCCAGAGGCCGGATGCGATGGCCATAAATGAAGCTCGCTCCTCTCAGCACATCTGAAATATCATTCCTTTTGGAATAGCGGGGCACATATCTTTCCTTTGACAAGAATGTCACATATTCTACACTGTAATTAGGAAGCTGGAGAATTTGAGGGTCCTTTCATACTGGGAGGAGCAAGGGAAACTAAAGAATGAGGGCAGGAAGTGAAGAGTGCTCTTTTCTGGCCAAAGTAGGAGATTTTAATGGGGCATCTTCAAGATCATACCTTTCTAACCTAATGCTCCTGGCACTGGCTGTGGTTTATGTTTCCACAGATGCAGATCTTCTTCAGCAAATCAGATATATTTGTAGAACGCTCTTCACAAGCAAAGCAGCCAGACAGAAATCCAAGAAACACAAACAAACACGAGCAGCTTGGAAGACATGTAAACCTGGATTAAAAGGGAGGAGAGAGTGTTCTTAGAAGTAATACTTTCTCTTTTAGTGCTTAGAGAGAGGCTAGTGCATGGCTTAATGGAAAGTGCTCAACCAGTATTGATAAGACTTCTCAAGAAATGGAAAACAGGTAATGGAAAAAACCTGAGACTCCTCGGTTAATGGAAAAAAAACTGTAAAAAGTAACTGTATAAAATAATAAAAATGTTCTTATCCCTATGTTATGGGAAAATCAGGCAAGGCAACACGGGGTTACAGTGACTCTGAAAACGTATTTCAGGGAATTTTGGCAACAGTTCGCTGTTGAGTCCGAATTTTCATGATCCATGCCAAAGGTCACACAAAGGTCGTCTTTGAACACCAGAATGAAAAATGAAACATTATCCAGCCTTGTGGTCACTGCGTCCACATGCCCTTGAGGAATACAGTATTATGAATACGTCATTTGGACCTGGGCTTAAGACTCTACTTATGCCAAAAGTAGTAGATCAGTCAAGACATTTTTAGAGTAAAGTTCAGGTTTGCACTGGACCTACAAGTAATGGAAGCAATGGAGTGAAGTAATGGAGTATTATACACTATGCAGGCTTTAATGTTTAATAACATTAAGGCCCAAACCTTCATCAAGTAGAGTAAAGGTCAAGCGGCCCTTAGTGTCATTAGTGAACATAGCATACCAAAGCAAGCAGGGTGAAGTTCCTTCTTTGCATTTAACCCTTGCGCTAGGTCTTTCAGAGGTAAAAAATGATATAACTACTTCTCAGTTTCTCACAAAAAACGATCGTTTCATGTCTTAAGACATCAATGTGTCGTCATGAGCCACGGGGTGTAATCTGG
>JBBKCR010000018.1:15190267-15201890 GCA_037577295.1 Ladigesia roloffi
ACCTTCGACTTGGATGCCCTGGGGGTAAGCAAATAAACATCAAATTTTCATTTTTGGGTGAACTATCGCTTTAAGGCGCAGAGGTGCTTCGCTCGCAGTGGAAACTTTCTCAGCACTGTCTGGCGAGACACCTGTCCATCAGCCGGACTAATCATAAGCAAACGATGGGCCTGATCCTCCATTCGTACGTGCTCTTCCTCCGCGCCCCGTCCATCACGGGGGCGAAGATTGCACTGACCTCCCCACGTTTCAGAAGTTTCAATATCTGTATTTCATCCACTCTAAGCAGTCTATACCGAACGCAATACAGAACGGCTCCTTTCACTGCCACAATGGCCCTGCTGATTGATGGCGACTCCTGAAAGAACTGCCAGAATAAAACAGGACCCTCCATTTCAATTCCCCACAGGAGATGAATTTTGTCAGTTGTCAAAATGGAGTGCGGGGAGGAGTGCGGTGAGGGGGGGGCTGATTTAGTTTCATAGAGTCTTTCACTCTGGCTAGTGGAAGAGGGGCTCTCAGATAATATATTACAGTCTAATGTTGCAAATCAGTGCAATTACCTGCGGGATTCCTCGGATCTCAGGAACACGGGCTGACAAAGCATTCACCGCAACCCATCTTTAAACGGGCCGCGGTGATGATTACATTCAGAGGACCAAAATGGCACATCATCAAAGGACTTGATAGGACTTTTCACCTCTGTCCCTCATACAGCTTGTTTAATAATGAGATTCTTCTTATTAATGTTAACTAAACCCTTTTTTTGGATTGAAAAAAGGATTAAATGCTGAAACTCAATGCAAGCTTTCATCTAAACTCATGAATTTCTCCGCTGAAGGGCCTTTTTTTTTCCTTTCTTTTAAAAGCTTCAGCTGTCAATCAGCGTGGATTATTGCACACCATTGCCCAGATATGTCAAATTCATTTCTAGCCAGGTGTCACTTTTCTTTATTGGCCAAGTTATGCAGACTTGCAAGAAATATAATTCCGAAAGTGAAACATTTCTTTTCTCCAATGTGAGTAATTCTGAGAGATGGGAGCCAAAAGGACATTCAATTACATCCCACTCTTAGCAAAAAGGGAAGTTTTTACTTCTAAGTAAAAAACGGAAAGTGCAGTCCCATTGCAATGAAGTTCTGATGAAAGATTAGACCTTTTAAAAAGCAAGTGATGGTTTTTGGGTGTGAGAGTTTCGTCTGCTCACTACGAACCAAACCCCTTAATTTTCCCCCTTAATATAACCTTAATTTTTACCTTAATTTCCAAGAAAGTAAGGAAAATTAAGTGGAAAAGTGCACAGATTAAGTCTGATTAAGAGGTAAAACTACTGAATTTTTCCCTTATTTTAAATTTGCCCCTTAAATAACTGAGCCTCCTGAAGAACATACCATATGTTTAGGATTAAGGGGTTTCACACTCACACCTTAAATCCACTTTTAAGGTCAAATTAAGGGATCGGTTTACAAATTAATGGCCACCTAATTCAAATTCAGGTGTTTGGCATATTTTTAGGTGTAAATTAAGGTAGAGTTAAGCACAAGTACATTTTGTTTCATAGTGGCTGTGTGTGACTGTGTGGGCATGCTATGTCTTGGAAGTCTTTGAATGTGGCTCCTTGGCATCACATCACTTCATGACATTAGGTTAAAAATTAATTAAAATAAGTTAAATGGTCTGCAGTGTAGTGCCTAAATTCCTCCTCTACATGTTCCTCCTGGATCTAGAGGCCGTTAACAGGTTGGCCTCCATTGATCTGAGGTCTCCAGGAGGTCTGTATGTTTTCACCACTCCAGTAATGTATACAAACCATTTAAAGGTTTGTGTATAAGTGGTATTATGTTCCAGAAACCGAGCAGAAGCCAGTATAGTAACTCAAGTTCTGGAGTTCTGAGTTCATTCCTCTTTGTTTTTGTTAGCACTATAGCAGTAGCATTTCGAACTAGGTGCAGGAAAGTCATGGATTCTTTGTGGAGGCCAGAAGGAAGTCCATTACAATAATGTACCCAGTAGGAGAGTTTTACTAGATTCTCTGCACTTTGTTTTATAGGTGATAAAAAGCTGACCTTGTTAGGGATCTTATGTTGGTTATTAGTCAAAGTGGCCTCAATGTTTTTCACTGGTGATTTAGCATTTGAAGCCTTAGAAGTGAGATTAGCACTCTTCCTTTCTTTATTTGGGCCAAAAGTAATCTTGTTCCTTATCGAGTTCGAGGAAATTGAGACACATCCAGTTACACGCCGCTGTCATAGCTGGTTAATATGACTGAGTGCCAAATTTTCAATATTTTTGCATATTATCTACAGGTTAGAAGTAGGTCTGTGGTTATGAAAGGGAGGTTTAACAGGTTCCTCCTACAATGAAAATGGTAAAACACCTGGTTATGCACTTTTATCTTGCATGGAATTCTTTAAAATGGTGTTTTAATCGAATTGAGGAAAATGTTATGAAGGGATGTCAAATCGGGTGGTGCACGGGGAGTGAGGCGAGGCACGATGCAGGTTCCAAAATGTTATTTTTCAATAAGAAAACTAAAGCACAGACACTACACATGTGATACATACAAATAAATGGAAGGCACGATGGCCTTTAAACTAAAATTAAACCAACAATGAACTAAAAGCATGAGGGATCTTGTGAGGGAAAGTGAGGGTTGACCCGTAAATAACACACACATACCAATGATAACTCCTAATCACTCACAATAGCCTCAGACAGGTGACACTTGGGCAATAAGCAGACTATGTTACATTAGAAATGAAAATATGTATAATAGAAAAAGTACTTCATTTATGAATTCTGTGATAACTATTTTAATTCAGTTATCTTCCCTGACATTCCAGTTCTATTACAATCCTATTTGTGTTCTCTTTTGATTCAATGTGAATCTAATTCCAGTTCCAACAGGGCATAGTGATTTTCCATGCTTTCTCAAAGTAGTGGGCCCAAGTTTGTCCAAAAAGTATTCTTCATTTTAATTATGTTTCTTACTTTTTAGCTTTTAAAAATTGTAATACATTGTGGTGTTTAAGTGTAAGAGCCAAACCTTAGGTAAATAATTTGGAATAATTTTTGTTGAAATATGTGTTTGAAGATTTGAATGTATAATGGAAAAACCCTGTTATTTGAATGTTAATATGTAGTTGTTGGGCAGATTTAGTAATGCTGCATTCCTATTGGTTAATATGTAAGGGGGGAACTGCATATATGAGAAGTTAGTGGGTTTTTGTTACGAGGATTGAGATCGACATGTGTGCAGTTTGGTAGTGTATAACTTTTTGACCGTGAATAGTTAATCGCGAATCTTAAATCATTAATAGTTAAACGTAGAATTTAGAACATAGGATAGAATTTAGGACATTACTTTAGGAATTACTTTTAACACTTGAAGTGGAAAGTGTGGTCTAACCTGTAAATGTGGATTTGGAACGGGTTGTCAACGTGTTCTAACTGTGTTTGTGGATTTGAGACCTTAAGGTTCCTGCAACTTGTGTACTGCTGAATAAAAGGAATAATCGACCACAAGAAGTTGGAGTCTGTGCGTAATCTTGCCGCAAAGTGGATTGGAAAAGGTATAGAAGCGGGTTAGCAACCCTACACATCTGTGCACATGAATAAGTGGTCAATTTACAAACAGAACCAAAAGTTTGCCACTTACAGTAAGTATTTTTAGGTTAAATTATTTAAAATGTGCCTTTTGCTCATATTGAAAAAAAAAAAGCAAATATTTTTTGAAAAAAACTGCTTTGGCTCAGTATGATTAACCAACACCTGTCATTTCAGCCACAAACACATCAACAGATAAGCTTTTGAATATTAAATACTCAAATAAACAAACAGTTTAATAAACAAACGTGGGTGCTTCCACTGAATAAGTCCCAGTAAATGAGAGATTTAATGGAAGATACATTAGTGACACAGTTAACATTTTCAGTCAAATAACTATAAATGCCAGCATGTACCCATAGGCCTACATACCCACAGGCTTCTCCGACATCATCCAGCAACTCATGGCTGCTGCAGTTGAAAGGTGCCCCCCAAAATAGCATGTTCACTCAATAAGTGATGACACTAATATCTGCTGTGTATCTGTATAATGAGCTTGGGTAGCTCCGGCACCTCGCTTTCCAGGTGAGAGCATCACCATAACTCACAGCACCAGCCAAATGCAAATCCATCCTAATGTGCGGCAGAACTTCAGTTCAGTAAGTTCCACTGAGGTGGCGGAATGCAAATGGCAGCCTTCACGTATCCCCGATGCCTCTGTTGCCAACTTTGCTTTGCTGAGTCAAATGATTTTGCTAATATTGCTGAAAGAGGATTTTGGAGGCACTGGCTTAATTTGGCGTGGGATGGATTTCAAATCGGTGTTTGAAAACCCGACCAACGAGAGATAGCTTACCAATATGCCATGCAGGGAAAATACGTCTGAATGGATCATTTAAACGTAAGATTTAAACTTAAAACACACATGAATCACATTAGATATTACTATAATTGAACTATCATGCTTGAATCTTGAATAAAAAAGTAATAATCACTGAAAATGAACATCAGAACAATCCCATATAAGGTTCCCAGACTTGTCTGAAGCCTTGAGAGTATCCCTCTGCTGTTAGAATTTGTAGTGAGATGAAATTGTTTAATTTAGGGTTGAATGTGTGTGAGTGTGTGGCCCTGCGACGTGCTGGTGACTGTCCAAGGTGTATCCCGCCTTTCCCCGTAGCAGCTGGGATAGGCTCCAGCCAACCCCATCATGCCCCCCCCCCCCCCCTCACCAAGGGGTGGGATAGAGGGATAGAAAATGGATGGATGGATATTTTTATATTTTTATAATAATTTTTTCCCTGTGAAGATGCTGTTGGATCCCACCAACGTTCAAACTGAAGTTGCACCCTTGATTTGACGAATGTGATACTAAATATGAGAAAAGTGCATGGCTCGCAGAGGT
Organism: Ladigesia roloffi; assembly: GCA_037577295.1. NCBI lineage: Eukaryota > Metazoa > Chordata > Actinopteri > Characiformes > Alestidae > Ladigesia > Ladigesia roloffi. The sequence continues at coordinate 15,195,219 of JBBKCR010000018.1, forward strand.
CAGTCACGCATTTCTGGGTCAATTTCCGCTCAGTTCCACGGGGAAAATTTGCACCATTCATGCACGACAGGGAGTTACAGCAAGGGTGGCCTTGGAGCCGGGACGGAAATGTGTTGGGACATGCAGAGTGTACTTAGAGCCAGTAGAAATCAGGCAGAATTGTCTCGGGTCTATTAGGACTTGTATTACCAGGACTAGCATGTCAGCACATGTGTCAGCAGTAATCTACTGCCAGGATTTTGCAAACGGCACAACAGGCCCAACCACCCTGAGCATGTGTTTGTTGTGTAAACGACTGCACAGACATTTTCCAAAAAAAAAGAAATCTCTCGACAACAGGGGCGTGATCTTACAACAGCATTTCATCATCTTCTATCCCCAAATCTTGACAAATGTTGTAGGTATTTCCACTTAATCTGTTAAGATAACACAAAGCCTGCGAGTCAGGAGTGAGATGAGGGTGAGAGATAAAGAGAGACAGGACGACAGAGAGAGAGACAGAGAGAGACACAGAGAAAACAGACAGACAAGCCGGAAACACCAAAGTAACCAGATCCAAAGATGGCAACCTGACTTTTCACCCCTGCCCCCGATGTTTATCCTGCTTTTTTGTTAAACAGACGGCTGAACATTCCTTTCTCAAGAGCTACATTGTTCTACGTTACACGTGGATCAGGATAACACAATCCAGGCTCCGGATACTCATTCAGTAAGGGACACTAAGTCTCGCAAATAGACATCTATGTAAATACAAAGCAGGTCAGCTCTGGGCTTTGAAGGTAAAAGAGCTGTAGTGTCAACACCAGCCCATCATCTTCCCTTTGTTGTCATGGATGATGGGTAAAAACACGGGCCTGACGGCTTCATCAGTCCTCCAAAACCATCCCTTCCCCTTTACACCCCTCAGTGAGCTCACTTAGCCCAGAGCCAGCGAGCTGCAATTTGCATTTGCTATGCGGTGCACGCCTCCTCTTTGGCACACTCCATTTAGAGGTTGACTCTCTGGCTCGTATTTGAGTGACATGTTATGGAAAATTGCAATTCTGAGTGAGGCTGTGATTGGACCATGTCAAACTCAATGGGATCTTCATCCACAAACTCGGAATATGCTTTAACTGGCCACAGGACCATGACTTTGGGATATGCCCTCATTTATTAGCGTCTGAAATGCTGTACGCCTTTTTAATAAAGGTGTCGCATGGCGTGTCGCGGGATGTCATACCGACGGAACACACATAATTACGCTCTATTAAAAGGCGCCCATGCTCAAACACAGCTGGAATTAAAAATGGCGAGATATAATAATCAGCTCTGTAGACGAACTGGCAAAATATCCGAGGCAGTTTTCCCCAACCTTCTCTCTAGAGATCTCCGCTGCTACAGAGTTGTTTCCCAGACTGTGTCTCTGACATGTTTAACCCCACTGGCTGACAGTAAAGCATCAGATCCTCTCAATTACATCTGAAAACGTTAATTAGCTGGAGAAGGTGGCAGATTGAAACCAGACTCTGAGAAACTCCAGGACCAGGGTTGTTGACCACTGAATGAAAGTGTTCTCAACTCTGGGATACTCTACTACCCTTGCACCACCATGTTTGCACTATTAGCTGCATTATTTGTACACTATGTGTCATTTGTGCCCACTTGTGTGTGTTGTGTTCATTGTACAGTATATGCCTATGGTTCCTTCACTCTATGTATATCACTAATGTCTATTGTTATGTGTATAGAGAGCTAACACCTACCGAATCAAATTCCTTATATGTAAGTATACTTGGCCATTAAAACTGATTGATTCTGATTATTCCATTTCCTTGCTAAGCTTGTTACACTTTAAGCTAATTTTTTTTTACACAAAACTGACCTCAAGTCACTGTAGTCCAGTGCGGTCAAACTCGTCTAGGGTTGCCAACTTTCTCAACCCCAAATGAGGGACGTGGTACCGAGGGTCACCTCCAGGGGCGATATACTTATCTCGGGTTACAGTCGTGGTCCTGGGATGTTGGAATGTTTTATGCACATCTCGGGCCAACAAAAGTTTAGGCATCTCAAAATCCTGGACATTCCACCCGGATGCAGGTCTCAAAATGAGGACATGTCCGGAAAAAGAGGTCTGGTCATCCTACATACCTCGTTTTTTTGTACAAACAGTCGTTTTTTCTACACAGTCATATATATAATTTTGTCACCGCTCAACACTAGTGGCCGGGACTCACATAAACACCAAAAACCGAGTCTCACAGCAAATTGTGCATGAGTTTTACCCCTTACGGCTCTCTATTATTGGCCCACGAGGCTGTGATTGGAATATGGGACAAATCAACATCACTTGGCACCAAAATAGTTGGCAACCCTATCACATCCCAACAGTGTTTTTCAATGAAAGATGTGATATCAGGGATTGACCAGGACGATAGCCAAGGGCAATCCCAACAGTGCATATAGCATTTGGGTTTCCCATCAGTTCAAAAGGTGGGATAAACCAGACACGTTAGAATATGAATACTGCTTTGGCCATACCAATGCACAGCACACATAATTTAGACTAGATTTGGTTTATTTTTATCAGGTGGACCACACAGGAGCCATTTTTGGATACAGAATACAGTTACTGACTGTAGTTCCCCTTTTGCTGATGGATACAGGATATATAGTTGCAAAGATTCTGTTGTTTTATGAAACCCATCCACCCATTTTATGTAAAGTGCTTTAGAATGTATAGAGCAGAACATGGAGATGGCCTGGACGGGCTCAGGCTCTCTGCTGGCGGGCCATCTGAGAATGTGTGTGGGGCTGGTTGTTTTATGTTTTGCAGCCGTCAGCTTCTGAGGGCCATCAGGTGGCTTGTAACTTAATCAATAGGGCTGGAGTTGTTGACTCTGCAGGTGACGAGGAGAGGTTAGGGACCGTCAGCATTAACAGAACTCCCTTCAGACAGAAGCAAGAGTAAGGCTACTAGGAAAACTTGTCGGACAACCCACACCTGCAGTTTACAGTCAGGGGATATTTTCATGTCTGAAATGTTATCATTCTCTCTGTTTGCTTGCAACATGGGTGCAATGCGGTGGGAGAAAAAGCTGACTGAAAAGACACTGCAGGGATTCTGAGCCTTTCCACCTTTAAAAACAATCACTCAGGGCTTTCTGGATGTGGGATACGGGTCCAAATCTTGTTCCAGGGGTAATTTTCTGCTTAATATACATTACAGTCACAAGGCCATGTCCAACATGCCATAACATCGTTTCCTTCCTTTCTTTTACAGAGCCTGGAAAGGGAACAGAACCGTACCTGTAGGAAAAAAGGCTGCTGAGACTGAAAGGAAGGTTTCAGAAGTCTGCAGTAAAAAGCTTTAGACATGTCTCGGCTTGGCCAGACTCGAAATGCAAAAAAAAAAAAAAAGTGCATAAAATGACACTTTTGGAGCTGGATTTGTTTTTCATGGAGATGGGGGATGTAGTTTGACCGGCTAATTTGTATGGGACATGGTGCCAGTGTAAATGATTACAGATTATAACACCATGCGCTCGTTTCACACGACTACAATTTTGAATTCCAAAGCGAGGCTGAAGGGGGACAATTCCTCAAGTCACTAAAAAAAAGCATGACTGGCTGGACTGCACATTTTGGGCTGCTGTTACACAGTTTTACAGTAGATGAAACAAAAATGTGCAGGAGAGGGATATAAATTACCACGTAGCTACCAGTGCTGCAGCAACTGGATCAGGCCCTGCAGTGTTTAGTGTTGAATTCACTGATGAGCGTCAACAAGGTGACAATTTGTAGCAATGCTGATGTGCATTTAGACAAAATCTGACAGTTTCTGGAACAGTTGATGGATGGATATTCAGTGGATCACAGAGAAAACAGATAAAAAATGAGTAAAGGCCCATAGAGTGGCTCTCCTTTAAAGTGTCAATGTCTAAAAAGACCAGTTATGCAAAACCCTGCGAAGCACACAGAGGAATACATTTGAAATTGTGTTTTATCGATCGAAAACAGCCTCAAGAAACCGGTCACTTGTGCTGAATGAGTAACAGAGGCTGCCTGAAATAAGCTAATAAGCTCCACTAATGATCAGGAACTTATCTTCACAAGTACACAAACACGAATGGCAGTGTGTGGTAGTGATGTGTGGGTTAGATTTGATAGATTTACTCTGTCATGATAGCCTGAACCACAAAAATATTTATTAAATCAACAACCTGAATCCCACCCGATCAGAAAAAATTCATTTCTAATCATCACACACCTTTCAGAACCGCCATGCCGGTACGGATAAAATTAGTCTATTACTCTAATAGAGCCACCAGGTGTCACAGCCTGCCCTGAGTTACCTCCTGTAGTCTCGCCCCGCCCCTTTCCCCACACCAGATGGCTTTTGTTGTATCTCAGCTCCTCCCTTCTTCCACCCCACCCATCGGTGTATTCACCTGTGATGGTAATTACCCCTCCTTACTCCATTCCCATGTTAGAATAAACTCTCCTGTCTCTTTCTTCCTTATGTTGTATATTGTCTGATTTCCATGTTATTTTTAAAGGTTTCTCGGTGTGAATTCGTCCTCGCTAGCATCTGCCCCTCTACCCACAGTCAGGTTACAGATGGATCAAACCAACACTGGATGCAGCAAACCCAGGAATCCTGGGATTTATTCCTGCAGAGGTTGGTGCCTGGGCCAGGCTGGAGGAGCGTGTTTCCCACAGGGGGCCCACCAGCTCGAGGTCGGCGGGGACGAGTGCTTCAGCCAGCTGGTAGATTTAGTGGTGGCCACTTTGGAAGAGAGGGTGCTTGGCTCTCTCCCACTGCCTGAATCAAGGCAGCCTTGGGGTGAGCGGGGCCTAGCAGGTCGAGAGCGGCCCTAGGGCTGAGGCCTTGGGCTTCCAAAGGTTTGGCTTCTCCAGTGGTTGGTGTAACATTGATGGTCTGCTGTGGTGATTTCTGGCTTTTAGTCCAGGCTCTCAGACTGAGAAACCCCCACACACTCAGAGAAATACTGGGCCTATTTTCAAAGATTTGCGTATTTCATGTAATATTTCCCACCATCTGAATGATTTAGATTAAACAGAAACAGGCCAATAAACTTGTGCTGCATATTTGTCAGTCACATGTAAATGAAACAAATAAGAATGAGATTTATGTAATAATACCAATAAACCCAGTGTGATTTGAATAAACAATGGCCAATTTATCTATATTTAAATAAATCTGATGTAAACCAAAATAATCTTGCTTGATCTAAAGCTCGTCATCTTTAAATCAGTTTCATTCCATTTCATTGTTTTCACAATTGACATTTATGCTGATTTTAAGGAATTTGAATAAACCCGTTCTAAAAATGTAATTATTTAAATAAAACCAAATCGATGCAAATACCTAAAAATAAACTATGCCATCATTCATTTTTCAGGAGCCCCTTCCATGTTACAACCAACTATTGCAGAATCCCAAACTTTGGAAGTCCATGTTCCTTTGCCATCTGGAGGATGCCACTGGGTGGATTTGCCACCTTTCGTTGCCAGTGTGTGCCCTGATTTTAGATGAATCGTCCACTGAGCTCCCTGTCCTTGATCAGTCCAGTGCTGTTGTTCTTTCTTGCATCATGACCCCTTTCTACTGGCCTTCTCCCATGGTGATTTAGTGTTTGTGCCGCAGGAGCTGTGCTGTAAAGGGGATTTTCTGTCACAGTCGGCCACATGTTGCCCCTTTTGGTCACGCCCTGCCCTTCCCAATGCCATATGGCTTTCCTTTTGTTTCCTATTCCAGCTCCACCCTTACCCTGTCCCTGTGATTAGTGTAGTCACCTGTGCGTTTATTAACCCTCCTCACCCAGGTGTAAAGGTATCAGTATTAAAACCATGCTGCCTTTATCAATCCACCATTTCCTCTACATGGTGTTTGCTGTCTGACTCTCCTGTTATTTTGGGATGTTTCTCCGTGTTTATGGTTATAAATAAATCATCATATGCATGTGTGTCTGGCTAAAGACACGTAACACCAGGTCAAGGGAGCAGGCGCTGAGGACTTGCTGATGCATTTGAAACATGCAGGCCTTGTGTACAAACGCACAGTGCATGCTAATTTTGCTACGGTGGCTAATCAGTAATGAATTGGGAAAAAAAGAATAAAAAACAACTTGTTATTCCAACAGCCCCAGCTACTAAATATGTTGGAGCCTGTGGTTCTTCTGTTGAACTGAAGTTACAAAAATATCATATATTTATATGACTGAACAATTTGTGTAAGAGACTAAACAAACCATTGTTTGTGATGTGTGCTGGCGAGGCAAAAAGTTGCTGAAGGTACGAGACAGCTTGGCCAGGCTTGGCCTTTAACCCTTGCTCAGATTCTGCAGTTTGTGCTTGCGTTGCACTATGAATTATATTGTGACCTTTTACAGAACATCTTGCTAATCAGTGTTAGCATGACAGGAAACTTTTCTTGCATGAAATAAATTGTATGAGCTTTGCTAAACTGCTGGTCTGAATACTTTCAAATACCAGAAAATTACTGTCAGCTATTAAAGTTCTACTGTCTCAAAAGTTTAAAGGGATAGTTCACCCCAAAATGAAAACTTGATGTTTATTTGCTTACCCCCAGGGTGACTTTGTTTCCTCAGCAGAACACAAATGCAGATTATTAGCTTTAGCCGTAGCAGTCTGGTAGTCATTTAATGG
>JBBKCR010000018.1:15217870-15225723 GCA_037577295.1 Ladigesia roloffi
AGCAGAGACTGCTGGGATAGATCTGTGCTGCCTAGGCCCCCACCACCCGACTCGTGGCTACCCTCTCCCTGCAGTGGGCTCGTCCTTCTCTCTGTGCACTGCAGGACTGGTCATTTTGGACCAGCCATGTAATTTTGGGACCCCCTCCGCACCCCCCACTCTCCTTCCCCCTTGGTAACGACAGCCTGGTGTGCCGGTTTAGGCTCCAAATGCCTGCTACAGTTTCTTGTCCCAGCCCAGCCCTGTCTCTGTGGGATACAACTGGACAAGCTGTCAGAGCACCATGCTGCTCAAATCAGCTTCACCCATGCTTCCGTTCTTTTCTTCCCTCTGAAGGTGCGACGCTCACCCCACGCAGAGAGAGGGAGGAGACGGGGACAGCGGATACGAATTCCCATGCTAATATCTCGTTTGGATAATGAGGCAGAAGCTTAGCAGGACACCGGGCAGGGCTAGCCGCTTCCTGCGGAGAGAATCGCGAGTCAGGTTTCACACTCCATCAGCCCTCTGTGGCCCGGATCCTCGCCCAGGTGCGCATCCCGCTGCGCCTCACGGGACGCGGCTGCTTTCACCGGCGGGACAGGTGGCCTGGACCCCCCGCCACACTCATTTTGAGCCGACGGTGTGTCGGGACCCGGAAGGCTGTGATGCGGCGTCGCCCTGACAGGGAGAGTCTAACCAAACGTACGGCACGCGGCCTAGAGAGGCATGAATAATGCAGCACACAAACGGAAACGGAGGCTCATGGGGAGGTGGGAGCCGAGTCGCTTCAACTCAATGTGCCAACGCAGCCAGATCAAGACTAGCACTGAGACAAACACACGTCTGACAAAGGGGGGGCCGGCACTGTAGTGCCTCCCCAGGATACGGGTTTAGAGATGAATTACAGATGGGAGGATGGCCCTTAACTCTATTTCTATGTGTATACACACATATATTAATCACGATCCACTTGATTAGAAAGGCCTTCCTTGTAGATTTACTTTACTGATGTTAGAGATCTTGCAGGATATCAGGCTGGGGTCCACCATAACGCTACATGTCGTCATTCGCATCCTAATATCTTTAGTCCCTCAGACTGTGAAAGCCCCAAATTCATAAAGCATTCTTCATTTGAAGCCATTTCAAACCTGGAAGGTTTTACAATGCAATACCTGCACTTAAAATTAAGACTAAACTGAAGATTCGATGTTTGACCCCAATGACTCCCAAATCAGAGTCTTGGAATCGAATCAAGCAAGACATTTCTCCTTTTAGACCATCTCTGGTGTCTGAACCAAAGAGATGCTCTTGGCTGGACAAGCTTTATAGAGTGTTTGCAAAAATCCAAATTAACCTAATGAGCTTAGACTCACAACATGGCTTCCAGTGTGCAGTTTACCGAGTTGGACCATGTCGCTCAGTGAGACTTATCAGGTTGGCTCAGTAATGTTTGTAATTTGGCAAAAACTTCTCAGTAGGTTGAGCCGCATTTTTTGCCAACATTACAAAGCTGGCCCATCCCACACAAATGGAGGGATGCTAAACGTTAATGGCTAACAGAGTTAGCATACAGTTAGTAAAAGGTGGGTGTTCCTGAGTGGTTGCAAGGCAAATTTCTTCCAATTGTGAATAGTATTAAAAGTAACAGTGCACTGTAACGGATAGATAATAGTATCAATAGTTAATTGTCTTTGGAGATTAAACCCGATGTATAGCCCCCTCTCCAGGACGACCTGTATTCTTCAAAACCACAACAGCATTAGACTCAGTGTTCAGATCTGAGTTAGAACAAAAGCACATGGCCTCAGGGTCTCTGTCAAAACCCCTTCGCTGCTTTGCATGCCATCATGACTTTGCTAGCATGTCTGAAATGATGACCAATCCCCAGCGGAAGTAATGAATATATTAAAAGGGCTAATGTTTTTATGCAAATGGAAATCACTTCCTATTATGGAAACTCCTTCCTTTCTGGCTTCCCCTACTCCTTCACCCCCTGCAAGCCTACCTCCATCTGGAGGCCTCTGATTGAGACTGCCTCGCCGAGTCTCAGCCAGGCTATTTAGATGTCTCTCTCTCTCTCTTTCTCTCTCTGTCTCTCTCTCTCTCTGTCTCTCTCTCTGTCTCTTTCTCTCCTCTGTGTGTGTCTCCTTCTCATCGGGTCTGGCAGGAAAGGATATGTGACAGGAGAGCGAGTGCAGACCGGCTTTGCAGTCAGATGCTTATATAAATGCCAGTAAACAGCACCTGTCTCTCTCTCTCTCTCTCTCTCTCTCTCTCTCTCTCTCTCTCTCCATCACTCTCTCTCTTTCTCTCTCTCTCTCGCTCTCTTTTACTTGCGGGCTATTTTTGGATTCCATTTTATTATATCGCCTCAAATGAATCCCAATATCAGATTCACTCAGGCATTTCTTCCAGTCACACAAATTCTTTTATTTATTTATATTTTCATCTGTGATGCTATGTTTTATTCATCTCATTTTCACCTTGTGGTTGACATTTTTCCCCCTCTTTCTCTCTTTCTCTCTCTCTCTCTCTCTCTCTCTCTCCATACCTCACTCTTTCTCAACTTCATTTTCTCACAGAGGAGCGAGCAATTGCTTGTTCAGGAGAGCGTGAACAGATGTCAGCCACGCTAGCTGGCCCAGGAAGCTCGGCCACTCTCTTTCTTTCTCTCTCTCTCTCTCTCTCTCTCTCTCTCTCTCTCTCTCTCTCTCTCTCTCTTTCTCGCCCTCTCTCTTGCTAAATTGAGGGGAGTGAAGTCACTCCTGCCACGTTAAGCCACGCCATGTGAGTCCCCTGTCGTAATCAGACACACACACACCCACACGCACACCCACAAACACACACACACCTCTTTTTGCCTCTAAGCAGACCTGTCAGACAGACAGCTGTGTAAGCTGTGATCTCTAACAGTGGTGGTGGCCTTGTCTGCACAGAAGCCTGTGGCACCGGATCTGCCGCAGTTTCTCACTAATCTGAGTCCGAGACGGTGCCGTGTGCAGCGAGGCGAGAGCTGTCACCACCACCTGACCTGCAAATCCACTAATGAAATATAACGGCTCTATGAAACTGTTATCAGGCCCATATCATGGAAAAAAAGCTCTTATTTTAAAATAGAGTTCTGAAAACAATATTGTTTCAAAAATGACCATCCAATCTCAAGTCTGTTTTAATCATACATGTAAACAGAGTAATGATACACCATTATACTGTAAATCATACATCCTCGCATTGTTTACTGCTGAAGCTATTCACTTTGACAGACCTATATTTAGTATTAATTAAAACGTGTGAGGAGTAACAGAAATTGAATTAAATCAGTTCACTGAAAGTCCAAAGATATGAATCTCCAGTCAAATAATATAGTTTATGAGTTCAAACCACACTTCCAACATCTGGTTGTAGTGTGAGGTCTGTGTGACTGTATGAAGAAAAACAGCTCGCAGGAAACAGAAGATGGAAATTATATGGTAAATTACATTTTCAGTATTAGTCTTGGTCCCAAACACTTAATTATTAGTTGTTTCACAACTTTGTAGCAAGAGTCACAATTGCTGTTGCCTGTGGTAACAGAGGAGCAGCCTGGGCTTCCTGTAAGAAGCCGACATCACAAAATTAGCCAGCTAGGGATGTCACGATTTACCAGTTTCGCTATGTACCAACGATTTAAAATGGCACGATTAATGAACCATTAAGGCTCCTCAACACCGTGATTTAGCAGACTGGCAGGACTCGCCTGGACAGTACATTTAGACCATGATGGCTCACTTCACCATGCTAAACAATGGCGAAAAATGCTTTATTTCCACCAATGAAGCGATTGAAGTCGCCATATGGGAGTTTTTTAGATACCCCAAAAATACAGAGGTACATATTCAAGACGATGGGTCTTCAGAGTTTTTTTTAAAGACAGTATTAAATAAAAGGTAAAAACTGCATAGCTACATTGTGTGAAATAATTACATGGGAAATAATCTTAATTAACATGATTATTTTCCGGACGATAATCGTGCCATCCCTACTTACAGCTGGCCTTAAATGATCCACTTTATTTTGGAATCCAGCTTTTTGGAGTGCTCCCACAGTGCACTGTTGGTAAAAAGTCAAAACAATATAATACTACATTAGCTGTATGATGAATGATATGATAAACAAAGTGACAGTACCATCAGCAGTGTGGAGCTACACTGAGAGAGAGAGAGAGAGAGAGAGAGAGAGAGAGAGAGCCGCAGTGCCTCTTTCACAGGGTGATAATTGCGGGATGATCTGACAAAATCCTTTTCGTTTTGTTACTCATAACCACCGAATCCCACAGATCTGACGCCTTTCCCACACTGAAGCGGTCGGAGGAAGTGAGCGGAGCCCGGTCCATAAATCTGGCTCTCCTTCTCTTTAATTAAAGCTCCTCTCGGTCCAGCTGATGAAGGAATCCACTTCAAGGGTTAACCACACTTTGACTTTCCCTAAACAACCACAGGAGCCATACGTCACCCCGAGCGGAAACTCCGCGCCGCGCCGGCTCCATTCCCAGCGCGCGGATGGAATGAATGAAAAGTCAGAAGTGGCTGCATGTATGCGGCTGTAATTGTGTCTATTCTTTAGGCCGCCCTCTCCGATCCCGGAGTAATTAGCTGATTAAACTCTTCGGTTGGACTCGAGTCAAACATTTCCCCCGGGACCGTTTCACAGAAGAGGCAATTTATAAAAGGCGTGTGGAGAACACCAGCGAGAACATGCCTGGCAGACACTGCTGTTGAACATGGAACCTTCTCCTCTTCTCCATCCTGCTCTCTTCTCAATTCTCCTCTCAAGCTCAGGTCTCCTTTTCCTGTTCTCATCTCACCCTCTCATCTCCTCTCCTCTTCTCCTCCTTCTTTCCTTCGCCTCATGTCTCATCTCCTCACTCCTTCACTCTTTCTCTTCCTTCTCTTCTTCTATTTCCTTTATCCTCTTCTTGATTCTCTCGTCTTCACCTCCCCTTTCTTGAAGTTGTCTCCCCTGCACCTGTTTTTGCTCTTTTCCTCTCTGCTCTCTTATCCTCTCATCTCCAGTCTACCTTTCTGTATCTCTCTATCCATCATTTGTTACATTTTTTGTCTAATATACTTTCTTTTTATTTGTCCCATCTCTCCTCTCAACCTCTCTATCTTCTCATTTCGTCTCTACTCTTCTCCTCTCTTCTCTTCTCGGCCTTCTTCACCTCTCTCCTCCTTTATTTTCCTCTCTTCTCCCATGAGCTCCACTCATTTCCTTTCTCTTCCTATCCTCTCCTCTTCACTTTTTCCATTGCTCTCTTTCCCTCTCCTCGTTTTTCCTCTCCTCTCTTTTTCTCCCCCTCCTCTCTTTTTCTCTCCTCCTCTCTCCACTCCTCTCTTTTCCTCTCCCCTTCTCTTCACTTCACTTCACTTCTCTCCTCTCCTTTCGTTTCCACTCCTCCTCTCTCCACTCCTCTTTTTTCCTCTCCTCTCTTTTTCTCCCCTCTCCTCTGTTGTCTTTTCCTCCCCTCTCCTCCCTTTCCCTCTCCACTTATAATCTCTCTTTACCTCTCCTCTCCTCTTCTCTTATATCCTCTCCTCTTTTCCCCTCTCCTCTGGTCCTTAATTCTAAATCAATCTTCCTATAACTGTACCTAATTAGCTAATTAATGCTCAGATCGTGGAGACCTGCGGTTGAAAGGTCAGGGCAGGTTGTCTGGCAGGGTGGATAGTGAGAAAAGCAGAAGAGGAGAAACACTGTTCAACCTAAATTAGTACACAAAGCCGAAAAACGACGCGTGCCCTCGGAATGAACTCGGTATCAAGCTTTGTTACACGTTAAAACCTCAAAACACATTCAGACACCCAGGGTTAATTCTGCACTCTCTCTTTACTTTGTGAGCTTAAGGGTGTCCCCTGTACTTATCAAATAATGAGAGACGTGGAGAGCCGGTGATGCAGCATCAGGCAGGCTGTCAAGGCTGCACGGCTAATGGAGAATAATGAGAGGATTGTGTACATCGTTTCTGGAAAGGTCTACCCTGCAGATTTTTTAATTAAGAGGCTCACAGGTGGACGGAAGCATCCGCTCGGGTTCTTCACTGGAGCGCCCCGTTCAGGAAGCCTGACCACGGCGCAGATTTGACTGATCAGTGCTTCTTCTGTGTATCGATCCCGTTCTATAGATTTGCATTCCGTCTTGCGAGCACTAATCACGCTGGACAGAGTGTCGGGAAAGAGAGCCAGACGTTCAGTCGAGTGTGTGTCTAGCGGTTGGCAGGTTAGACTACACTTCCAGTGTTGGAGCAGCAGGAAGTAAACTGACTACAAGGCTGGTCCATTGCTTGGCACACTTTTTTTTGAGGGCACCTCATTTGTCAGTCTAGTCTCTTTTATTGAAAGTTTAATGTGGCTGTTAGCAAAAAAAAATCTGACAGGTCTCAGCCAGGCCTGTCCTGTCCGGGAACAAAGATGCAGTTTGAAGTTAACGAAGCGTAAGCGCTCGCCTCTACCTGGGCCAGCGTTCTCCACAACAGCTCTGGAAGCAGGGAGGGAATAGAAGCATGGAAAGAAACGGGGGAGGAAGAGAAAGGAGAGAAAAGATGGACGGAGAGCGGTAAAAGGGGCCATTTGCAGCAGCCGTTGGGGGAGCAGGGTTTCGGCTTTTCTCTGAGAAAGCACACAACTGCGGCTCCACAATGTTATCGCCGCTCTCACACAGAGGGGCAGCCGAGTCCCTGGCTGGAGCCGGGAGACTCCGGGCCTTTTCTCTGCCTCCCGCACACAATGCCTCCTTTTTCCCCTCAGGTGTGAGGAGGGGCAGGTAGGGAGGCCAAGCGTGAAGACGCTTTTATGCTGACGATTCAGGAGCAGCCTGGGGAGGGGTGATGGGGGGGGTCTCCGTATCCCTGCATCAGCCGTCTGACAAGACAAGAGCGGCACTTCCCCAAACTCCATTTGTCACTGTTACTATGGGAACAATGAGTCATGGCGTAGCTTTGCTGCTCCTATGGGAATCTATGCGAACAGAGATGTGTGTGTTTGTGTTTGTGTGTGTGTTTGTGAACACTTGTCAAATGAATGCGTGTCAAGCCACAACTGGAGCATTCGACACTATGATACAGTCATAACTGCCACATACCATGCTGCATAGTTACAGCACATGCACATTTAATAAAGCGTCAAACACACGCCCTCAAACACAGTTAGGAATAATGTCTTTAAATAGTGGCTGAAATGTTTTCTTGAATAGTGACTAATCTGATAACCCTCTCTGTGGAAGACTCACTAGTGTGCAAGGGGATCCAGCTTGATCAACCAGCCTTTGTTTCCTATAGAAACTAAATAATGATGTGATACTTAACTATACATAACTATTGCAGTGCACATCTAAACTGTACCAACTGCGCAAAGTCCCTGTTAGCAAGCTAATAACAAAATACAAAATTAGCCATGCAATCCCCTAAAGCTGCCTTTCTCTTACGTTTTTGTTACATTTGAAGTATCGTATTTGTGTTGTTTAACACTATAATTAACATTATTATTTGCTTGCTTCAGATTTATAAGTGTGACACCAATAATCATAATATAAATGCATACATTTAATGTTCTATTCTATTTTATTATGTTATGTAAATATAATATTATTATAGTATTAGAATATTAATCTTGTATTTTAGCCCTCTGCTAATATACCTGCTTCCTCTTTGAATGTCATTTGTGTTGCTTATATGAAGGAGCTCAGCTGAGGGAACTGGCTTTTTCACCAAAATAGAACTCAATATGTTCCCATGGAGCTCTGCGTCTTTAGTTTAATGTATAGTGTTGTGGCAGAATGAGCATTTATTAATGGTAATTCTTCATATCTTTGTGTTATTAATAATTGTTATTGTTTTA
>JBBKCR010000018.1:15238235-15255956 GCA_037577295.1 Ladigesia roloffi
ATAGATAGATAGATAGATAGATAGATAGATAGATAGATAGATAGATAGATATAGATATATACACATACATACATGCCTATACATGCCAGCATATGACCTTGTGAGAGTAACGATGGCATGGCAATTCTCAGCGAGATACTTCCTCCCACAGTTATGCAAAACTGCGCTCCACATAATACCAGCGCAGTAAGAATGTATACCTTGGCACTGCACTGGGGAAAGGCAGGACTTGCTATAGGCCTCTGTCACCAGAGCATGACGGGCTGACAGAGTGCACCACATAAACACCAACAGCACTACCAGCTGAGAGAGGACAATGTTTCCTTTCTATCTGCAGCTGAATAACCCGCAAAGATGCTGAAATTCTATGCTGGAGGACGCAAACATGTTTATTCTAATTTTGATTAGGGAGCATTGGCACTGCCTTGAGTTTCTATTTCACTTTTTTAACTCCCCTCCCTCCCCTCAACGCCAACATACAGAATCCATTTTTTTCAAGGTGTTGCCAGCTGTCATTACATTTGACCGCCGGTTAAAAAGTCCAATAATGCAGAACCTATCCACAATTTTGTGGTGATGTTCTTGTGTCGTATTACGATCCTGGAAGAAAGTGGTTTTCATTCACTATGTAAAGTGTAGTTGGTAGAAATGACATTAAACACCCATTTGACTTATCTATCAAAAAGTAACCGCAATGTAATTAATACAACTTAGTATAAATGACCAAATAAACAAAGCCATTTGTCAATTAATCATTTTGCCTGAATATAAATTACATGAAGTTTCTAATCTAATAGTCTGGTCCTCATTTCTCGCTGCCACCAACTTTTCCTCCTGATCATAAACATTTTCAGTCCTTATACAGCATAGCTTGGTCAGTGTGTAGATAACATGCTGGTTTCTTAACTGGCTTGATGAATCCCTGACTAGAGACGGCACTGCTACTGTGTACATACATTTTTATTTAAACAAATGTAACTTATTTGTATTGGATTTATTTTGACTTCATATATTATATTATCTCTGTGCAGTAAGAGGATAAGAGGATTCCTCGGGGATCAATACGTTTACCTGATTCGGAGATACGAAGCACCATCACCAGCTGAAAATACTGAATCAGATATTGGAGGGAAAAAATAGAATAAATCCAAACCGATCCTGTTACAAATGTAGCCTGAAATATCAGTGTGCTGTCACACTGTCAGCTGTGTCTCTGTTCCTGTGAGGTTGTAGAGTGAGGGTGATTGAACATGTTATCTTCCATTTTGATGCTCTTCTTGACTGAGGACTGTCTGGTAAAAGCTAATTTTAGCCGTTTTTAGTGACGTTTCATGAGAAAAAGACAGTAGTGGTGTAAAAGGAGTGAAAAGAAAGGCACTGAGGGGATCCTGCTTACACTGGACGTTGAGGACGACGCTGTCGGTGAAGCGCTCGGTGCGGTAGGTGACGACGCAGGTGAGTTTCTGCCGGTGGGTCTCGCGGCTGGGAACCACCACGTAGTTGCTGCGGACGGTGACGGTTCCGTTGGGGTTGCGGGTCTCCTGGAAGGTGGCCTCGCCCTTCAGCTTGGTTTCCCATCTGATGACGCTGGGAGGCTTGCCATTGGCCGACATGCAGGTGGCCACGGCCATCTTCCGCTTCTGGCCCCGGGCGATGATGGTGGGCGTGGTTAGGGTCATCTGGGTCACGGGGCGAGCTAGGAAAGACAACAAAAAAAAAGATGACAATTCTTCAGAATCAGAATCAGAATTTAGGACATTTTTGTTTATGTGGTGACGGCTACAACACACAGACACAGAGAGACACCAGAATAATGTAAATAAAAGATAAAGTACTATAATAAAACAATAAGTCTAATGTAAGCATTAATTGAATCGAAAAAAGATCAAATAAAATCTGAATAAAAATAAATATCAGTTAAAGGAAAACAACCATAAGTAGTAATATTGCACAGAAGATGTTGCAGTAATTAAGTGATTTGGTGGCATATAGAGAACAGCATACAATACTGAACATAATATTTGGAACCTGGTAAGAACTTTGCATAGTAATGTGGATATGTACGCAGGGAAAGATCTGCCCTGAAAAAGACATACGCCATAGAAGCAAGCGTTCTGCAGCACGGCGAGGTCTAATTCATCTAGTGTGCTGGGTGAGGGGTGCGGGTGGGCGGTGCAGGGTGCGAGTGGGGGGGTGAGGGATGCTTGGTTAAACCTCAGAAACACAGTTAAAAAAAAGGAAAAGTGGAGAAAAGTGTTTTCATTACTCAAATAAACCCAATATCTGCACAGGTCCACCTTGCCTATGACTTTGCCTCTAGCTGTGATCCCTGACATTTAAAACGAACACATCCGATTGGGAGTGCCTGTGAAAAATAGGGGTGGGAGGGGGAAAAATAACAAAAAAAAACAGTTTTATAGAGATGAGTCAAGCAGCCCCATCCCCGCCATCTTGTTCAAAGTAAACACATTAGTCAAAAAAGCTCAAACACATGCAAAAGCCACTCGTCTTCCCAAACAGCCAAAGTCATCCAATCAAAATTCTTTGCAGGCTGCCAATTAGCAAGAAGCTAGCCCCGGCATCAAAGAGAAGATGTGCGTCTGTGTGAGTGTGTGTCAGTGGGAACTGATAGGGGCACAGGCAGGGTTTGTGCCATCGGTTGATAGGACATAAAGAGGCATATCTTCATGCCAGGAGCTGGTTTTCCTCATTCAGGTTCTCTGGCACCCACAGAGCCTCCGTTTCCTCAAAGACGGAGCACAGAATGGACTGGGAACTGACGAGCGGCGCTGGCAAACTGAGCCTACTTCAGCCAAGTGCTTTCCTTTGCCTGGCTTAATGAAAAACACACCAACACTTCATTTCTAATTACATCTCCAATCACAGTCGCTGCACAACCTTTTCACGAGCTAATCTCTCTCTCTCTCTCTCTTTCTCACTCACCCCCCAACTGGATGATGTATGACATCCACCTTTGCCCCCTTGTGTGTAAGCAACTGTCCTAATTCGCTTCATAGATGACTAAATTTAATGCTGAAAGCAAGACATAGTAGCTGTATTGATTTCCACTGCAACCAATTATCTATTAATGAAATGGAGGTACGGAGCCTGTGTCTTAATGCACGTGTCTGTGTGTGTGTTTGTACGTGTGTGTGCGTGTGTGTTTTTGTGCAAGCGCATGAATGCATAACACTCGCATCCCAGCCGAAGAGGGGACGGCTAGGTGAAGAGTCTTCCTCTGTTCTAGCCTGGGGCGATCAATAAACCTCAGACGCGGTAAACCTCTGAACCAAGCACATTACAAATAAGCCCCAAGCCCGGTCAAGGGCACGCAGGACTTTCAGCACCTCTGATTCGTGAATAAAATAGCACCGAAAATAACCTCCGCTTATCGTGTAACAGGAGTAAAACCAGCTAAACGACTGTGAGAGACCAAGCTCTGCTATATTGTCAGACGGCGCAACTCGGCTGGAGGTTATATGCTGTAATTTAAGGTATTCTGGAAAATAAGATTTAATCACTTCTGAAATACATACTAGTCATTTACATTTACAGCATTTAGCTGACACTCTCATCCAGAGCAACGTACATCAGTGACGAATTAGTTCACATCCGGACCTCAGACATGCAAAGCTATGCTTAAAAAGTCCCTTGACAGGATAATTCCACTGTGTGAGATTGTTTGACATTAATACGAGCTCCCCTAGCCTGCCTGTGGTCCTGCAGTGGCCAGAAATGGCGATAGGTGTAAAGAGTGCTTTGGTCATCCTGCTCCACCATCCAGAGAGCGACAGCTCAGAAGGCCCAATCTGGAATTCGGCCCCACACAACGTCATAGAGAGAAAGGTTCCCGCCCCTTTCTCGCTCTTCGCCCGCCCCTAAAAAATAAGCTCCACCGACTGTCATGGCTTGCAACCAAATGATGCATGGCAGTTGTTTGCTGCTTAGATGTAAATAGGAGCACAAATGTATTTTTAATTCAAACATCTGATGAACCAGTGGGTTAAGTAGATTTTTTTCTAGATTTTTTCTAAAAATGTTTATGTCTGCGCCAAACATTTTCCCAACTTGGGGCAATACAGAGGTGGTCTTGCTGAATGGCTGAAAATGAAGTCTGGACAAATGCCAACTCTCCCTGGACATGTAAGTCAACTTAACGCTATATAATTTTGTTGCTGAGCTGTAGCTTTTTATCCTTAGAATGTGACTGGAATGTTAGCTCTGCAGCTAATAGCTAACAGCTAACAGCCCAGTTAGCAGGCTACTGTCGCACATGTAAAGGTAGATAACATCAGGTATGTCTGTGAAGGGTGTGTGAATACACACATTAACTCAAGTATTGTACTTCTTTGTGATTTGGATAACTGTGCTGCTGTTAGTCTTCGAGCTGCTATACACTGTAAACATTAGCCCATAGTACCACAAGCAGGCCCCTCCCCCACTCTCCACCATCTTGTCCCTCCCCCACTCTCCACCTTGCCCTGCCTTGTGGGTCTGGCTTAACGTGGCTGTAATTCTGCACCAAGGCTGAATTTCGGAAAGAGAATTCAGGCACAGTATTAGGGAACACTAAGGCCTCTAAAAGCATAAAAAATCAGCATGTCATGGAACCTTTATATCAACATCCACTATTCACAGCACATTCAACTCTAAACACTCTAAACACTGATCCAAAACAAATATTAAAAAGACAATGGTGTTACGATTCTGATACTTTACACACATTCTTTAACCAGACAAACTTACAATATTACCATTTTATTGAAAGGGCATTTATAACGAATTAGGTACTCATTGTAAATTAGAAAGGGTTATATTCAATATTCAAAGATTTCGAAACACCAACATGTCATTTTTTGGCAAATGACATATGATAATTCTATACTAATTATATTCATTCATTTTTGATGATATTCATTTATCACTTAGTGCTTCGGGTGTTAAATTTATTCAAATTTAATTCCTGAAGCTCTCTGTGATTAAATTATTCTAAAACAGGAAGTCCTCAATCCTGACAGCTTACTCTCCATGTGATATACACAATCCACACTGACGCATGACCACCTCACTCTGACTGAATCCTGTATTCCTTGCACGAGTCACTGTTAACCATGAACCACTGAATGTAGAAACACCAGCTAGCTAACAGGCTAAACAACTCCTGCATTAGTATCATTAGTAATTTTTTTTTAGTAAGTATTTAAGACAATGTCTGATAGGCCTAGCTGTGTTTTACTTACATTTGCCTTTAGAAGTAATAAATCTAAGCTGAATAACAAATATCTCTGCAGGAATTATACATAATGTTCTTTGAAAGTAATGAAATTCTGGTGGTGTGTGATTTTTTTGTATTAAACAACAATCTATTTTTATAATTATATGACTTATGACATTACAAGAATCTGATTCTCATTCAGCAAATTCAAAATAAATGGCAATTATGTACAATGATAAACGACTGAAAGTTGTCATTCCCCATCAGAGGTCAAGCTTATGGTGGGTCAGAAGCAATAACTATGATACAAATTAAATTATATATTGAATTGTAAAAATATTAAATTTTATTGTAGTGACCATTGCATGAACAGACACACCCACACATCATTTAATGCAAAGCGATTTGAGAGGGCTTCCAGGTCAGAAAGCTGGATTTAATTTTTTTTTTTACTCTTCTAACCACGTGATTTTTGACAAGCACATGTTAACTGAAGTTCCTAAAGCATCATTGAATGTTCCCTGCCATTCATCATCAAGAGATGCTGAGAGAAACTAGCTGGTCTAATATGTTACACAATTTGATGCTGTAGGTTGTTGCTGCTTTAGTAAAGCAGTAAGGCAATTGAAGCCATGTGTTACAGTGGTTTCATCATGGGTGTCTTGGGTTTGCTCCACTTATCACTGTAATCTGGTTTATTGCTTTATTAGAATGTGTTTTCAGTATATTTTTCCAGCTTTCTTGCTTTACTACTTATTTATTTCTCCCTCAGTTGCACAGGACACGGATAATAGTGAACATTCATCTGCACTAGGGCATTAACACAAAAGTCGTGTTTTTTTTTCCTCTCTCTGCCCTCGCTTGTGTACACAATGCATTAATATAGTCCCTTCATAAAAGGGGCGGTACCGTTGGCACATTAAGTGGAATCTAAACACAAAACCACAACAAGACGAGTAGGACAACAACAGAGAACACAGACACACATCAAACGTGTGAAGATCCTTCACTCCAGACCCACAAATAGCACAGAGACCTGCAGAACCTGCAAGTCGGAGTTAAAGTACAGGAACAGAACCGGCATTCTGCATGGTGTCTGAAACAGCGCAGCTAGCTAACATGCTAACACTATCACTGCTGAGAGAGGCGCCGGGGATTAAACTGTTCCCACTTTGTGTTGTGCTTTAATTTACCAGAACAGACTAGTTATCAGCCTCTGATTTGTTTAGTTTCATTGTCATGTTAATATAATGAGAACTTTAATAAAAGTTGCTCAATGTTGGACACCCGTGTTTCTCCGCTGTGTGTGTGTGATGTCATGACGACTGAGAAGTCGTTTATGCCCTAATCTGCACCCATTTTAGTTTTATATTATTAAAAAACATTCAAATACGGAACAACGCCCGTGGATGAACGAGCCGTACCGAAGACGGTGAGGTTGACCGTGTTCTCCCGGTTCCCCGCAGGGAAGGTGGTGTACTCGCAGATGTAGGCGGCCTCGTCCGAGAGGCGCAGGTTGGTGAAGACGATGGTGGTGTCCTCCAGCGAAGGCGTCCTCTGGCGCACGGCTGGGTGCTTGAAGCTCACACGGTCCTTAAAAGGGAGCAGCACGGACACGCCCAGCGCCGGGTTGGCGATGGCCACGTTCTGCTTGGTGCCGTTGAAGAACTTCTGCCAGGTCACCTGCGAGATTTTCACCGGAGGCTTGCTGTTGATGAAGACGCAGCGGAGCTCCACCGTGGAGCCCACGAATCCGGACTTCACCACGTCCATCTGGACAGACTGGCCATCACCCACTGCAGAGAGAGAGGGGGGGAGAGAGAGATAGAGAGATATAAATGAGGGTTCATTTACATTATTATACTGAAGAAAGTTACGTATAATGGGAAAAAGAGCAAACAGGACAATTCAGATACATGTTCTTCACTGAATGCACGCTCTCTGATGGGATATTTTACAACAATCCTAAATGTAGGATTTTCCACTGAAGTTTTTGTTTATCTGTGCAATTTTTTCTGCTCTCAGTTTGTACAGTTTGTGTGTGTGTGTGTATATGTGTGTGTAAAATGCAATGGTTGCTATTTTGTCCGAACTTGCTGCGTGTGTGTGAAAATTCGAAACACCTCCATATTTGTTGTGCAGTAGTGTTTGTAGAGTGTCTGTATTAGCATTTCAAACTTTTAATACCTTATTTATATGTATTACTTTAAAATGTTTCTCCACACATTATTCAGTTTGGAATCAAGTGTTGGTCAGCAGTGTATAAAACAATCACATTTATACAGACACACTCCCACAAAAGCATTAGCCAGGAAAAAAAAAAATCTTATTTATCTCCATGGCTGCACTCTTGGCCATTTTCTGGCATTACACGACTTTGATTTGTGGCGTTAAAAACTTCCTCCCTCTCTGTAGGAGCTAACAGAGATTGTTAACAGCCTGGGCGGCGGTGGCTACAGGGCTCAATCTGTTTTTTAAGCAGAGGCGAGTCATAATAAGGCTGTTCCAGCTAGATGCATGCTTGATGAGGAAGCCTTGGAGGTAGCCCACCCACTCACCCACCACTTCTCAACACCTCCCCCACTTCAAGAGCCGCATCACAACACCAAACCCCCCCCACACAATCCAGGCCTTGCCAACCTTAATTACTTTTCACTTGCAAACAGGCCTGTGGCAGCCTGGAGCACCTATTAAACGAAACCGAGCAGCTTTCTGTGTAAGCATGCCCATCATGAGAGCACTCACGTGACGCTACATTCAAACATTCAAAAGCAGCCGGTTAGTGAATGGCGTGGGCCCAAGGCTGCCTCGTACTGCCCGGGGGCTCCAGGCCTTAAATCAAGACTTCTAATTACTGCTCTGATGTTCACTGCATTAAAACTGCACTAATACTTAAATTATTTACTTCAATTACATTTACTTTTGAGTTACATTCCATACCAACACATCCAAGCCTGACTTATAGCACTGCACCCACTGGTTCTACCAGTACCGGACAAATCTAGTGATTGTTTTCACAAATTTTCAAGTAATCATTATATGCACAATTAATAACAGTAAATTGATTTACGTTATAAGCAGTGGAACAATGAACTTTATAAACTGTGGAATAATTTAGTACATTATTTGTTTATTAGTCAAATTACAAAGGAATTCAAAATCAGCTTCGTCCAGATTGCTATTGATGTAGGCATGGGCCGGTATAAGATTCTGACGCTATGGTAACCTTGGATAGAAATATCACGGTATCACGGTATCACGGTATTGTATTTACTGCTCTACAATGTCGTATTTAAATATCTAAGTAAAAAAACTACTCTCTGAACACAGTATATTTTATTTTAGGAAGCATATATAACATTTTGTAACACTGCACATCAGACAAAATAATTAAAATAAATAATTAATTAAATAATTAAATGTAATTAAATTGGAGTCACTTGTGTGAGCCTAAACCTGCAGCTCAACAATAATCAAAATAAAGAAACAAATCAAATTTCCAAAAACAAATCCTTCCTTTGACGACACAAACAATGCACATATCGTAGGAACGGTGTATATATATATTTTTTTTGCGGTTTTGAAACCGTGACTATTTTAAACGGTGGTAAACCTTGAAACCGGTTATCATCCCATGTCTACATTGATGTGTTAAATGGGAGTAAATTCGTAAGACTGTCTGGATTTTAAAATGAAAAAATTATGAGATTCAAATCCCATAATATTAATAATCCAGACAACCCTGCTGATTTATTCCCATTTACTGCCACATCAATGACAAGAACAAGGTAAGGTCAGTAAACAAAACCACACAAAACTCCTAATAATGACCAGTGTAAAAAATTACAAGAGATAGAATCACTACAGTTGCCTTTTTGTGACTCTGTCTGAATATCTCCACTGGTTCCAATGGGAAAAAATAATTAAAGGAAATACACGAAGCATTTCAAGGCCTTTTGTCCGCGAGAGACCTAGCAGAGTTAGAGACGATCAAGGGGACGGCGCCCCAACCTTGAGATAAATCAACAGGCGCGGCCTCTTTACAGATAGCCCTGAATGAAAAGACGGCCGACATTCAGACATGCATTGTCCCTCCTCCCACAGAGCACTTTTGGCCTTTTGTCTGATCAATGGCCTTCACTCTCTGCCACCCCTCAGTGTGTCAACACGAGCCTCGCTCCCTCCCTCGCTCTACCTCTTTCTTTCACTCACTGTCCTCCTCAGCCCTCCCACTTTCTTACCTCCCTTCCTTTTTATTCCCATCTCTCCTCCTCCCTTCCTGACGCTCCCTAGGCTTTATTGTTTCCATCACCTCTCTCACTCCCTCCTGAGATATCGGGGGTCTCTTTAAACCCTCTTCAAATAAAGGAATGATTTCGCAAGATACCGACCCCTTACATCCCGGGATTAACGATCGCTTTTTATTCACGAGGCTCATTTTAATCTTCTGATACAGAACCTGCTGTGAATAAGTCAGTAACTACTATAGAACTACTATTTAAGTAAAGAGGATGTTCCGTCTCGTGGCAGTGGATCCCTTTTTATCGGGATGCGTGACCATGGCAACCTCTGCTGCACACCTGACTTGGATCTGGGATTATGGATCAAAAATAGGCTTCGGACCAATCACAGCCAAGCTTCTGACCAATCAGGGGCCAGCGACTCTCGAGTTCTTTTCTAGACTGGTCTTTGTTTTCATTGGCTTAAATTCAATGCTTGAAATCATCACACTTCAATTGGAACGCCCAACATCTTACCATGAATGATGTGATATTGGGCTCATTTGAGTTTCTCCACAATATAAATACAACAAACAAACACACACACATATATACAGTCTGTGCTGAACAGTAGCCCCTGTGGTGTGTGGTTCATGTGTGTGTGTGTATGTGTGTGTGTGGACAGATGTGTCTCCAGCAGGCTTCTGGCTCCTGTTTGTCTTTAACAGATCTGGGCTATCTTAAGAGGCCGGGACAGATTTATCTCCCCTTGACTGCACACTGCCTTCAGGTGCTGTCTGACTGGACTGGCTTCCTGCACAGGCACATCCCAAACCACACACACACACACACACACACACACACTCCCTCTGAATGAAAGAAGTAATTATCTTATTCACACAGTCCCTGTGTCAGAAGAAGTAACTTATTCATGCCGCACAAAAAGCCGGACATGCTCAAAATTGCCATTAATAAAAACACACACATCTCACATTTTGTTGTCGTTACATAACCTCGTATCATCGAATTTTTAAGCACAGCGGGGAAACTGATACTGATACTGACACTGATACTGATACTGAAACCTTGACTATTGGCCACTATGGATCTATTCCTTTTTTAAACCTGTACGTTTGAATCTTTCCTCGTTTTAATGACAGCTCTTAGTGTGTTCTGTTTTATAGATTTATTGCTGGGATTTAATTAATTTTATAGAATTTCTAATCCAGTATATTGAATCACGGCCACCTCTGATGTTAATTTACCAACGTTTTCATCCATTTCACATCGGTCAGTTCATCAGAGACTTTTCAGAGGGTGTAACTGTCTAGAGGTAGAGACTGTCAGCGTTCGTGTCTAAAAACAGACTGGAACCCCACTGTGATTGTTTACTTTTACCACTGAAATTAAAAAAATAAAACTGAGTAACTGGTTATGAAACAGGTCTTCAGGGGAATCAAATCAATTCGACTGCAAAAACAGTTTAAAAGATGAGCTTTGATCTCTGGTTCAGTTAAAGGTGAATCAGAATCAGAATCAGAATCAGAATCAGGAAACTTCCTGAAGGTAAACGGTTATGAAATGACTGCAAGACACACAACATAAACAACATTACAGTCTAAATAAAATCTATATATATATATAAAAAAGGGACACAATTTCACAATTCACTATGCTATAGACAGAAATACTATAGATAACTGAAACACAAATGCTAGGGTAGAGTAAATAACTGCACTTAGTAAAGAATCTAGTAGTAATATTATGTAATAAAAAGTAATATTGACATAAGTAATGATATATCGCTAAATTTAGGATTGTCTGCCAGATTTAACTAAACTGAATTCAGTTCCTGGTTTTTCCTGCTGAAGCAGAAGCAGCGCCACTGTTTTTTAGGAAAGGCCGAATAAAAAGCCTGGCAGTGGAAGGGCTGAAGGACGTTTGTAGGCTCCCCACATAGAGAAGAGCTCCTCCACTGATCCCGGCAAACGCAGGGTCCCGGCCTGGAGCGGGGAGGAGTAAACAAGATATTTCCCTTTCATTCTCTCTCTCTCTCTCTCTCTCTCTCTCTCCCCGCTGAGCTTCGGCAACCCTGTTCGGCGGGTAGCTGGGATTGATGTTCCATCCCTCATTTCAACACCGCCAGCCGCGCGCTAACACCAGGAGAGGCGGGCGAGGGAAGTGTCGACCTTTTTGGACGAAGCGGCGCCATCAAATCATCTCCCGTCTCCGTCGGCTGGCGCGGACCTGATATTTTCAAGCCGAGCCCAGACGGCCATCAGCAGCTGCGGGCACGGCGTGACGAGCTGATTGGCTAATTGAGTTTGACAGTGTGGGAGCCGGAGAGCCTACCTTAGGGAACACCTGTGTCCTTGTCTAACTCAGCCTGGCCTGCTATTTCAGACCGATATGGCGCGCGTTAGACACCGTGACAGAAATGGATGCGTGAGAGACATCTGGTGAAGAGGCGACAAAGCTCGCAATATTCTCAAAAACCATCCGTGTCGGATCAGGAGGGGGATTGGCGTAAAAATGTTTGATGCCGCTCAAAAGTTTGGAAACGACGTTAATACACTCAGAAAAACTAATTATGGCATAAATTATTTGCAGGTATTTGCGTCTATTTTATTTTGTGTTAATAATTGCATTTTAAGAATTTATTTGTTGAAATTCCTTAAATCTGTTATTGTGAAGACAATGAAATTGAATCAGTTAAGTCTGATTTAAATATGACTAGCTTTGGATCAAGCAAGACCCATTTAGTTCAAATTTATGATATGGTTTACATTAGATTTATGCAAATCACATCGGGCTTATTGGTTTTATTATTTAAATCTCATTCTTAATTGTTTCATTTACATGTGACTGACAAATACAGTTAAATATACATAATTCAAATGGATGAAATACATTAATCATAATACATACATATTTCTGTGAGTGTATCAGTGTATTATTCAATAATACCAGGTTGGGCTGAAGTATTATAGACCCCAGGAGTAATTTAATCAGTACTTCACATATACGGGGAACAATAAGTAGGTAAACGACATTGTCAGTTTAGAGTTGTTTCTTTTTAAAGAGGCATTCCAGTTTAGAACTAGCATTCCTAAAGACCAAGTGGGTTAAAAAACGGATAAGTTCTAATGGCCTGGCATTGATCGACCATCATAAGTGTTCCCTCACCACAATACCCATCATGCATTGTTCAAATATGTCAGATGTTTGGGAAGCCCACAACAGCACTAAGCGAATCCTGACCAATTATCCCAGGTGGTACATTAGAGGTGATTCCTAGAGAAAACATCAGCTATCCATTGTTCCGTTCTCCAACATCACCCCGAAACCTTCTCATTTTCTCCCTCCCACCTTCAGCAGACATCATCAGAAGGTTTTTACCTGGTGGTGTAATCAGACGTCTGTGGCGCCACTGTAGGCAGATAGTAGTGGGTATTAGTAAAGGTTAAACCTTCACAGACCAGATTACCCCTTTGAGTTCCACAAAATAACATCACCATTTCTCATATAAGATACGATTAACCTTTGAGAAGGTCCTGGCTGTTAATGTTCTTATAACTTTATTTTCGTTCGCCAAATTATGACTCTAGACTTATGGAACGTCCTGTAAATGACACACTGGAACGGAAGAGGGAGAAGGAGGAGGAGGAGGAGGTACCCTCACTCTTACCCCTGCCCCTTGGCCTCAGTCCCTATGCACACTGCAACAAATCAACAGAGGCCCCCCACACACAGTGGACCAGTGGAGGTGTAATGACTAATCTGGAGCCCCCCAATCGAAACCCCCTCCATGGGCCCCCTGCACTCCAGGTCTGGAGAAGCCACACTGTAATTAAAGTGTTCACACTGGAGCCACCGTGTGAATGAGTGGAGAAAGGGGGAGGAGATACGAGATACCAGTGGTAAGGTAATGAGGGGGGGATAAATAACCAAGATTTAAAGGCAAGGGGTTCTATCTTATTTTTCATATAATGGAGTTATAATAATTGTAATAAAAGTTAATATGTAAGATTAATCAGAGGAACAGGGACCATCCAGAAAGAAGGGAAAGTCCTCCAGCACTCAGTATCAGACAATTGTTCATCAAAACAATTGCCAGAAGTTTGAAAAACATCAAACCTCTAGCGATATTTCATGAACATTTACGCACACCTGTGTAATTTTTATTCCAGTTTTCTAGTTGGACTCTAGTGCAACACTTTTACCCCAGAAAAACTGAGAGCATGACCAGAAAACAAAAGCCTCACAGATTCCTCTGCATGAAGGAACTTTCTCAGCTAAACTCATACGAAATATGTTCCTGGGCATTCTAGATTTAATACTCCACGCCATATATATATATATATATATATATATATATATATATATCAGATTCAGAAGATTTCAAAATAACATTTTAATATAAATCTGTAGAAGCTGCATTACTTTCATTATTAACCATAACCATAAGTATGTGTGTTCATTCGTGTTGCTTCCTTAATCAAAATACCGCACTTTTCAATTTATAATGCACACTTTTAAGCATTTATACATCCCTTTATACGATGGCTGTCTAAAGACATAAAGAGACAGGCGCTGTCTAAAAACACTCTTTAGAACTGAATGAAAAATAAATAAAAGCCAATATCATTATAACTTACTGCTAAAGTTCAGTTGTGACACAACTAACCTACATCTCACTGAGGACTTTCTCTGTTTTATACTCAATGCAGACAGACTGTCTTTCCTGTTCTCTCAGCTTCACAGTGTTTAACCAGTAACTGAGACCACGTTCGGCTTCTTCACTTTATTTTCTTTGTAACGAAGGTGTCAATGCTTGTTCAGACAGACTGTAGCATCAATCTTCCTAGGATACCAGCTCCAGACTGTTCTTTGCCTCCTTCCCATTTAACTTCCAATAAATTCCAGTGTAAAAAGCTTTATATTAGACATGTTTAAGTGGCCAGTGTTAAAAGTCTGGGAGTTCACGTAAAGGAAGCTAATTACGCATCTCGACTGAAGATCAAGGGGGATGGGAGACCATGCATTGGGATCTCAGTGCAGCTGACCTATCGTCTTTTGCCTCTAGGCTTGCTTCTCCAAATACTCTCTCCCTGACCCCTGGACGCCTACTCGGGTCTGCACACGTCCCTCAGCAGGCTGTTCCTCCATGGTGGCCTTTGCTTCCAGCGCTCTGCCTCCTGGCCCATGCATGCGTGAGTCTTTCCCGGACGCTTCCCGGCGCGCTCCCTGAAGAGGCTTCGCCGAGGCGCTTCACCAGATGGAATAATCCCGGCTGGCGTCAGGGTGAGCGCCGAATCACAAGTATCTTGTCGGAGGCATTATCACCGAGCTCTCCTCTCTGTGTAATTACCACATAGGCAGTTAATGACAGATTCATTTCGGCTCGTGTTTGTTTCCCCAACGCCGCCCTGGGCGAAGCCAACAAACCTTGAAAATGTGGAGCGCCAGGCATTTAAATACCCACAGTCCTCGGCACCAGCTGCAGAGAGGGTCGCTGAGCACAGCGAGTGGTGCGAAGTTACACAAGCCTCCTAAAATTGACTTTTCAAACTCTTTTCCTGGCAAAGATAAGTACGGCCATTTCGCAACTCGATGGACCAAAAGGAAACCGTCTCCAATCAGACACCTTGGCCGGTTCCCGGGGGCCTCGGAAAACCATCTCCTCCCCGCCCAGGCCGTTCTCATTCGCGCAAAACTGTCAACGCACTGTAAAAAGCCTTGCTCAACTGCTCATAACGGTCTTGGTGAACTTAGTAGAGGCTCATCGTTCTAAATCAAGACGCCGGAAGAAACGATTCAAATTGAAACAACAGTTTCCTTCAGCACACACACACCAGTCGCATAGATAAAAAAAGCCTTATTTCTCCAACAAAAGCAGGAGACAGCAGTAAACAGACCAGAATATGCCCACAGTGGCTTATTAGCAGCATTAGTAAGGAAGAGTCTGTTGTTTCATTGCGATAAAGGCTTCGAGAGAGATCAAGATAGAGATGGAGATAGTGAGAGAACTGAGGGACTCTGTACTGGAGAACAGCTGTTTTACTACACACTCAGGTCCCTTTGAGGCCCATTCCAACACATACGTGAAGAACGTAGAGATAACTGCAGATGGCACACCCGGAACACCTCTTTTTGTTGTCATTCTGTCTCACACACACATACACACACACACTCAACACAGAGCTACTATTCACTAGGAGATGTAGGCAAAGTGGTATCTCAGGGGGTGAATGAGGTACAATAGAGGGCCTGCTTCAGGGTCCCAGTGAAAGCAGTGGCGCTCTGCCCGCCTCATTAGGGAACCGCAGCACAGCCCGTTTGGATACTCCAGAAAATACAAAACGCCTGTGCAGCAGTAATCTAATCGCGCTAGCAGTGCTTCAGAGCGGAGGGGAGAGAAAGAGGAGCTTTTTCCCTCCTCGGCTGCGGAGCAGAACTGTGTTTATGTTAGTGAGCGGACTGAGTCGCCCGCCAGCAGCCTGTTGTGGACGGAGTCGGTTCGAGAGGCGTATCCTGTCACCGCGCTGGATCAAATTAGCAGGAGAAATGGAGGCAGAAAAGACGCGAATGCGATCGATAGAGAGACAGTAATGAGTGCGGCGGCCGCCCACGCCGATACTCTCTCCAGTTTCTGCGCCAGTACGTCCATTTACGACCAAACTTGCTCGCTTTGATGTCAAGCTACCAGGCCCACTCTCTGCCATACACAGTCTTTACAAGCTAACGACACAGTAAAGACTGTTCGTCACGTCTTTTAGTGCTTCACAAGACTCTAAACCATCAAAAGGACATACAGACTGTTTGACTATGAAATTTTACTTCCAATACATCAATGCTCGGCCCCTAACAACAACACAGGACTGTTGCATCACATGGCGAGTTGATAGAGCTGGATGACCAGAATCAGACAACTTTAGATCTTATGTTAGGCCTGTACAGACACACAGAGACTAGAACTATATGCAGTATCTAGTAATCCAATACAAACTCGAGAAAACCACCAATATAAAATGCTCAAATTCACATACTGTGGATAGCCGATGTGTAGTAGCAACACAAATAGTGGCTAGGAGTCTGTTAGCGATGTTGGTTAGTTACTGTAGTATGATACTGACCAAACATGTTGAGTTTTATTGGTGAAAAATGTAATTGGAGATGAAATTTGAAGAGCATTTGTATTAGAAACAGACTTTCAAAGTAAAAGGGCGCACAAACGCATTGAACGTATTCGATCAATTTCTGCCATTTAAAGCTTGAATTTTTTAAACATATATACAGCCTTTCTACACTAACAGGCTTCATAAAATTCTGACAAATTCTTTTTTCATCCACAGATATCATGTAGGACGTATGAGGTTTTGATCATGACAGATCTGTGCTGGGAAAACAGGCAGCTGAGGGCATGAACACTGCAGTTATTGATTTTCGCAGCCCACTGATACTATGACTGATAAAAGAGGAACTATTTTTACTGTGTTATTCATGCACACCCCTTCTCTCCAACACATTCATGATCTTTGGATCTGTGGTTTGTGAAGCACAGCCCAATAAAAACAACATCAGAACCTGGTTTGTGCACCTTTAAACAGAATTTGCTTCAGAATAAACAAATGTGAAAGTGTGTATTTCTCCATCATTCAGATTCATAAGCCTGAAACGTAGACGAGTGCATTCAGGTGCGAGTCAAACGCACCACAGATTCATAACCGATGAGATCCTGAAGAAACATCCCGAGCAGGCGAAACCTACTGGCTCTCCCTGCGCAAATATTTACATTCAGCCACGCGGCAGATGGCCGGCACCGCTGCTTCCCTCAGCTGCCCTCGTGCTACGCATTTCCCAGCAGCCCTCCATCCCTCCACCTTGAATGTCTCAGCACTCCAGGAAGACCATCATCTGCCATCTGCTCGGGCGGCGCTGGAGAAGCGCGCGGCCTATCAGACGAGGTTACAGGCGGCGAGCGCCGGCCGCGCTTCTCACCCTAAACTCAAACTGTTGTGATGAATAAATAGTACCGCGCTCGCTCGCCGCAGGGCGCCGCGTTATCAGTCTCGCCCGCTATAGGAGCCCACGCCCCCGACCTGAGAGGAGGGCGCGCGAACACACAGCCATATGCTGGCTCCCTCTCCGAACGCGCTGGGAAGTGACCCCACACACTCCCGAGCCCGAGCACACGGCCCACGCAGCTCCCCACGCCATCAGGAGGCGGACTGGGAATGTCGGGGGGGGGGGGGGGGGAGGGGGGGGGGGTTTTTTTTCCCCCCC
>JBBKCR010000018.1:15265871-15276226 GCA_037577295.1 Ladigesia roloffi
AGCTAATAATCTGTGTTTGTGTTCTGCTGAGAAAACAAAGTCACCTTCGACTTGGATGCCCTAGGGGTAAGCAAATATACATCAGATTTTCATTTTGGGGTGAACTATCCCTTTAAGATGATTATTTTCAGTTAGGAAAAAACCTTTCAATTATTATTGTAGCCAATAATTAGTGACCTTTTATTCAATCTTAACATAATTGATTATAATAAATTGCAGAATTCCAAAGCTGGTGCAGCAGAATTCACAATGGATTTTTATATCCCCCACTCCATAACATCATCTCTGACGTCTTTAATTAACTAATAAAACGAGAAGAGTTGCACTATACGCACCCGGATTTTCGATTGACTCTACATATGTGAGATTCAGAACAACTTAGCTACAGATGGATAAAGATGGTGTCAGTTACCAGGACAAGCTCTTGAGTGCTAAAGAAATTTTGGATTTATGTCCAGAGACTAGCTCAGATCCTGGCCAGGCTGGGTGGGGAAAGGAAGGTAAGTAGTCATCAGGAGCTCCTGCGTACTCCATCTTTCAGCCAGCCCAGAGGTAATTGCTCTGCATGTCTGGGAGTGACCCGGTGGGTGGGCCGAGGACAAGGGGACGCCGGTGGTAAGACGGGGGAAATGGACTTGTTAGATTACACACTGGTGTTGAAAATCTGAAATACAGCAGGCCTGTAGCGGCTCTTCCTGTCCAGAGACCACTTAAGAGGCAGAAGTGGGTTGTTATGACGAATGTACGACCTCAGCTAAAGACAACACATTTTATGATCCTTTTAAACTTGAGGTACAGAAGGATAGAAAAGAGGAAACGAAGGGGAGGGCAGGGGAAAAAAAAACAACCTGAGAAGAGCCAGCTCAGATAAGGGCCGGGAGCCGAGGTTGAAAGAGTGAACCGTGTCTGCGGTTAATTGTGGAGTTCAAGGCAATTTCTCTGCAGTCACGTCGTACTTTGACTGTGGGGCTAACGGGCTTCGCCATTAACTGCCATCAAGGCTGCACTGTAATTAGCCTCTGGTTTCAAACATATTTCGTAGTTAAACTTCACAGTGCTTCAATCTGTACGGCTCGTCGGGATGAATGCTAACTATCAGCCGGATCTACCCTGGCTGCTCTTCCCTGCCTAAATTATCCAACAACAAAAAAACCCCAGAAGGCTATGTTTTGGCTGATACCCTTTCAAGAGAAAGGGAGAATATAAATGTATAAGTCAGTGCGGCGCACAAATTTCGAGAGAGTATTACTATTGATCAGAGAGCCGTGAGCACGAAAGGAAAAAGGATTCATACAGAGATTCGACAGCTCTATTAGTTCGGGCTGAAAGGAGTGCAGAGGCTTAGGAGAACCATGGACCCACCGTCTCCGGCCCTCTTAAAACTAAATGCTACCTGGAACACTGCGGACTGTCCACTAGCATCGGAATAGTCTCAAGAAATTAGAACAGAACTTCTTAGAAAAGAGAACCGATGACAGTGAAACAAACTGTGCTGTTTGGGGTCTAAACAAAAGCTGGATCCTAGAGAAAGATGACTCACTCAGTCCTGGGAGTTTCCTGTAAATCGATTACACGGTTGAGAGGTGAAACCACGCGCACAGAAATGGATGGGAACAGGTTTTCAGTTCTGAATTTCTTTCTATTGCTGTTTCTTATTGTTACCTTAAACCCACCAAACAGTGCTTCTCAAAAATAAAAAAACTAAAGGTTCCTAACTGGGGTCTGCATTTGTAAAAGAAGCACTTTTATTTTTAAGAATGCAGGCGACAAACCTATCCTTTTGTCTCCTGGTATGATGGGTACCCAGTCAACAGTACCCTACACACAGTGTTCCTGTCTCTGCCTCTCGCCTCCTCTGTCTTTTTCAGACCCTCTCCCTGGCGTCTGAGTGCTGGCTCTGGACTGTTCATGGTTTGACAGGATTGACAAGCTCTCTAGCAGAGCTGATTAAAAGCTTTAAGGTCAGGGAAATGGGGCAGCTATCGAACAAACACCTGTCTCCCCTCTCAGCCAGACAAACCCGCAGCTCCTCTCTGGGTGTGGCCTGGTCCCGGCTGGATCAATGGCCCCGTTAAACTCCTACATACGCCTCTCGCTCTGTCAAAACAGCTCTGCTAATGCCACGAAGGACCACTTGGCCAGTTTGCTCTCAAAGCCCTCCTATTCTCTTGCTTGCCTGTTTACCGATGAGCAATATAATACGGTGGCCTCAGCTACATGGAAGCTATTTTTGGTCACTCAAATATCCAGAGTGATCTTCCGGGATGATGGTGCGGGATGGATAATGAGGAGGGGGACTGTAGGCAGAGATATTCAGCCGCCAAGATCCAGACCAAGACTTCCTGAGAAATGACCATTGACTCCAAGCAGAGAGCAATTTTCCAAAACTCAGCCAAACCTAAAACTGCCCACAAGTGCTCTTTCTCAAACATAAGATGGTAATTTGGGGCCAGAAAGGACTACAAACTACATTTGAGGAAAGACGTGCTTGGTTCATTAATCAATAGCCAATAAAAGAAAAGCTAGAACCACCGAATGTTCGAGGAGTAGATGTTTTGTTCTTGCAGGCTGAAAGTAAAAGACTTATTGGAAAAACTCCCAAAACCCCTCAAGGGCATTCTGCAGCAACACTGAACAGAACAAGTTGCAACCTGCTGTATGTTTGTTTCCCTGACTGAGCTACAGTTCCATGTGCCACAGAGCGATTCCAAAATATAGTGTACAGCTGCGCAAGTGGTCAGATCCATGACTGTTTTTCTATTTAATTAAGTGGAAACACAAGAACTGATTTAAAGCAACAATCAAGGGAAAAGAGGGAAGGAAGCTCTGAATCACTGCGTGCTACTTGAGAGGTCCTGCCAAAAGGATTACAGTTTATCAGAAGCAACTCTGCAGTTTCGGGGCTCGAATCCACGGCAAGTTTTGGGCGCCGCAGTGTTGACTTGGCTCTCGCTTTTAACGGCTCTAATGCTGTTTTGCAGTCTGGAGTTGGATTTCTCTGAAGGGATCAGGAAAAACTGTCACTGAGACGGTTCTCTCATGCTCTCTGAAATCTATGAGGGTTCAGCTAAGCCCGAAACGGACATCTCAATCCCGTCTCTGGGCCTTTGATTACTTTGGCGCTATACTTTCGGGCCTCAGAGATTAACGGAGCAAGCACAAGTCCTCTATCTCCCTCCTCTCAACAAGGCAAAGCCATTTCACCTGCGGCTGCTACTGCAACATTATCCTCTGCATTCGATCCCGCAATGTATTTTGACATTATACTACAGACGCTATTCACATGATTGCGGAATGACCTTGGGAACACCGTGCGGTGTTGAGATATTTCAATAGGCTGTGAGCATGTCCTGATCTGCCCAGAGGTCTCGGCTCGCTGAATGCAGCCTGTTTCGCAAGTTCATGGATCCACACCTAGATCCACGAAGCCGAGCTGCTGAACCTGTTTGAAGCGATATGATTCACTTCATACACACAGAGCCTATTGTGCTACTGCCTCCTCCTTGAAAACTGACCTTGGCATGTGCCACCCTTGTCCCGTTTTCCATATGGTGGTGCAACCAGGTTCACCTGAAAGGTGT
Organism: Ladigesia roloffi; assembly: GCA_037577295.1. Lineage (NCBI taxonomy): Eukaryota > Metazoa > Chordata > Actinopteri > Characiformes > Alestidae > Ladigesia > Ladigesia roloffi. Next base: position 15,269,453 of record JBBKCR010000018.1, read on the forward strand.
AAAGGGGTGAGGAGTGTAAGAGAATTGGAAAAACTAAAACTCATCAGACGGTTGAGACTGAAATAATGAATGCAGAGAAGATTACAGCCAAGAATATGAGCTACGCTTTAACTTTGGTTAAAATCCCATTAAGCAACATTTGATATTGTTTGCACACTGGCTCTGATTTGAAAGCACCTTTCCAATGCGGCTGGTTCTTTTAAGCCTGTACAAATCAATAGCACAATTCCTGGGAACATTAAGAGCTCTAAAAGATAAAAGCATATTAAACCGGCCCTATTTCTGACACCAAATTAAAAAATAACACCTCTAGCTGAGAAGTTAGCATTAGAGAACTATGCTAGAACTGAACCGTCCTTAGCATGGGTATTTTATTTAAAAATATAAAAAAGGGAGACAAAAACGACAAGTCTAAAGGAAACAACACTGAAACCACGGTAGTGTGAGACACAGGATAAGCATTTGACACCCAGGTGAGGGGAATTTGCACAGCGTGTGTAAAGGACTGATCCATGGCTAAGGGCGCTAATGATGTTACATTCAAGCATGTCATTACGTTCGTAAGAGGGATGCACAGGTCAGAGTGGGGCGCGCTTGATAAGGAACACTATCTTCACTCCAAATTCAACGCCCACGACTCGGTGGACGGACGGCTCGTACAAGCAGCCTCGATGACCTTCGGACAGGTATGGTTAGCTGCTATTGCCTCGTCCATAATCAAGTCAAGTAAGGGCTGAAGTGGACTCCTAAGACACCATGTTGCCATGGAGTTGCCAGGGTTCGATCGGGGGGCCGTGCTCGTGGATGCTCATTTGCAGGCATTTACATAGCAGATGGGTTTCTGAATTTAATGAGCTGTCGTTCTAGTGCCACTACAGGCACACTCAGGATGGTAATCTCGTGGTTAAGTGAGGAGTCACTCTGAATTCACCACGTCCAAACATGACCAGAATTCACATTAGGCCCCCACATGAAAGGTGAAAACAGCAGCAATCCAAACACATCTCAGGCTAAAAAGAAATGGCGCCGTATTAAGCGTAATTCAGTTGTTCATCTGGATAATTGAACAGGTGTGAGCAAAGCCTGGCAGGGCTTTTACTTTCCGAGGCCAAGTTTGTCCACCTGCGGTCACTAGAGATTCACTATCACCGCAGTTGAAGACTTGGCACAATGTGTGTGTGAGCAAAAGTACCTCTTATTTCTCGGAATAATGACTCTGATATTTCTCTTTTAGGACGCCAGAGCAAACCGTTTTTCTTCATTTACTGAAGCACAGTTTCGCCTGGTCTGTGGAGGATTCTTCTCCAGACGCACACAACTCTGTATCTACATCTCGGGGCCTCGGCTTCGGCCTGTTTTTCTTTGATAGCGACGCTCTATTGGCGCTCAACCTGCGCAAAGCTTTTAGGAGTTCTTCACTCGTGCACGTAAACAGTGTCTGCAGCTTCCTGTGTGAAATGCTCCGGTATAAATGGAGGAAAAGGCAGAGCGCCGTTTACAATGGTGATTAAGACTCGCTTTTCAAATACATTTGCATTCATAATTCATGCACTTAGTTTCCGTAAACGCATTTCACCAATGATCAAAGGTAATGCTTCACGCCGCTGTGGGTGAATTCGCATTGTGTCACAATTAATAACCCGGTTACCTTTCACGAGACAGACAGGCGGCTTTTTCAGCACATTTAATAGAAATATTTATTTTCAAATGAAGACGAGAGACGACGTGAAATTAAAACAAAAACACAATTCGAACAAACATAGGAGCTTTGCTATTGTTACCCTGAAAAGAAAAAAAAAATGCAGGCACCAAAACAAAAGCGATCTGCTAAATATTTATGAGTGTTTCCGAGCCATGCACTGGATTCACTCAGCTGCAAGCAAGTGAACCTTGTAGTGACCTACTTAAAAGAATGCCAGATGACAAGGCCATCGAGTGGTTTTCCATCTCTGAACCTAGTGGGGCAGAAAAGGATTGCTGCATCCCATTTCATCCGCCACTACTTAGCAGCCCCTGCACGGGAGAGATGGAGGCTGGAGAATGAGAAGAGGGCTTGGCTCGGGCTAAATCAGTATGATGTCTGCCTAATTAGTCCTGAGAAGCCCAGGGTGAGCTGCCTCCTCCTTCCCTTCCTCCCAGGAAGACTTCAGCGGTTTTCCAGCCATAAAGCACTTTCTCTCTCTTGCCTTAAGTGTAGCTGATCATGCCAAGATATGCATTCCGTCCTATGGCGGCTTCTAAAGATTTGCACTGAAGCTACGAGGCTAGCATAGCTCACCGGGGAAATTTATGCCGCTAATTAGCATCGACATCAATACACACTTCCATCAAACTGCATCAGATTAATCTCGAATACACCCATGCATGTGATTTCTGAAACTGTATATACAGCTCTGGAAGAAAATAAGCATTTAAGGATATGCAAAGAGCAATGCTAAAGTGAATAAAGAACTTGAATTAAAAGAAAACAAATCTCCCCTTCACTCTTAAACAAAATGGCAATAATGACCTTTGAGGAACTTCTAGTAGTGTTTTGCCATCCAATTGGTCTCGCTGTGACAGGAGAGTGTGAATTACAGCAGTGTTTTGATACATTTCCTCATTAAATGTGATTCAGGTGATCACTAATCAGTCACAAAGCAGAATATGGAGCTTGTGTGGGAATTTAACAGACACAGGCATGGAATGGTTTCACACTTATAGAGATTCTGGTTTAAAAATAAACAGCAGCGGTCTCATATAATCCCCCCCCTATCTTTAAAACTGAAAATCTTGCACTGCGGCACCACAGTATGATGCAAGTACACGATTACAGATGCTTCAATGGTTCAGTTGAAAGGGGTTCTGATGTGTTGCAAGTTTGTATGAACTGATGGCACTTCCGAGTTTAAAAAATTGTGATCCCCATTCATAGGAGTATCGTGCCACTCTAGTATCTATAAAACCGGATGAAGGTGACATCTCTTGGCTAAGAAACACACTTTAATCTATTTTTATTAATAACATTACACCCTGCAGTACAAGAGACTCGGGCAAATCTCTAATCTAAATGCTGCAGGGAGATGTGTGAAATGCACTGTGCTAATTGGTGGGCTCCAACCCTCCACGGTGTGTTCACTACAGTTGCCGTGCCAAAATAAAGAAGCAAACTTTAAGAAGCAAACATGTCTCGGCAGGCCGGCTACATTTGTCCGGGGTCTGTTCAGCTGGCGAACTGTGACGAGAGATGCAGCTCGGAGGTCATTTTCGCTGAACGCTAGCCAGGCTGACAAAGCTGAAGTGACATGGTTTATTCTGCATGAGCCCCCTGAGGGCGGATGGCAGCTGTTCCTTAAACCATCGAGGGCGTCCATAGGTGACACTCAGGCGAGCGCATCTGAGACACGGCCTGCCGCTCCAATCACAGAGAGTTATAGGCTTGCAGGTGTGCCAGAACGTACAGCACACCGGAGCGTCATCAGCGTGCAGGTACACGACTCCGCAGAGTCTGAGGTGAACACACACACACACGTTCTCTTTTCTTGCTCTTACAAACACTTCGCAGTAATTGGTCCACAAATGATTGCACAGTTGCACAAAGCCATATTCCGAGGACAGCCACAAACCAAACAACAGGCCAGCCCCAATGAGCGGGTCACGGCCCACAATGGCCCTCAGAAAAAACCCATTTCGGTTTGAGGGTTAGCATCAAGACAAACCATTCTTATCTGCTAACCCTTTTAGACCCCGGGTCGACGCGGGCCTGTGCTTCTATTTTCCACTTTCATACTTACATAGCATGAAGGATTAAGGTATCACAAGATCCACATGGTAGCTACACAGCAGTTATGGAAACATTGGTAACAAGAAGCCTTGCTTTAATCACGATAATACCTTTATGGTTCACCAGTGCTATGAATGGGGCTGAGATTTTTGACGAACCTTTCATTTCCATACGGCTGCTGCTACTGTTCCACCCATGTATGCAATGGAGTTTTTTTTTTTGTCAGTTGCCTTATTAACATTGTCCTAATCTCTAAGGACTCACAATGGCTTTCTGTTCTATATGAAAATGAGTGAAACCTGAAGCTGTAGTTGCACCGGTTTCAGGTCAACAGGGTCTGTTTTCACAAACAGCCTCAGGAAAGGAGTTGCCGATCTAGAATAAGTTTTTGTCACCAATAAGGAGGAATCTGATCCAAGTAGGGTTACAATGACTGTCTAGAGCAATCACATTTCGTTCATTTTTATAGCTCCTACCTTTCCACCCTTGTATACAGACAGCATGTCGTTTCATATCATTCTCCTTAACACTGCAGAAGGTGTGCAGGACACCCTCTTTAGTTTTAATCTTTCTTTGACTTTCCTTTATTTCCTTTTCCTTCTCTCCGTTAAGGCCTCCCAGGTCCTCGTGTGCAAGGCCAGGGTCACGGTTGTGGTGGCCCCTCCATTACAGGGTCAGCCCAGGGCTGCAGCAGCAGCAGATCAATGTGCCCATTGTACTGCTATTATACATTTTTCTTTTTTTTTTTACAGACCACTTTTTTGCAGTTGTGAAGGACCGCCCAAACAGACTCCGTGATTGGCTGCCAAAACCTCAGAGGAATTATCACACTCAATTCTGGACTGCCCCAGCAATGCCGTCTACAAACACACACACACACACACATACGCGCACACACACACACACACACACACACACAAACATATATACACACACCAATCATGTACCTCAACATGATCCAGGCCCTACAGGGAACACCAAGGAGCAAGAAAAATAAACCCCCAATCCTAAGTACTTCATTTCTCTGCAGATTGAATCAAAAGAACTCCAACCCCCCCACCCCCCCATAAGTAAGATGTTGAGAAATTAGAGAAATAACTGAGCAATCCCAGCTGTGGTCAGCCTCTGCGTCTCGCCAAGCGCCAACCAAGAACGCCGCTGGCCGGAGAAAAATACCAGGGCTTTTGTGATTATTTCTTGTAATGTTACTCTTTCAATCCGGTCAAGAAAAAATAAAAAAGTAAACAGACCCTTAAATTACAACTCTAGAGAGACATCAGACGTTTAGCGAATTGCATGTTGGATTTTTTTGGAAAGAAAACATGTGCTGCATGTCGACAGGACCTGCAGGAATAGCCGCACCATTTGGAAAACAGGAAAAATATGAGCTACAGCTGCATCGTTCATTCATTTCAGGATAACTAATCACTTTTGCGTTTTTTTGAGCTGGTGTATCTTGAACATTTAATTCAGTAAAATGTGATGTGTTTTGCTCAAATCAATACTTATCCCCCAAGTCATGCTTGAATATACATCATCTAAACTGACTTTCTGTTCTCTATGAAAATGAGCGAAACCTGAAGCTGTGGGTGCACCAGTTTTAGGACAACAGGGTCTGTTTTCACAAACAGCCTCAGGAGATGAGCTGCTGATCTAGAATCAGGTTTGGCTCAATGACCATCAAAAAAAAGGAGGAATCTGATCCAAGTAGTGTTAAAATGACTGTCGAGAGTATTAATATTTTGTTCGTTTTTATTGTGGTTAGGATACTTGCCTCTGGACCATGAGGTCCTCGGTTTGAACCCTACCTCCAGCACCACCACTGGGTCCCTGAGCAAGACCCTTAACCCCAAGTTGCTCCAGGGAGACTGTCCCCTGTAGTTAGAAATGGAAGTCGCTTTGGATAAAAGCGTCTGCTAAATGCCGTAAATGTAAATTGTGTACAAAACCAGACTGAGAAGTCTGTGGCTCCTTAATAAAGGCCATGGAAGATGTTTTAGAGGGTTGTAGGAGGTTTCGAAGACAAATCTACAGAAAAGATTAGGATGACTATTGATTTGTATTGATAGTTACAAACATTGGCCATGCAGGTCCAGCACGAAATGGAAATGAGAAGTGAAAAGTGACTGTTATATGTGAACACACCACTGTACACAGTGTGGATTGCACCACATTCTTCCTCTGTCAGGAATACAGCAGCCAGGGAGCAGAGTGTTGGGATGCTACCTCAGAGGGGCTCAGTAGTCTCAGGAATCAAACCTCCAACGTTCTAATCACAAGCCGAACATATTAACCACTGGACAACAGCCAGATCTGGGATAAAGTGTTTGTTTTATTGCTAAATGACTCCTTTAATTTAGCTTCAAGACTACAAACGAAGATCTACAAGATGTTGTTTTCTTTTGAAGGATCCAGAATGTCATTTATTTAAGCTTTCCTTTACAAATCATAATGAAGCATAATGAACTTGTTCAAGGTTCTAATTCAGTGCACGGAGAATATCACAGCATTTGGAACACATAGTAAACCTAAAACACAGATTAGAAGACACACACACTTTCCTTCAGTGCATCTTAAAGGTACACACCTAGCATTAAAGTCAGGTAACTCGATAGGCACTGCGAAACATGCAGTCTACTCGAATCGATATCTTCTAAAATGAATCGGCCTAGGACACTCGAGCTAAGAATACTCAGACTTTCTTTCTCTTCCTCGCAGGCTCACACTCCTACTGACCTTCAAGCCGCAGCATCCCTGGGTGGGGCAGTAAAAAAGAGGAGGAGATGATTTAAAGATGCACAGCATACAAATACAGGGATTCTTCACGGGTCTTAGAAAGACGGAGGGCAGCACGGCAAGGAAGGGTGACGCACAAGCCCAGCACGGTTAGGAACTTTTACAATAAGGTCACGATTATTTTCATCTTACTGTGCTTTTTTTAAACCTGAAGGCCTTCCTATAGACCCTGGATTTAGTTTGTTTCTCTATGTGTGGAAGGACAAGAATTCTCT
>JBBKCR010000018.1:15300456-15314453 GCA_037577295.1 Ladigesia roloffi
TTATCTACAAAACTCAACTCTGTACCTTGTGTATAGTATTTAAAACCAGCATTTCTGTATAAAGCTACAGAGTGTTCATTCAGATCTTATTTAGACTTTATATGATATTGTTTGTGTCTCATTGTGTCTTTGACCTCATTACACGAGCAATTTCCTCCGGGATCAATAAAGATTCCTCCTTCTGATTCTAGAACTGAATGTAAAATATAATGTAGTGTTACCAATGAACCCGGTAACACCTTGAAGCCTATTTTAGACCTGGTTAATAAACATTGTCTTATTACTGGTTATCTTAGCACCATAGTAAGAAACTGCCGGCATTTTTCCGATGCTAATCGTTCACAGCTAGCATGATCACAACACTGCCTTTTAACCATGGCTTCACACCAGCAGACTGAATGTGTTGCCTCAGGTATTTCTAATGTGCATTGGGGGCATGATGGTGTGTGAAGTTGCAGGAACGTGTTTAAAAAAGGCAGTTTACAGGTTTAGCACAATCCTCTTGGCGATAGGAGCTAATTGTTGGTAAAACAAGTGGAAAGGAAGGGAGGAATTTCAGAGAATTGTTTTATTTCTGAGTATTAATTCGGCAGACTGGCCGTCTGTCGCTCTGGCGCTGGCGCTGTGTCAACCGCGGTAATACCGCAATCACACAATTAACAAAGTAGGGGAATAAAAACCTTTTCATAGTTCCTGGATGCTATCACACAAGTAGGCTTTCCTACTTTGCATTCGAGAGCAAGTGTTGCTCCTTACTTTAGCGAGGTAGCTAGACGTCTGGTCAATCAATCAATCAATCAATCAATCCACCAATCAATGAAATAAATACAATATAAACAGACACACACAAAGCAGGTCTTTCCACACATCTCAACACATTATTTACTTAGTAATTTATTTAATCTCACCATGTTATGTATCTAAAGTGCCATTTTTCAGAAGCCCTCATCCTGATCTACAGATAAGCTATACAGTCCTGGGAAACCGGCCACTTCTCCATGTTTCAGCAACATTCAGTGTTTGCACAAAACAGATGTCCAGCCTATTTCTGTCACTCCGTCTCTCTTCTGCGTCCCCGCATGTCCACGGGGGAAGGCTCTGACTCATCGGACCAAGGTAGCAACCTTCGCTTTTGGACACACCCATTAAAAATATCCTCTGTAGCAGCCGAATGCTAACTTAAAATTTAAAAGACATCAATCCGACATGATCACTTTATTTTTAAAATGATGATAAAACTAGCAGTCTCTCTCTGGGATGGTTTTAAATAATATATCGATGTACCGATATTTCATTCATGGTTACATACAGGGAAAAAAGCATCTTCTCCAGTCAGATTCATGTCTTAGCAGTCATTACATGAGCAATTTCATCAATACACTCCTCTGATTCTGATTCTAGAACTGAATGTAAAATCTTACCCAGTGGCACCAATGAGCCAATGAAAAGCTTGAAGCCTTTTTAGACCTGGTCATAAACATTGTTGTATTAGTGGTTATCTTAGCAACGTAGCATCTTTTCCGATGCTAATCATTCACAGGTTCCATCATCACAATGCTGCCTGTTAACCATGGCTTACACACCAGCACATCTGTGTACTGATATATGTATTAATGGTTATGTATAGGGGGAAAAGCATCTTCTAAAGTCAGAAATCGCAGTGGGTCTGAAGAAACAGGGTTGCATGGCCTCGCCGCGCAGTAAAAATATCGAAGCTACATTTTGCTCAAGCTGTAGCCACACATCTGCCTGGGACTAGGATGTACTGGCCTAGATTAGTCACTCGTTAGCTACGGGCGGTCCGGCGCCCCATAATGTCAGTTCTTGTGAAGGCGACGTGTTTAAGCAAATGCTCTGCGGCGGAGGGGATGGAGGGAGAACAGAGGGATGAGAGAGGACAGAGCAAACAAGAAACACAGGCTGTGAGTGAAACAAATGGGGAGAGAGAGTAACGGAGAGAGCGGGAGAAGGAGAGCATGCGCACACGCGAGAGTCCGAGAGCGAGAGAGAGTGAATGTGAGAGCGAGAAAGAGAGAGAGAGAGAGGGAGAGGGATTATTTACAAAAGCCGGAGAGGATTCCATTTAAATGATGAATCCTAATGAGCGAGGTCCATCTGACGACCCAGAGAGACAGAGAGGTGGAGGGAAAAAAACAGGGACACCCCACTATCGCTACTACAGCCGAGGCCTGGTGTCGGAGAGCGGAGCGCAGGGTTGCGGGGGCTTAAGGGTCTAATCTCGAAATCGAGGCGAAAATCGGTAAATCAGATTAATACCAAATCAGAACAGCACAAGCAAGATTGGATCCCCTTCATTGATTTCCTTTGGCTTTAGTCGGCTGATTTGGCCGGTGCGACTCGAAACAGAACAGGATTTCAAGGGTCTGAGGCAGAAAATTGCAGCTGCGGTTTGCAGATAAAAACATACACACCATTCCTGAGCCTCACGCTGACTTCATACAGAGAGGAAAGGAACGAGAGAGAGAGAGAGAGATAGAAACAGAGAGAGATGGAGGAATGTGTGTGTGTATTTCTATGGGGGCGCTTCAAAGGAGATGTAGTATGTGGGTGGGTGTAGCAATGTCGCTTCTCCTAAGCGCTACACACACACACACACACACACACACACACACACACACACACACACACACACAGGGGCTGCACATGTGGTTTTTTCAGTCCAAACCATAGTGTTGAATTTTGTGACCCTGACGTTGCTAAAGACAATATTTTAGAAAGTGAGCCTTTTCATAAAGCGGTATTTTCATTGTGTGCTGTGAATAAAATGCATAGTGTCAGATGTTCTGACTAATGAAGGGATTCACATGACAGATATACAGAAGGCAGCTTACTCTGTTTAAAATAACCAAGAACAGTCTGTGCTACATTATGTAAAGTATTGCATATAGTAATCACACAACGTAGAAATGTGACCTCAATATGGTATTTTGTCCATATCGCCCAGCCCTAACAAACGCTATGCACATGCCCATTAGTTTCCATTCATTTATTTCAACATCAGATGTATGAAAACCTTATAGTGTGGCCAGTAAAATGTTGTATTTTTACCAGTATTCCTATTATTATTCCTTATCAAGAGATAAAAACAGGTAAACAGACTCAGACACATTCTTTTCTAAAACATACCAAAGCACTCCTGCCCCCACAAGAGTAGAGTAATAAGAGGAGACCAGCATAGAGGCAACTGTTAGCTTTTTTCTTCTGAAATCTCGAATGTGAGGATCACACCATCCACTTGCATGGCCCCACGCAAAACACCCCTCAAAACCAGCTGCCATGGAGTGAGGGTTCACTTAGGGCTCAGTCACTCCTCACTGCAGTTTGTGCACTCGCAGTGCAGAGGAGAACACTCCACGCTGTCCCACTTTCTCCATTATTTACGTGCGGAGCTCATCAATATGTTTTATTCATGCAGGAGCCGCTACACTAGCCCTGCGCGGCGAAGGAAGGTCTAAGTGCGCCAACCCAAAACCCCGCTGCTAGCACCAGTCTCAGGAAAAAACGAAAATGGCCCTTTAGAGCTTTACGCTGATAAACCGATTTAAATTTTAACTAGGTCTATACCGGGGGACAGATCCTTCTTTTTTCCGCCAAAGTACGTCTGGGCAATTACGAAACCACATGAAAAGCGAACAGAAATTAATTGAGCTCGCCCTGACATGTTGGCACTGTTAAAATGCTTTTATAGAGTCTAGCTGGAAAAAAATAATAATAAAAAGGCAACCACCAAGGTCAAGAAAACAGCAACAGCTTTTAGCAGTGCGCCCAAGCTGCTAGCCTAATCCACCAGGAGCGAGCGGCGTGCTAAATCGGGCATTGGTTCCCCTCTTGCCGCGTTGGAGCTGCTTGTCCATCCGTGTCCTCAGTGGAACCTCACTGAGGGGAGCCAGATCAAACGGTCACTCGCATTCCACGTCCAACCATGCAGCCCCAGTGTGTGCTTTACCCTTTTTTTATTGTTTTTTGCACTAAAACACCTCCCCCGCCCAGCCACCATTTGTCACTGTCTCTCTGGGACACACAAACAGAAAAATCGGCCGAGAAAATAACGAAGAAGAGCCTCCTGGCGGAGTGTCACCTCCTGAGGTTAAGAAAACACACGGTGAGTTCTGGCTGATGAGCAGAGCAGCTTTTTCACTCTCACTGCCTGGACGACCCTCCACAAACACACCTGTTCCTGATCACTGACACTTCATGCTCTCCCCTCCTTAAGTGACCATTTGCTTTCAGAACGACAACACGAGTTCTGGCCCTTATTTAAGTTCGAGATCCAACTCAGTGAAATCTCAAATGGCTTCACCCTCGAATAAAGGTGAAATAAGAGGTTCTGGAGAGCTTTCACCAGAGATGAACAACTTCTGGTTGCCTGAAGAATCTTACAGTACATAGTTCTTTAAAAGGATGAAGGGTGAAGATGAGTAAACCTTCTTCGACTCTACACCCAATTAAAGTTTCAAACCATACGCCAAGCAAAGCACCGTTTAGACAACTATACTCTTGTTTTTAAGAGAGTAAGTCATGAGAGAATGGCTCCAACACCCAAACTAAGCACTATATGTCTAACCAGGAGCCATTTGGGATCCAGCTGCAGACTCTCAGCAATCCGTATGTCATGGACGTTGGCAGAGGAGCTCCTCACACTGCCAAGGCAGGGTCGTTAGTTACAATGGCGAAACCCCAATCACAGGAAAGCGCTTATATCTGGAGCCCGACAGCTCAGTCGATGTTAATATTGCACTCCGGACTGAGTGGGTGACTAATTGCAACTCATTCTCAGCCTGCAGTTTACAGGCACCTCCACGGCTCATTGTTCACACTCCAAGCAAGCAAACAGACGGCTAAACCAAGCGGAAGGTGTCTGAAAGCAAGATTCATTTGTTAAGTTTGCGCGCTGCCAAGTTATTACTTGGATTACATTTTTGAGCTCGACAAATTCCCATTTGGAATAATTGCATTTTCGTGGTTGATGCTCATCCATCATTGAGAGTGTTCATTCTCCTCCGAATGTTTAATCCAACTAAGATGAGGATTTGGGGCCTGGAAATCTTCTTAACGTGCCGGTGAGGCTAATTTCTGCTCCGGGAGGGCTGGATCAAAAAGAAGAGCCTCTGGTGGTGCGCAGACAATTAAAGAGGTTTCTGGAGCATGGTGAGCGTGGAGAAAGAGCTAACACCCCGTTCCGTTCAGAAGCGTGGAGGACGGAGGGAGACTGACTTGAAATGTCAACGGTCTCGTTTACAGCCACATCAGCCTCCCTGATTTGATGGAAAACAGCAAAACCGCTAATGTGTGAATGAGGCGTTGTCTATCAACATGCTTATATAACGCAGCACTGGAAAAACACAGTGGACGAATTTCACACACAGAACAGGGTCTCAGAGGAAAAAAAGCAAAGTGTTCACACTGCAATTGATTCAAATTTGGTTTCATTCTTCGATTCAGAGACGTTGCCTGTAACCCATCCGTCCATGTTCAGTTGATTAATAATACAATTTCAACAATAAGCAATGACATATGGTCAAAATCTTAGTAAAGGTTGGGCCAACTGTGAGCCCACCAGCAAACAATGCTTCCACGGTTATTGAAATAGCTCCTAAACATTAACAGGAGAAAGTTCAAACTTCATAAAATAGACATTATAATTCATGCCGCAAAAATGAATAAGAAATAAAAAAGAAAAACGAAAAGAATAGAAAAGCCAAAGCTTAAGTGACACACCACTATTCCAAAGAAATTCCCGCACGCAACATTACAAACCATGACAGCGACCTAAGAGCGGGTCGGTAGTCCAATACCACCCGATGCCACACAGACTAGACTGGGTGGGTCCGGTTTGGGTAACTCGATTAGGCTTCGTTTTTCTGATGTGTCAGCTTGCCTTGCTGGATCTCTGCTGGGTTCTAAAAACATGATCCAGATGGCTGCTAAGCACTTCGACCTCATCTGGTTGTAATAGCTGGACTGTACGCTCCAGAGGCCCAGCTCACTTATTCCTAAACTCCCATTTCGTTTTGTTGAGATGTGGAAATAAACATGGAAACAATCGCAGTTATAAAAGTGTTAGTGCCAACCCAAAACACACCTTCAAGCAGAGATAGCCGGTCTGAACCTGCCTGTAAACCTCACGCAAATCACAGTAATATCCCATACAACCGTATCTCAGCATCATCGTTCAGCACCCAATCAATCCTTAAATCTGATCTTTAGGGCTCATTTTCCACTCAGTTCATTGTGAGGGTGAGGGAATCATAAATTCATAAATAAATAAATAAATAAAAAGTGATGCTGTAAGAATATAAATATATATATATATATATATATATATACTAGAGAGAGACAGAAGTATACTTATGAAAAAGCAGTCATATATCAAGTAATCAAATCTGTGCTGCCTGCGCGAACTCAGCCCTGCTTTCACTGGCAAGAGAGCTGTTTGTGATCTCAGCTATTCTTGACCTTGAGTTCATCACGTCGAGGTGGGAAGCATAGAGTGCTCTGCCTCTGGTTTAGCGCAGTTGAGTTGATGTGAAGCACCGCCATGGACTGCCCGTGTTAATAACTTTCCACACTGTTAATTTCAGAAATGGCTGGGCCAGACCTCACAGATCATTTGAGCTGGATGAAGAAAGCCACACTCCTCCGCCATCAATCCTGCACTGAGCTGGTGTCAACTCACAACTCACTCAAGCCTATAAATCCCATTTAAGACGTCTGATCCATGTGTTAAATGCTGCTTTGAAAAAGAAACAACACTGCAAGTACCATGTCGCCAATAAAAGATAATAAACAGTTCAGTGCTGGCACGTTTGCTAATGTGATGCTTTCGCCAGTTCCCAGTCTGTAAAAAATTCAGCTGAATAAGTTTCACTATTCTCCATCACATCTATGCCCTATCAGACATATACACTAACCGGAATGTAAGAACTGTAAGTAGCATCTGATTTTATAAGTATCGAAGACAATATTGTTATTATTGTTATTAGGTGCCATTTTAATTTATTTTTTTTATATTTATTGTATAGCTTTTATATATCTGTTATAATGCTTGTCTTACCTTTGTACTGTCCACTTTCTGACATTGCAATGTAAACTTCCCTTTTGAGGGACTAATACAGATTTATCTTATCTAATCTGGTAGATAGCAACTATGTTGCCATTGTGAGGTAAATCCAACCTATCCTATAACATGAGACAGTTATAAACATCTTAAACATAAAAAATCTTATGAAAACTAAAATATAATTAACAAAAATCAAAACCATTGTTGCATTAAATTAAAATTACAATTCTGAAAATTAATTTTTAGCCCCTAAAAACGATATTGCAAGACAACATCCCTATCGGTTGGGACTTTACTGGCAGATGCCCATCATTTTCATGTATCCCTCGTAGAACTGAACGAAAATGGATTTGATGCATATTTGGTCAGTGGCGTTAGACGGCAGATGAGTAGGTGTGAAATCAACTAACGGTAGGTCCACCGAGTCTTCCTGAGATGAAACACTACAAAGGGGTCTTTCACAAACACGCCTGAAACCCCCCAGGCCATACAAAACAACAGCTATAAACAACCTGATAAACAGTATAATGCGGTTGGCTGCACAAACAATCAGACAAAAAAATCATAATGTGCGGGGCGAACAGATCCATCTATCGATCCAAAGGGCAAAAAGGCCAGTCGTAAATGCCCTCGACAAATGGCGTCAACTTGACTTTATTTTTAATGTACCTCCAGCTCACACTCAGTTGGGAGCCCCAAAAGCGTTAGTTACAAAACACGTCTCTGTGAATGATATCTGCCGAATTAATGCGTCTCATTCATGGTCCCGAGGGACCTCTGCCCTTCACAGCTCACGGCTCTCTCTCTTCTATTGCTATTCATCCGGCTCATAATCTGAAAAAAACTCAGACTCTTCCTGAAATGAGTCAGGTACATAAGGGAAAACATTAAAACATGAGCAATGCTGAGGTCAATCAACAGAGGAAATGAGCACCACTGTACTAAATATGCCATGGCATGCTGGATAAAAATGGGCCTTTTAACCTTTTTAAACTCCATTTCCTCTGCTCTCTCATATCGCAATTAGAGCTCTTTTGAAAAACCAGATACAGGTTGAGTTACAATCGCAGTCCTATCGGTATATTAGACAAAACTGGCCCACTGGACAGCACCGGGCCAGTCGGTAAGGAATAACTAATGTCAACGGAAGACATAATCCTTCATTGAGCCTAAATACATTTAATAAAAGGTACTGTGGAGCTTGTGGTTGGCTCTCTTTGTCTAAATACACCCGTACATGTGCACACAAACACACTAGTACGTAAGCCTGGCTACGATTATGAGGGGTCGCAACGGATCGTATATCACTTAGTGCTTCAAAGGAGGTTGACTTTAATAGGGCCAGCCTTTTGACCCAGAGGTGAACAGCTGAATTCCTGTGTTTGCACATAAAGGAGAATAAACAGTGTGCCATAAAACAGCACGGTGTTCCCTGCCACCCTCAACCGTGCCCAGGAAATTACATTTTCCGGAATTGCAGCTAGCCACATTTGCACACTGGCTGTCGTTCCTGCGTGTGCTGTCAGGACACTCTGGGGTATCTGATGGCGCTCATTGCGGCAACTTAAGGAGTGTTGCCAAAACTCACAAATTAAAAATGCCACTCATACACAGCGTTCGTCGTAGACGGGATAATCAAAGTGCCGTGGACGTTCCATTCCCTTGCTCCGAGTGAACAGCTTCAAAGGACATCAAAACGTGATTGCCTTGGCTAGCAAGCTAATCCTGGTCTCCAGCAAGAGCCAAAGGATCATCTCCACACAAATCAGACAAGACTTTCTGATCAAAGGAAGAGCCCTCACCGTTGGCTCACATGCCTTGCCGAAGGCAGGGCCCTGCCGGTCAATTAGCAGCCCCGTCCATCCTGCGCTATAATACCCAGGTTAAAAAACGCTAACAAAGCTTTCAAAGGCAACCTGGTTATTAAGGATAATGAGCAGCGCCATTACTTTCCTACAGAAACAGGCTGTCCAAGGATCCTCTTTCTTGTAATCAAGATGGTGTGAATGCAATCAGAAGCAAGAGATTTGAACTTCTGTGTAGGAAAATAAGGGATAAAAGGCTCCGAATGTTTGGTAGGTCCCACACTGGCATTAAGTGCTAGCGAGCTACTTGCAAAGTCGTTAATGAAAATAACAGGAACATAAAGCCAAAAAAGTGGATTCCTATGTCTTTCACGCGATATTTATTTCACGGAGGCCTCCCAAGTTCTCCAATATTTCCTGAGGTTCTGAAAGCTCCTCTGAATCCGTCAGCCCTTTCATGTCAAGTATTATAAACAGCCAAAGTGGTCTGGGTCATAATGTGTGGCCTAAACCCCCTTTCTTTTACGGCACCACCTTTTGGGCATCCTGCCATAATGCCTTCAGTGGATTAACTTGACCAGTTCCAAAACACACGTGGGGAGAGAAACCTTGCTGGGGTATTTCACCTTGAAGCGGGCGAGCTTTCTTTCTGTCAGGAATAAAAGTAAGCCGTAAGAGGGAAACCTGGAAAAGCGTGATTGATTTCCTCTGTTGATACGCCAAATACAGGCAGTAACAAGAATTACGCCACATGCCATCTGTTCGGCCTCTCGCTGGGACCACTGTAAGTCGTGCGATTGACACCAAATGGCACAGTTCATTCCATTACTGCCCGCTTCATCTATTATGATTTGTCTGTCGAAGGATCCACAGCCAGGAATTTTCTTCAGAGTGAGTCCATTTATTTCTCCCTTCACACTTTAGAACAACAAGAGGGATATCAAAGGCCACGTAAATGCACACACATCATATTTTTCTTCGCATTAAAGAGGCCCCTCAACCTGCAATTTCCTTGTGTTGTATTTTTCTCCCCAGGGTCCACCTAATACATTTATTTGGTGTTGTATCAAAAAAAAACTATTCCTACCTGGCCATTCTCCAACCTTCCTTTAGCCCTTAGAACTGAACAGTCTGTTTTGCTACTGTGCCGACTGACTGGTAGAAACCTTGTAACTCCGCTTTTGGCCTTTGTTTTTTTTTTCATAAATCTATACTATTGGTCAGCCTCTCTGTGGGTCTGTTAGTATTTTTACATTACTAACCAATGCAACGTGTTAAAAATAGTTTTTGATGACGCAGTATTCATTTATATAGAATATACATTGTTTTGAAAAAGCAACCCCTTACAATTTCATCATCAAAGCTCCACCTACGAAGTTAACCTGGTGTAAACTCCCTCCCAAGCAGGGAGTGTACTGTGAGATTTGGGGACAAAATAGCCTGGTTTTCATACTATGCCAGACTCTTTGATATATTGAATATTTGGCTTTCCTTCATACGGGCCCTTTAAGTACAAAAGCAAATGGACTGCTGATGGAAAACCGGAGTCTCAGAGGTTTCGTCCACATCGAAGAACCTCTCTCAAACAGACACTAATGACTTCATAAAGTATGAGTGTATCGATCCATCTGGCCCGGCCTCAACCCGTTTCAGATATTATCGATAGACGAGCTCGTCCGGGGGAATCCCCAGACCTAATTATAGGCCACTACGTGTAAACTCTCCTATTAAATAGGTTCGACTTCAACCAGGCTGGGTCATAAAGCAGCTCGAGCAGAATTGGCCACATCCATTCGTCTCGGTGCCCAGGGAATGGGAAGAGGCTCCAGCACCGTTTCCACACTTTCCATTGCAGTGAGTGACTGCTAGTAAAACAAGAAGCAGCATGTTCCCATAATTCATCAAGTCGCTTTAATCTACAGCTTTGAAATAATGCTTACTCTGCTCAACAGCCACACTAGGCGACGACATGTCTTTTAAAATGATAAAACAAGCACTGCATTATCAGTCGCGATGTGCATACGTGCATATGGGCTCTTTTTCTCACCCGTTTTTTTTTTTTCCTGTTCTCCGTGAAGAGAAGAAAAGAGCAGATGCCGCCAAAGACTGCTCCTCCAGCTGCTAATTGCAAGAGACATTTTTAACAAACATACGCCAGGCCAGACCATGAGGGATGAATTCAATATGTGCTGCCTATATCGCCCGGGTTGCAGACTATCCTCGGTGTACTGGGTTTGACAATGGGGAGCGACAATGAGTTTGTGTACTCTGAGATCAGCCTGCAAGGATCTCAGGGATGTGGCCCTTTGTGCAAACTGGTGGCCTCACCCAGCTCTGCCTTTGAGGGGATTTGCATTTCTATGGCTTGCAATCACAAGCCATAGCTTGCAAACAAATTGCCCATAATTTGAATGTCTTGGACTAAGAAGACTGTTGCTCTGTGCAGAGCCGAATGTGCTGAGAAACAATGCTGGAAAAGCCCATGACACTCCTGGTTCCCATCAGTAGCTTTCAGTGTCTAACCTTTTTGGGCAAATGAGATGCAAATGTTAAGAACCTTTCTAAAGAAAATAATGTTCAGCCTGACACCAAGCCAAAAGAAAGCTGAACCCTTTATCCAAACCAACATTTTTTTTTTTTGCGATGGAGCACTTCCAAGTCCAAACACACAGTAAACCCAAAATCAAACTGGGAGGGAAAATGGGCCGAACCTTCAAAGAGTTTGAGTTAGCATCCATGTTTGTTTGCACCAAGCAAGGAAATCCAAGGTCAAAGGAGGCGGATAGAAAATCAATGGTTGGGGAAAAAAATGAGCAGAGCCGAGCCTGTGATAGGAGATGCGCTCGCCGTCACGTAGACATTCTCCCGTTTGACCCCGTACAGCTGTCTATGCCGGCCAGGCTCATTAGACTGAGCCGCTGGGGGTGAGTCCGCTCAAAGCCCAGGGAGCGAGGCTTCACATCGCTCTGTTTGTTTACAACATTAGAGGTCGGCGGGGTGGTATTGATTGGGAAATGCACTTTCAAACAACAGTTTATTAAGACACCCAACAGTGGGCCCGAGGGGGGAGTTGGAGGAGGGTGCTGTTAAAGTCTCTGAGGAAACTAACTGCAGGGTGCTACTGCTCTAAAGGCAGGTGCATCTACGTCTGAGTCATGTGGTTGTTTCACTTGCTGATTTATCAGTTTCTCAAGAAGCTTGGTCTGCAGAAACACACAGCAGAGGCGAGCCTGGCTGCTCCTCACACTCCCATTAAACAGCCCCTTTCGGGAACAGCCACTGCAAATTTTTTTCTGCATCAAATTAAGTATGTGAATGCAATTCATATCTAAGATTTAAACCAGAGCTGAATCACCAAGATATGGAGGAGCCAAACAGCCTCAAATTGACCTATCTAATGAAATGCGCATATACTTTCTACTCTTGATCTTCACGAGGGTACTTCAGCACATCATGTGTGATGACCATCCCTCTGGACGGCTAAGACCGAGGTTTAGTCTAGCGCCACATCACTGTCGCCACCTGCCGGCAGCGCGGGGTACTGCATGCCTCTACTGCGCTCCCCTTTCATTCCGATGAATTTGAATTTCTAACATTTTACTGAAGTCCTGCTCGGCGGAGGAGTTCGCCAGCAAATGTGGCGAAATGTGGCGAAGTGGAAAAAGGCATGCATGAGTAACAAGTTCATCATACTGTTTATACGGGCTGAAAGCATAATACAAATAACAGTTCTAATAGTGACAACAACAGCAATAATACTCACTGGACACGTTCATAACGAGCAGCAGGAGTATCCAACAACTCGCCAGCATCGCCATTCTTGCGCACGAAAATATCCGATCCGAGATAGCTGGACAATCTCCGGGTCGATCAATTCACATACAAACTTCAGCACGATCTGCGCCCCCCGAGTCCGAAATCCAAGCCCCCCAAAACAATCAAGAGTGGCGGGGAGGTAGCAGACGGAGCGCTTTCCTTTCTCTCCCAGTAAGGGTGGTAGTTGAGTTTTAGTTTTTTGTCTTTTTTTTCTGGATAGCCAGGTAGAGAAGGTCCTCACTCACTCCGTCTCACCCCGCACGGTGTCTGGAGGTGGGCTGGCGGCTGCAGGGTCCAGAGGAGCAGGCAGTGAGGGGTCTCTCAGGTGGAGAGATCCAGGCAGGCAGGAGCGAGCGGTGAATCCAGGCGCTGCATCCAGAACGCAGGCAGGCAGCTTTCTGCCCCTCCTCCAAGTGGAAGTGGCGGGAGGAGCTCGATGCTTAAACTCCCTCCCAACACCACCAGCTCAAAAAAAATCCCCCCACCACACACACTCTCTCTCTCACACACTCTCTCTCTCACACACTGAGAGTTCTTCTTGATGACCAACAGAGCTCCACCAACTCCTGCTCCTACACTTAGATGTGTTCTCTACTTTAGTCCCCCCCTGGTCTGGGATCGGTGGGATAGCCTGAAAGTCTGTGTTTTGTTAGAGGGATGTGGGGGGCTTAGCATGAAAAAGACCTAAAAGGTTTTTTTTCTCCGTCTAGGGTGAAGATACAGACGCTTCAGAGAATGGAAACAGCTCCAATGAGAAAGAGAAAAAGATAGAGAGGTAGGGAGAGAGAGAGGGGGGAGAGATGACGTGAGATAAAAGGAGGAGCCTGAGCTTGTCATGCAAAGCTGGTAGGAGCAGATAGACTGATCCGCTGTGGCGCTCCAGCTGGCCGAGGTGAGCTTAAAGCTGCAGTTTACTAATGGATCTGAAAGAAGTTCAGAACTTTCTCCAGCCACAGCTTCCAGACTTCAGTACTACACTGCAAAACCCCTGATCTAAAAAAGACTTGCAATAGAAATCTTCTTGGTCTTGTTTTAAGAATAATATACTTTATTAGAGCTCTTTTTGGTCTTACCACTATGAAACACAATGTACGTAAAATGTGCTTAACTCTACCTTAATTTAGCCCTGAAAATATGCCAAACACCTTAATTTTTGTAAAGTGGCCATTAATTTATAAACCATTCCCTTAATTTTTTCTTAAAAGTGGTTGATGAGTAGTATGAGTGTGAAACCCCTTAATCCTAAATATATGGCATTTTCTTCAGGAGGCTCAGTTATTTAAGGGGCAAATTTA
>JBBKCR010000018.1:15377558-15390799 GCA_037577295.1 Ladigesia roloffi
CAAAGTGCGTCTGAGGGCTGCGCGCGGAGGTCCGTCCCCATAGCAACCTGGATGCCACTGCTCTACCCGTGTCACACGTCCATGTTTTCACTAGGCACCAGGCCATTCTAAAGTGCCAATAGTTAAAACTATATATCAAAATACAAACCAAAAGTAATTATGTGATCACCTATTTTAGGTGTGCCACAATATGATGAGACCAATATCAAGCTAGGTCTCAGCACCAAATTGTACATCTGGCAGAAAACCAGTATAGCTCACCATCCCAAAAACACCATACCAGCAGAAAAGCTTAAGGGTGGCATCGTCCTGTTGTTGGATGTTTACTCCAGAAGGGTCTGGGGCCCTTATTCAGATAAAGGGGAAAATGGATGGGGCAAAATACCATTGAATTATTGAGGAAAACCTGCTACCGTTTGTAAGAAAGTTGTCAATGGGAAGAAGGTTCATTTTTCAACATGATAATGACCCAAATCCCAGAGCAAAATTGAAGGCACAGAATTTGAAGGATAAAGTGGAATTCCCTTGCATGTCCTGGTCAAAGCTCAGACGTAAACCCTACTGAAAATCTGTGTAATGACTTGCAGTCATTTAAAGGTCACCAATCATTTTGCTATGCTTGGATAGGTCTGAAAAGAAGACTGGGCAAATATTGTAGAGTTTAGATGTGCAAAGTAGAGAAGTTCGCAGACACGAGGCAGTAAAGCAAAATGTGTGTTCCACAAAGGAAGGCGATCCTTTATCTATCTCGGGGATTCTGAATTGTTTTTATTATTCTTACTTTTTGTCTGAACTGTTGGTACCATCTTTCATTTAGACGTTAGTTGTTCTGTGTACTGATAGGTCTAGATGGACTGAAAATGTGCATATGCACCATATTTTGACAGGTTCTCCTTTGGAAGACCCATAGTAAGCCAGAAATGCAGAGCCGAAACTGCCTTTCCTTCAGTCTTTCTTCATTTCCTTCCTTCCTTCTTTCTTTGTTTCTTTCTTTCTTTGTTTCATTGTTTCTTATTGTTTTATCAAATAATGAATTCATCAGGCTGACATGATTCAATTTCCAGTCTTTCTGTCTTCTGTTCATTGTACGGCAGATAAGTAATGAACTTTGATGGGTTTGGTGTATGATATCCAGTTCACCTGACTGGAGAAGAGAGACACAGCTGCTCTCCTTATGTGTTGTTTCCGTGGAAATAAAGGAATCACACCAACACTAAGATCTGTGGTTATGGAGGTGTGTGTAAAACAGAATACTGTGTCTGGGAAAAACATACTAAGGGCTTAAGTTTTGTTGACGGGGTTGTAGGCACATGTAAACGTTTCCCTAATGCGGAGGGAATAAAATTGGTGGTGCACTGGGAGGAAGTCTGCCTCTTCAACTCAGGAGCACATTTTCAGTTTTGAATAACGAATCAGTCAGGCAGAATAACAGGGTCTTTCAGACCTTTTCACTAACAAGGAGGATGTCTTCCCCCTCATCCTGCCCAAATTTATGTACTGAAGGTAACTATGTAAAAAAAAAAAATCCACATATGTTTTTCATATTTTCTTTCTTTCTTTCTTTCTTTCTTTCTTTCTTTCTTTCTTTCTTTCTTTCTTTCTTTCTTTCTGTATGTTTGTATGTATGTATGTATATATGTATGTATGTATGTATGTATGTATGTATGTATTTATTTATTTATGTATTTTCTATCTATCAATGAGGCTAGTGTCTAGTATGGCTAAGAAATGTTCTTATGAATTGGCAAATTGTTAACATTAGAATCAAATAGGCACTTACAGGAAGCTTTCTCATAAAAGAAAAAAACACTCTTTTATTTTGTTTATGATGGGCCAGGTTCGTATCTTAGACAACCATTTTAATGTGTTTTTAGCATTTAAGTCTGTATTGAGCTATAGATGATTGCGGCTGTCAAACACTTGGTTTGAAGCGTAGCGACAGCAGGAAGACAGCATAATAATGTCTAGATACTCAGATTTAAATTTCACTCTCTCTATATAGCTTATGACATGAGCAATACCATGGGATCTCTGAGTGTAAATCATGTGCACATGACTATAATTCTGTTGAAAAAATTTGACATAAAGAGTACAGCCAGTGAATGGTTAACTAAATTAACCATAAGAGTGATTTGTAAAATTAATCTGATTAAAGCATCACAGCTTAACTACTGGAATACGTAGGACAGTCAGTGTACATAAATTGTGTCGAGGTTCCAAACAGTGTCTTGGAGGCTCAACAAGTTTTTAAATCTATAATTAATTTTGATCTTTAGATTCACTCTCATCATACATTGCATTTATCCATAAAACTACAAATATATTGTATTGTCATTGGGATATGCTATTACTGTGCAACTTCACTTGTTTGTAATTACAAATTATTGTAAGAAGAAATTAAGAAATTATAAACAAATACTGAAAGTATTATTATAAAGATTTTAAATTTTTATAAAGATATATATTTTTTGAGAGACGTTTCTGTACATGACATGTGTGAATGTGAAGAGCTATCTTAAAGTAAAAAAAAACTACAGTGCAAAGTTTCTAGAAGGAACTGTTTCATTGGAAATAAACTTATTATATTATGTGTCTGTTTATCTATCAAAAACTCAGATTCCAAAGAACTATTTGGCGTCTCCATTTTTCAGTTTTAAAATATGCAAATAAGACTTCATAGAATGTAAAATAAATTTAAAAATCATAGTTCAATGCAATTTGGACCGAATCTGAAGGTCTCAATATTCCTCAATATGCACTTATTTCCTTTTAAATCCATTGCTGAAATTGCATTGGGTTTAAAAGCATTATTTTGGCATTGTTTTTTATTTCAAGAAAGCTGCAATGGGACTTTCCCTTTCCCTTTCAACCCCCATTGCTCCCTAGCAGCTCAACACATGCATTTTTACAATGGCCTCTACCTACTCTCATATAAATCTCATAAAATATTTTGTAGGATTTTATCAATCAAAATTATTCAAATGAGCGTTTATGACCATATTGCCACTGATGCTGTGTGACTGGTTTTGGATCACAAACAAAACCCAAATGCTGCTCCATCCCTCCAAAGATCACCATTGGTATGGCTCTGTACTCCAGAGCATTGTTTTCTAATGTTTTTTTTTATGGAATAATGTCTATGAGTTAAAGTGTGTGCAGTCAGATTTAATTGGAGTGTACATCCATATCAGATCAATTTGCTGTGCTGTTCCCTGATACACAATATGCCTGTCTAAGTTCACAGGGTTTACGAATTCTTAGTCATGTAAACAGCAAAGGAGAAGGTGAATCACCAATGAAATATTTTATTAGTGTAGGTTTAAGATTAATCTGGGACTAAGAGACAAAACTCTAATATTCCGGTGCTGTCTCAGATTGATCAATTAAAATTTAGCACTAAGAAAAAACAATACTCTGGAGTACACAGTCATAACAACAAAACAATTTGAGATGCCAGCGTCACGCTGTCAGCTCTTTGCTGTTTTTGCACATGATACACTCACAGCTGGTTAAGAAACAACTAAAGACTCAAGTGTCCAGTTATATTGGAGCGTTTGAAATAGCAAAAGTGTGTATGAAATGAGCATGTATAACTCAATCGAGATGCAAATACTGCTGAAATGATCTGATTCCTAAAAATAACATCTCTTTGGGTATATCTTTTTATCAATGAATGAATGGTTTTAAAAGGGTTTTACTTTTGATGATGGGCCATTGGTGTGAGGTTTTGATTGCATTCAGTCAAAAAGGCTTTAGTGGGGTCCAGTACTAACGATAGATTGGCTCTACATCAATAACACCACTCCAATTCATCCAAAAGGTATTGAAAAGAGCTCCATCACTCGTGTGACTGCAGATCCAGTGCTCAACAAACCAATAGTAGGGGATTCTGTAGCCAGGACTTGGCACTGTCTGTGCACAGCTGAACATCTCAGAAGTTGACACATCTCAAATTAGCTGATACAATGGACACAATGGGTAGTGTATTACAACCAAATAACATAGATTATGGGCACATTGTTAAATGTATATGGTTATTTTCTTTGACCTGAGACGTTGGTGTCATTTGTGTGTGGATGTCAACCTGTAACTGACTGTGGGGGCCTCTTTGAATAAATAAATGTGCCATAGAAGCGATGCGCACTCCTACATTAACTTCCCAGCAGTGAGCTCCGCTTCAAGGCTAAGCAGGGGCCGGCAGACTGGAAAGGTAATGATTGTGAAAAGGTGTTCAGGCAGACCTCCGGCCAAGGCTCCGTGTTCTGTTCCGTGGGGGGCAGAGCAAATAATGAATGTAGACAGACTTTACAAGGTTATCTCTCCGGGGTGTGGGAGTGGAAAATGGCTTTCTACCTGTGCAGATGAGTCCCTCCAGCCCTCTGTAAGCTGCAAAGATGAGGTCACACCGTGCGGTTTGTTGAGTTTGATGCTATGAAATGGCTTGGTTTTCATAGTGGTGTTTGTTTAATGCTGTGGATCCTGGGATCATTTTTAACCCTTAAAAAAAGGATTCTCTGCAAAATCACATTTACTGTTTTCCACACCCCTGACATGGTGGATCCGTAAAGATACAGTATATGGAGAGTATGGATGTATTGGGTCAGTGTTGACAGCTCTAAAAGACAAATAAAAAGTTTTTAAGAGGAAAAACCATTAGTTTCTGCTGAAACTTTACTATGTGTGGAGGAGTTTTTTAACATTCTAAAATGTTTAATTTCATTCGTTTTAAAATTGCTGAGGGAACTGTTCTTTGATGATATAAGTCCAAATATCCATTTTGTATTAATTTCAATACCATAAAAACTGTTCTTGTGTACACAAGTCAAAAAGTGACAGAACAGAGAAGCTTATATTTTAATTTATACCATGTGCTTCATAAATGTAAATACTGTTGCTGATGTGGATGTAAATCCTGACTGAAATGGAGGCATGCCTGTAAAGTATGGAAGCGTGTTTACCATGAAGGCTAAAGTGTTTTGGGAGTATATTTAGGGTCTAAACTATTTTAATAAGATTTTTACCACCCACTGTATATGTGGTTTTAAATAATATGTTCTAAATTGCTTAGATTATATACTGGAGCTTGTATGAATGTAAATACATACAGAAATGGAGGCATGTCAATTCCATTTGGCTGACATTACATTTTAATATGCAGGTAAATACAATAAGACATTAATTTAATTTACAGTAATAAAAGAAGGACAAAAAATAATGAGAACATTCAAGACACTCCACGGGGGAAATTCTGGACTATAGCTACCAGAGATCCATCACAGGGCAGCAACCAACCAGCAGCAAGGAAAAATAAATTACATTTTTGGATTGGCTATTTTCAAGCCTCCCACCCCTGAGTATTTCACCATTCTCTGAACCAAAAAGATATATACATGTATACATGTAGAAATGTAGCTACTAAATTATTTTTTCTTAATAATTTAGCACTAAAATGCATGAAAAATAGTAGAAGGCCAGAAAACAGCTTTGACATCCGAGCCTCGCCCGTCATGCTCATTCTCATTCTCGTGCTGGGTTGTATATGTTTGGGCATGGCACTGAGCAAGGTAATATGTAACAAGAGGGCATAAAGGACCTGGATGTCACAAAAGCAAAGAAAATCTGGAGAATATCTGTGGTTTCCATGAATTTGCTCTGAATAACTAAATCAGTGACTGTGATTAAGCAGGGGTTTAACTGTATATGAGATTTCTGGCAATTGAACCTAAATGAGAATTAAAAATATAATGAAATTTTAAAAACATGTATTACTGATTTTATAATACACTAATATTTTTGTAGGGCTTAATTAATGATACACAAAGAAGACACGGAGCAGCCTTGAAATTTGAGGTCTGGGTTGTTCCTTTGACATTCTGGGCCCGAAAATGCACACGGCGGAACTTGCTTTCGTCACTTTTTGTCGATTTGTGCGAGCGCATCGTTAATTTTTTCCTGCAGAAATGTATGTTGTCATTATAGCCGATGGCATTGCGCTGGGTAGGGCGTGTCCCTGAAAAGAAGGGGTGTGGTGAGGCGCAGAGCGCGAATTTGTCATGATTCTATCAGTGGCCACTGGGGGGTGCTGCAGGACTACAAGGCGCTGTGGAATTACCCTAACAAGAGACAACTGACACTAATTGTAATCTATCGGGTATTTAAAGAGGCTCCGCACCAAGCTGCGTTGTCGGAGCATTGATGTCTGTTCTCTTCATCTCCTCCTCCTCTCTCTCACCTCTCCTTACCTAACCTCGTCTTCTCATCTCCTCTCCTCTCCTTTCCGTTGTATCATGTAGCTTATCTGTTTGTATACAGTAGACGCTTCCTCACTCACCTTTACAAGGTTCCTTCCTGGAACCCATGTGACAGAACTTGCTATTTTATGAGAAGTGAAAGTCATTTCGCCACTGACCAGAAAAAACCTGATCTGTAATCATTCGCGCATTGTTCAAAGGCTATAATATGGACGCCTGGGGCGTGGAAGTGTTGACAATGTGCCCACATGCAGCTTCTTTCATAAGCAGGAGCGAGCAGCGGCGCACATAAAAAAAATATGTAATGTGAAGGAAAACTTTAAGGAGTCCTCGAAATATAACAATCAAATGTAAATCACAAACATCACACCATGATTATTTATATAATAAATATAATGCTCGCAAAACTAAGTTGACAGGAGTAATCTCTGATAATTAGGTACCTGACGGGCCATTCGACCAATAGTGGCGGACACATATATGCCGCGTCTTTACATCCATCATGTCCGTGCAAGCTTATTTTAAGGAGGTTGTGGCTAAGTAACAGCGACATGAGCAGAACACATCTTTTTGACCCTATAAATACTTTATTTGGAATAAGAACCAAGAAAACGTTCGGGGAAAATCCCTGCAGCTGATCGAGCCTCCATGAGTTATTAAAACGCTCTGGCATTGTATGCAGATTTGTTTAAGCGATTCTTATTTAATAGAATTCTTATTCAATGTTTATTTGATTATAAACAATGTTAACGTCTCATTACTGAGTTTTATGGTATAGGTGATTTTTAGAGCACTTTTATATCTTGTTTTTGAAATCATGTGTGAAATAACAATCATATCTACACTACACTACTTTTAAAATGGATAGGTGGGCTGTTACAATAAGCCCCCCTAGCAAAGGGTTTGGGAGGATTCCCTCCATCCCCGAAGATCTATTGTTCCTGTGTCTTCACCTCATTATACACAGCACACCACTGACAATGCACTGGGTATTTAAAGGGAGTGTGAGTGTGAACTCTGATTGGTTCATTACATGCTACGCCCAAAACACATCCATGACTAATTTACTCATTTAACACAACCCATTTGAACTATGCGCCAGGTGCATTGTTTATTTTTCCGACGGGCACTATAGCGCTCCTCGCTGGCCCCTCCCCCAAAGACAACTGCGCTTCTGACTTCAGACAATGCGTGGCTGACCGTGAAAATCGGCCCCTCTGATTTAAAAATCCAGTTTCAGGGGGATGTCCGAGCTCAATTTACTCATGGGATTTTCTAGTTTTCTTCTGGGAAATTCTAATTCCTGATTATCTGAGAAATTCCAGTTTCACAGCTGAAATAATGAAAAGCCTTTATTTGTCTCTACGCTGTTACATGTAGCGAAATTGGACCTCTTCGACCATACAGGTCCGTCAATACATCAGTATTAGATCTAAATATTTGTTTATGGCTCATAGCTAACAAATAAGCCTCTTCAAAAAATAGTATAATGAGCAGCTGTAAGCGGATCAGAAGTATTTACAGGGCTTGTGCCCATAGCTTTGTTTTCAATCATAAACATATGAACTGACTAGGATGTGAGCAGTGGGCTCATACCAGGAGGACCATACCAAGATGTTAACAAGACAGAAGTGGGTCACTTACTAGCACACATGTGAAACAAAGGCAAAACAATCAGATCTGAAAAAAATGGGAATTGTAATAAGAAATTGGGAGCTAAAACTTGTAATGTGATTGTAGCTTCTGGCATGAATTAGCAATTAATATGTGGATGCCCGAAAGAGTAAAGAGGTTAAAAGGTCACTACTGGGCATACCATCTTCCAAACAAATAGTTAAATGAGATTAATGCATCAAACAGCTGTATGAGAGGTTCTGTTATTAAATAAGCACAAGTGTCTTTTAATATGCAGATGTGTTAGTGCCTGTGTAGGAGTGTGTGTGCAGATGTTCACAGTGAAAGTCTTTGAACAACTTCTAATTACTGAGTGAACCTTCAATCTGCCGGAGAAAAAAAAGAAAAATTAAAAGGCCATGAAAATATGCAAAGGATTTGAAGAGAGAGAGAGACAGAAAGCGACAGAGAGAGAGAGAGAGAGAGGGAGAGAGAGAGAGAGAGAGAGAATGAGAGAGAGATAGACAGACCGAGAGAGAAAGAGGGAGAGAGAGGGAGAGAGAGAAAGAGAGAGATAGCAAGAGAGAGAGAAAGAGAGAGAGAGAGAGAAAGAGAGAGATAGAAAGAGAGAGGAAGAGAGAGGTAGAGAAAGAGAGAGAGATAGACAGACCGAGACAGACAGAGAGAGAAAGAGAGGGAGAGAGAGAAAGAGAGAGAGATAGCGAGAGAGAGAGAGAGAAAGAGAGAGAGAGAGGGAAAAATGCGTCCTTTGGGCCTTGCTGCTGGTTGCAGTTGATGAATTGTCTAATCCTTTCCAGCAAACATGCTCTGGTTACTGAGTTGGGCAAGATGCTTGCAGATATCTCCCCTTTTCCAGCTCCCCCATTCATCATTCCCTCCACCTCCCGAGCTGACTATCGATAGACAGCCCTGTGCCACCCCACATCCGAGTCGCTGTGCTGTGCCTAAGCCGGTTCCCAGCCGCTCTGATTTACAGTGGCTGCGTGTGCCCACTATCTGGCCGAGTTCTGTTTCGTTCTGCCTCGCCGCGCTCAGCTGGCCACGACCTGCCCCGCCACAAAAGTAATTCCATGCAAAAGCGGCACCTGTCAGAAGGAGCGGCCAGAATAGCATCCGTCTCTGCTCTGTGGTGAAGAGGTCTCATACTCAGATACGCGTGTACACACACGCAAGGCTGCTTACACACACACAGTCAGGGACATGATGAGGTTGATGAGGCAGAACAGGCAGAAAATACTGCCACAGATCCCCATGATCTGATAGGGCTTTTCCAATTACCTGCCAAAGGGGTCGGTGCTTTGATTGAGGAGCTCTGCAGAGGCTTTCAGAACCCAAGCACATTCCATCTGGAGATTTGTAGATTGGTTTGTTTTATTAAAAAGCTGACCCTGTTGCGCACCGCCGGTCGTGGGCAATTTGCATCGGTTAAAAATGGAAAGAGTAATGAAGGTACATATGTAGATAATGTATTTAAAGGCTGCGTGAAATAGAGGTCAGCTTCTACTATGTGAGTGACTGTGCTCTGTTTGTACTGTGCATGACCTGCATGGTAAAAATTAACACCGTTAAATGAACGATCATTCAGTTAGAGTTACCTAAAGAGAGCACCGCGCACTGGTTCATCATTACATCATTACATAGGTTGGTTTTTTTTATCTGTTGTGTCTGGCATCTAAGTAAGCAGAGTACAGAGTACACTCTGACTCTCAGTGCTATAACAGCACACAGAACTCTGTGGGGGTAGCTTTTTGATTATGGATATCCCTACACCTGTGTGTGTGTGTGTTTGTGCAGACTCAAGGGGGCAGGAACCAGCCAGCAACCTCATGAGTCGGTAAATGGCCCCCAAAACACCCAACCCACCCACTTAAACACCAACAGGGCAGTCCACTGAGACCCATGTAGCCCCTTCACCTCCTAGAACGTAAGAGTGGGGAGGTGATTGGCTGCTCACTCCCCTTAGTTCCTGTGATTGGGTGGGGAGAGGAAAGGAAAAAAAATAAAAAAATAAAAACACCAGCCATGCATACACACATTCTTTCCCTGGGGGGGGGGGGGGCAGGTGCCAGGGCACAAAAACAACATCTAGAGGAACCAACGATCTCCTCAGTGCAGCACCCCCCCCGCCCCGGCCCAGGGGTGCTGGAGCCTCATCCGCATGCAGCCCTGTCATGGTGCCAGACAAACACACACGTAAAGCCACTCTTACAGACGAGGTGGGCTGGGTGCCACCCTCCCACCTTCCCACCACCCCGTGCCTACCCAGCCTCCCGCTGCCACTCTCCCACCAACCTACCCCTACCCAGCCCCCCTGGATGTGCTAAAGCCCGGAGGTGACAGCCTGGGGTAACATGGACGCACCCACAACAGATGATGCCCTGACTGCAGTTCAAGCCACCCCCAGGCACCAGGGCACGTACCCAGTCCCCCCCTCCCGCTCCAGCAGAGCCCAGCCCACAGCCCTCTGGCAGCCCACCGAGGTCTCCGTCCTGCCCCGTCCCGCCCCTGTCTTTCCATGATGTGAAATGTTTAATTCTTAAGTTTAGTAGGATGCCAGGATTGCTCAAGATGGGTGTATGGCTAAATTCATATTCTCTGAAAGGACTAATATCATCTAGTATCATTCTGTGAAACAGATGCCCAAGTTGGTACAACCACATTGTTTACACCTTTAGATCACAGCATGTGAGTTTGTTAGGCTTACTTTTTTGTTTTGTCCTTAAAATGTGTTGTTAGATTAGTTTTGATACTCTAAAGCATTCAGCATTTAAAGTGCAAATTTCCAAACTTTACTCTGCCCAAAAGGATTTTTCAGAAAACCGCGTTTGACTTGTTTTACCTATTGGAAAGCAATTCTTACTGGAAAAAAAAAAAGAAATTTTACAGCTACTTGTTTTAAGCTTCTGTACATTTTAGTTTGGTCAAATTTGTTTAAAAAATCTAATGAATACAATTTTAAGTACATCAATATTCAATGTGACTAAATTATGTACGAGTTTAATATTTATATCCAACTATATGACACAACCTAGAGTCAATGACAGCTAAATGCATAAAAAGTGTAATGATGCTACCAGTACTGGTAAATATTGTAGTGGAAATTAAATATACACTTAAAATTAATAAGATAATCAATAAAATCAAAACATATACTTAATGGTAATAGATGTCATCTGTGTACTTACTGTAATCTAAGGGGAAATCAATGTTTTAATCGTATGAATATGTATTTGATTGTTCTTTATATTGAGTGGTCTTTATGTGAGGCATGCTGGTGGTCTTGCATTAGGCCTAGACTTGTGTCACATAAAACCATGTATACTTAACATTTTTAGTTTGATAATCAAAACAACAGAACAACGAAACATCCTGCAGAACAGGCTCAATGTTACAGTAAAGAATATAAGCATTACTGATTTAGGAAGATGTTTTGGGAATGGGAGAGGACAGTGCCACAGGACTGCCCTTTGGTTACGAGTCTTAAATCCTGTTCAGCAATGGGCGTCGTCGCCATTCAATCAAATTTGTTTGGAACCCCTCACCTTTAACATAAATAATTCACCCAGCGCTGTTGAATCTTGAATCTTTTGCGAAAGAATCCACTCCACTAAATCGATACAAGAACACACACCACTGGAAATCCCAGCAGCCTGTCTCTGCAATGATGATTCATTTCACTTTCATTTGGTGAGTTGGACAAAAACCCGGATTTCCTGTGGTCTGTGTTCTTGAATCGATTTAATGGTGTGGAGTGGAAAATTCAAGATTCAACATGGCTTTCCAAACATCCCCACACCGTAAAAGGGCGAGATTACTCTAGTCATATTTGCTAGTAATTAAAGCCGATGTTTGACTAATTATGACCAATCTGAAAACCCTATTCATCCCCTTATCAATTAATTAAGGATTGTACTGACAAATGTCGTTTTATTAGAAAGATGGCAATACCACAAACAGTATTTACACTGGTTCCAAATGCATCCCAAAGGTGCATCTGCTGAAACAAAGTGCTCTGTTTGGGTCACACCTGAAAAAGTAAGTGTTAATGAACTACAGGGAAGATAAATTAACTTCTACAGAGATTTTATTTAGTTCATTGTAGTTTTTTCCCTGAAATCCTCATTCCTGAGATAAGAACACAATGGAAAAGATGAGCAAATCGTTCATTTCTAGAAAGTTAGTCCTGGTTGCAACTAAAAGCAGAGTGCAGTCCTCTCCTTCCAACTGGTCTTACAAATGTATCTTACAAATTCTTTAAAATGTTTCAGTTTTAAGAAATCTGCTTATGTGATTGTACACTGAGTCTATTTTTTTGTCATGTCTGGGATATATTTACAAGTGATTAGTTCCCATAGTCAGTGTTTTAGATTCAGGCAAAAAGACACCAAACACAATGGCCAGACTCATGGGATAGCAACAGTATCTGGTAATCATATTTGTTTTATGCCAGTTATAGTAGGAAGGCAATGTAGATATTATAAGTGCTGTGTAGTGCAGACCACTCAGAGTGCCCATGCTAAGATTTGTCCACCATTAAAAGTGCCCACGGTGGGCATGTGAGCATCAGAAAAGTACTGTGTTAACTGAAGAAGGTCAGAGAGTCTGATGAATCCCATTTTCTTTACATCATGCTCGAATACTTATGTGCTAATTATGTGGGCAACTGATGGCACCAGAATGCATCATGGGGGAAAAAGATAAGCTACGGAGCGGAGATTAATGTTCTGGGCAAAGTCATCACCAAGTACAGCCCTTCATGGAAACAGAACTCCCTGATGGCAGTGGTCTGATTCAGCTGGATGGTACATTCTGTTCATTATTGGATAAAATGTTTGGAATGTATTGATCCATGTTAGCATATTATCACGTGGCTCCAAAACCACAGATCACCAAAATGGTAGTTATTGGAGGAAGGATTATTTATAAATAAATAAACAAACAAACAAATAAATTAATACATCTTAAATAATAATAATAACAATAAAAAAAAAAAAAAAAAAAAATAATAATAATAATAATAATAATAATAATAATAATAAGATATATTTTTAATAAGCACCTTTCACTACGCTCAATGTCACTTTACCTTAGTTATAAAAGTTAAAGAATAGTTATATTAAATTAAGAAGAGTTTATAATCATGTGTAAGAGTAAATTACATTATAAAGAAATGTGTTTAATCCTTTTTAAAACAGACAGTGTTCAGGGAGGGTGTTCCACATTTAATGAAACAGGCCTGACCATTTTGAATGTTCACTTAATATATATCTGAGTGGAGTGTAACGGTTGGTCAGTGGCTAACTTTTGCCACTGCTTTTGTTTTGGAATTTTTCGGTTTTCTGTTCATGTTTCTGG
>JBBKCR010000018.1:15496412-15512474 GCA_037577295.1 Ladigesia roloffi
TATGCTCCCCACACACCGCTCCCCGGTACACTCCCCACACACCGCTCCCCGGTACGCTCCCCACACACCGCTCCCCGATACGCTCCCCACACGCCGCTCCCCGGTACACTCCCCACACACCGCTCCCCGGTACACTCCCCACACACCGCTCTCCGTGAATAATGTTCCCCTTTCAACAAATGTATAGATATTTAGCATTTAAACAATTGCATAGTATAACATTTTGTTGGCCCCACTCATGAATAGCATAAAAGCAAGATGGCTGAAATATTATACAATTAAATATTTTCTCTCACTTTTTCAAGATGGAAAGTGACCATTCTGTAATATGTGAACACAGCGCACTGTGTGAACAGAAGGAAATTCTTCCTCTGCATTTAACCAGCTAACCCATTCACCCAAGCCACCCCCTCTGAAGGAAACACCAATTGCCCGAGATATACGCCTCCACTCAACGATTTCTTTCATTTCATTACCTACATTATAGATTAATACTGAAAATATCTACTGCTCTGATGCAGCTTTACACTCTCTTGGCATTTTTCCACTCAGACTCATGAGGAATCCTGGACTGGAGTTCCTTCCTTCTTAATGTGTTTGGATCATCAGGTGTGACGGTCGGGTCGGTACACAGTTAGTGATCCGGTTCCACTACGGTTCTACTGCACGTTATGGCAAGAACCACTTAGCTTAGTAAAGAACAACAGTCCATTATTACCTTATTACAGAACAGATTCTGGTTTGTTTATCTCTTTTTCTTGTTTACTGCATAATTCCACTGTTCCTTCATCATTTTGTTTATTTTCCATATTAATCTACAATGCAGAAAATAATAAAAAACAAGAAAAACATCGAATGAGAACATGTCCTAACTTTTGACTTTTAGTGTACTTCATCTGGGTAAAAATATATTGGTGTACATCATAAGTTTCCTCCCTTTCCATGTTTTAGGATTGCTCCCATTTTCCAACCTGTATAGTGTCAGTTAGTTACAACAACGTTCAAAGCTGCAGTGTTAGTCAAGATTCAAAGATTCAAAGTGTTTATTGTCTTATGTACAGAAGGAATTGCATTTCTCTGCGTAGTGAAATTCTATCTTTGCTCTCCACTCGCAAATGCTGAAAATAAAATAAAAAATAAAGGCTCCGGAATGGCCCTCGTTTGGCCACGTGATTCAAAAGGGAATCAATGCAATCCTTTAAATTCCATCATTATATTTCATTAGCATTTTTTTAAAGCACCATCACCTGCAGTTTAAATTCATTAGGGATCCAAGAAGAAAAGAGTTTCTTTGACGCCCCTATTTTGCAGGGAGCCTCAGCATTACGCAGTGAATATAAACTCCCTATATAAATGCATTAGGGCTGAATGAGCTTTTTGCCAGCGCCGCTATGATGGAACACATTTGTGTGCGGAGCATGGATAGTTCAATTCCCTCCTGTCTGCTTGTGTTCTTTATCAGTAGGGGTAGGAAAAAAGCATCCGAGGCTGAGGTCATCTCCGGTCACAGCATCTCTCCCCGGCGGAGCAGGGAAGATATCTCTCTTTCTCTCCGGACACAATTCACAGCTTGCCGACACCAGGTAAGAAACCAATTTTAGTGCTGCCTTGAGTTCGCAAAACTGCTCCCCAGAAGGCCCGGCTGTCCTATCCATTCTCGTGCTGCCAGACAATGGAGGAGGGGGGTGCTTTGAAAGGAATTGACTTTTTTCCTCTCTCTTTTCCCACTCTTCCCCTGCAACACTTGTCACACGTCCCTTAGCATGCGCCTGGTTTATCACCTGTGGTTCTGAGTGGAGTCGCAGGTGCAGTAGGATATACGTTTCTCATTACAGCCGCTCTCAGATGGGTGCTGATGCGGGGATAATCCGATGTGAATCAATCATGGCGCTGTTAGAGATGTAACAGGAGGGTAAATATGTTTCGGACCGTCTGTCCCGCACGGGGAAGGAGCCCCTCGGGGGATTGGGGGATAGTTGGGGTGTTTGTTACCGCTGACTTACCAGGTAATGAATTATAACAAGACAAATGGCTTCAGTCACATGGGAGCGGTATGAAGTGTGTGTATCAGCATCAGGGGAGAAGGAAGTTGCCAGTGCTTCCAAAATCCAGCCTTGGTCTGTACACACACACCATCTGTGGATCCCACTGAACATGTGTGTCAGGGAACGGTTCGTATTGTTAAAGAAAAATGTGTTCCTTTATTTATAAAATACTATTGGTGTTCAATTTGTGTTTATAGTTTTTATTTGTGCAGTTTTAGTGTTTTTAAACTTTCAACCTAAAGTTGTGCAGCTTCACACATTCACTTTGAGGTTATAAGGGCTATGATAGCTAATACTGCTTTCTGAATGGGACACACTGCATGGCAGCCAATCAGAGTCAAGGTAATTTACAAGTACAGTATATAGACAAAAGTATTGGGACATCTGACCAAGAAAACTAATGAAACAAATATATAAGTACTTGTTAGTGCTTGTGTTACTGAACTATAAGATTAATAAAAAAAAGTTCATTATTAGACTAATAAACATCGCTGAGTAAACATAATTTATGATCTTACCATAAACTAAACAGTTTTCATTTCCCTTGATTAGCATTCACCAATGGACCACTAATTCATTTATAAACAATGACCAATCAATTTCTTATTGGCAACATAATTGATCTTTAATTTGATCTTCTTGAAACTTTTTTAAAGTAGTCACTTTGATATTGAACAAACAACAAACATGGATTTTGAACGAAAGTGTAAAATCAGCAAAATCATCAAGTAGGAATTTTGGTGCCACTTTACAGCACTACTTCATACAAGGCTGATATTTGATTTAAAATTTGTTTAGTAATTAGGTCATACATGTTTGAAACCATTTATAAACCCTTAATATAGGAAGCCGTATGGTAAAATTGTTGACATAATTTCCATTAAAGTTTAATGGAATATAAAACTTAATTGTATATGAAGCCCCTGCTTTGTTTCTTATTCTCTGTTGATATATCAGCACTGTAGCAGGCCTGATTTAAAATAATGCTTCAGAAGATAAAAACTGATAACCATCATATTAAAGTCCTTTGTAGATATTACAGATTTCGTACTTAAATTGTTCCTCTTTTACATGGATCTGTCTAAACTCAGATCAATTTAGAGCATAATTGTGGTGTTCACTTTAATACAGTACTCCATATATTCAGTGCAGTGTAATAAGAAATATCTGAATATGAACTTTAGTGAAAATCTTTAAAATTCCCAGGCTTTTTACATCCCAACACAATCGGCTTTCTAAGACTTTCTATTAGTATACAGTATTACCGACTTGTTCATTAAGTTAATTAACTTGTGTCAGGGAAACATTCAGAGCTATTGCTTTTGTTCCTTTTACTCAATTAAATCTGCAGCCAGCATTTACTACTAATACGTGTCAACATATGGTCAATTGGATGGGGTGGTTTCTAAGGCTATTTGTTTTTTTTGTTTTTCTTTGGGGTGGGAGGGGGGGGGTGGTTTGAATATTACTGTGATATAGAGAAAGAGCAAATTATTGACCAATTCATTTGTCTGTAACCGGTCCTCAAGGGTCCCCCCAAATTCATCAGAGAAATTTAAAAAAATCCATAGAAAAATGAATAATTATGCGCTTTATTCTGCAATGCTGTTACATTTATTTGTAAATAATGTGTTTTGCCATAGACATTTACATACATATGCACTATTACTCAATCCCTATGTGTTGTGAGTATAATTGTATAGGATCAAATCCTGAGCAAGACACTTAACCTCAGACTGGCCCCTCTAGTTAGGGAATGGAAGTCTGCTAAATGCTGTAAATGTAAGTTAATGTAAATGTTTATGGTAGAACACATTCTTTACAAATAAGTGTAACAGCATTGCAGAAAAAAACACAGAAATATTAATTTTTCTACTGACTTTTAATTCTCACCTGATCCTGAATACCATAAAATGTTTAGAAAATTTCACAACTGTGAAACTGATCAATATTTCTCGGCCCCCGACATGAAGCACAATCGTATCCACTATAGTGCACACGCTGTCCTTGTCATTTCATCTCTTTTTAAGTGTCTAATTGGAGTTGTCAGCTCTTGAGCCTGCCAGTTCCCATCTCAGCGCAGAATCCCCATCCAGGACGATTTGTTGGGGGAGGGGTTTAATATACAATATGCTACGTTTCCAATTGCAGTCAGTGACCTTTCTTATTTGTGTCTTGATCCCCATTCGCAGAGGCTGCTGATTTGTTGTGACATGATCCTAATGATATTTCTCTGGTAACATTGGGTGCAGGAGGGATGTGATTACGGCCTGATGATCATGACTGTTATTTTCAATTTCAGCAAAACGGTGATCAGAGCTACGGGTTTCAGCACCACGGACAGCGCCAGAGGAAGATAGCAGCAATCAAGCCATAAATGTTCCTGCAACAAGTGGAGGCACCCAGTGGAGGACGCAGCCGTGGATGAGAGCGGTGTGGGTCAGGGATGAATGATGGGGTCAGGG
This sequence comes from Ladigesia roloffi, assembly GCA_037577295.1. Classification (NCBI taxonomy): domain Eukaryota; kingdom Metazoa; phylum Chordata; class Actinopteri; order Characiformes; family Alestidae; genus Ladigesia; species Ladigesia roloffi. Next base: position 15,500,923 of record JBBKCR010000018.1, read on the forward strand.
TGGATGTCAGCCATTTGTGACATGCATCAGGGGGCTGGGAGTAGAACAATTCTTCTCCCTGCAGTGGAAAATATTTCACTTATATTGCTGTGCCAGGTGTCTGTCTCCGCGGGATCCCGCTTTATCTTAAGCATTGTCTGTGATTTCCCAAACCACCGTGGACCGCAGAGCAGCACCAACCTCTCAGCATTCCTGTTCAAATAACTCAATTTTATCCCTTTACATTCCCCAAGTGAACAAAACAAGCTTGAAAAGAACCTCAGTCCAACAACAATTCTCGTGCTGTCACCACTTTAGACATTTCTTTTAATACCGTGTTTATGGTGCATAACTGACAAGGAAAGACTGGCGAAAAATAGGTTGTCAACACTGAGATGCTTCAAAACACTTTAACAATGAACTCAAACATTAAATTGTTAAGAATGTTTGACTATTTAGACTGCCTGATTTCTTCTATTGTGTTTCAGGGTGTTAGATCTTAAATCAGACTTTAATATCAGAAATAACAACCTGTACACAACTTTAAAATGATAAATTTGCCTCACAGAGCAATCTCAGCAAAGTATGCTGAATGTTTTAATGAGCAGCACACTTTTCTGTTTGCATGTAAAGTTCAAGTTAATAAACTGTCATTAAAATGTTCCAAGTTTCTGGAAGTGTGAGAGAAGTTTTTTGCCAGTATGAGCCAATATCTACAAAGGAGAATAACAAATCATTCTAAATCTTCCCAGAATTGGCTGGCCTATCAAAATTCCTACAAGGGTTACGCAAGTTATGCAAGAACAAAGATGGATGTTTACAGAACTGCAAACATCCCTTGCCTTTAGGAAATGCTTCGTTCTTGAACTTTTTCCAATTTCTTTCATAACTCAGAGATTCTAAGACACTCCCAATCCTATGCTTCTCATATTTCATACCTCGAACTCATGTTAAATGAGTTTCATGGTCATACTTACTCTATAGTGACAAACTAACATCGGTTATTGCAAACCAAAACTTTGGTAACTTCATTGAAAGTCATTTTTATGATGTTTACCTCTAAATGTCATCGTGAAAAAGTATAGTAATCAGATTTGAATGCTGTGAAATGTGAAATGACAAAGTTCTTAAGGTTTCCTACTTTTTGCAAAATGAAAAGATTAGTTTGGCACTGCTGAAGCAAGTTAGAGTTTTGCTAGCTCCTACAGTAGGATGTTTGTTTGCAAAGACACACCTTTCAGGAACAATGCTGGAGGACTATTTAATTCAAGACATTCTCCTGATTGTCATGTCTTCAATGGTGATTGCTTTTTTTGATAAAAGTCCTATTTTGTCAAAGTATAGACTTTTTTCTCTCTCGGGAGTTAAGTGGGAGGATGTGGAGGCAGACAATGAATGTGAATGTGTGAAAACCTCTTACTTTAAAACAACCCTGAGGTTTGTATTGGTGGTGTGCGCATTGTTCTTTTGTCTTCTTGACTGTAAGGAATTCAAGGTTAAACTGTATTTAACATTTGTTCTACAAAAGCCTACAAAGTATTGACAGAAAGTATTGGTTTGGTTTTGGCGATGTATTCAAGTTATATTCACAGTCTGTATTCAGCTTTAATGTTACTGGCTTTGGTATCATTATTGAAAAGGATCTAATCATAACTTTATTGCATGCACAGTGATGCTATATTCTTTTTTGACCAAACTATGCTTTTCCAGATACTGATATGTATGCGGGAGACTCTGTCAAGAGATGGAGTTCAATCAGTAAACAAGTTTTTTCAGCTGTGCAAAGCAATAGAGAGGCAAGATCACATGACCCTCAACATGTTTTTATGAAATAGCCCATTTTACATGGGCCAGCCTGAATCGCAGAACCATAAATAACAGATGAATAATGGTGCAGGGACACCATTCATGAGTAAAGATGATATAATGGCTTTAGTGTCTCACAGTTCCAAAAACGTTCTCCTTATCTTTAATAGCACTCAGTCACAAAGATATAAAACCAGAAGAAATTTACATAAAATATACTTCTTACAGAACTAAAGAAGACACAAACTATATATTAATTAAAATAATCATAAGCCATTCATTCTGATTTTCAATATGCAGTAACTGAGCCCTTTCAGTCTGAGCTGCAATTATGGGCTCCCAGTATGAACCAAACCATCATTACCTTATGCTCTGTTTAAACCCATGCTATGTAGTATGCAAGACACAGTCTTACCCCAACTGCAACATGGGAAAACCCCCTGTTTTCACTGCATATCCAAAAGGTTTACATTTTTTTCTTCTCTTGGTTACTTTGATCTGATCAACGAAAACTAAGACTGACATTTTAAACCCATCACCTGGATTTGCCAAGACAATGGGAAATACATAGAATTTTAATCCAATCACTTTAATTCAGTCATCATAGGAGCAGTAGTATAGTCCAATGATAAATTCCCTAGTCAACATTGTGGGCAGCCATCCACTTTGCTTGAGATACAGCAGCGATAAAAACTGCAGTGAACAAGCAGGAGAGAACAGAATAAAGTGCAGAATAAATCATCAGTTGTGGGCTCCTTTCTGTTGGGACTGACTTTGTCATAGTTCTTGTTACTTGGCTTAGCTTTGTCCTGGCTCAACCTCACCTTAACCAAGCCCAGCTCATTGATAAATCCCTCAGGCTGACTGTGTTCATGCCTCAGATCTGAGCTGGTTTCATGTTTTTGACCCCTGTTCTGTTTTCTGGGTGTGATAAGGGCCTGCCTTGAGTGTAACTGTCTGCCTGAGTTATGACTCCCACCTGCCACTCTGACTATAAGTATTAAATTACCCCTAATAAAGCTACAGCCTCCCTCTCAGCCTTCTCCATTACATCCTTTAAAAATTCTTTAGGCTAATCTTTGGCATTGCGCCAGAGACCTCCTTGGGGCACCATTATGTTTAAGGGTGTAGCGCTAAATAGCATAATCTTTGTCTGTGTTTCAACCTTCAGAGTGCCTTGACTCTGCAATTCTTCACCGGTCCTAATAGAAGAGCAAATTATAAGTCAAGCTCGTTTTAACTAGCGTTATTGTTTTGTGTGCTGCATCCAGCGCTATTGATTTATGGGGGCTGTCACGTCTCGGATCAATAGGTCAAATCCAGCCTTTAAACGGTAAGCACAGCCTGACTAATGGGCAGGCAGCCGGAGTGACAGAGGTTATGCCCGCTTTGATGCTGCGCCTTGTCGGAGAACTCGGCTCTTTCTCTTTAAACATCCTCTGAAATAAGTGGATGTAAAGCCCTGTCATGCCTGAAATCTCAGATTAATCCAAACTGTAATTAGACTCTTGTTGTTGTCTCTTCTCACTTTAAATAGGGGCCTAATCTTTTATCTCTGGGAGAGCGGGTTTTATGTCTTCCCCTGCATGCATAAACACCCCGTCCTGCAGATGTTTCCACTGTCGCCAATGAAAAGCGCCAGTCTACCATTCAAATTAGAATATAGTGGCGCTATCTAGTCAGCATCTGCTGGGCAATAAAGAGAGATTGCTCACATTTCCCAGGCATGATAATGTGTCTCACCATCTGCAGTTGTAAAAGCTCTTTCTGCTTCTATCGAAGTCGAGAAATCAGCAAAGTATCTTTAATGAGCATCAATCCACTAAGATTGTCATGATTAATAGATTTTTTTTTTTAAGTACAATTTACTTTCTCAAAAAAGAGCGGTCACCAATCAGCAGTTTGCACGGCAAAAATGCGCCCCAGTTCTCAAACTACTCACTCTTACACTAAATGCCTCCTCCACATGAACCCGTTAGGTGTATTTGTTATGTTTTGTAGCTGCATTTGATTGAATTCAGTGAAGCGTTAGACTCGTTTGATGCTGTTTAACAACACCTGCAGCCTGATGTGTAGCTTCGTGCACTCACCTGTGGGGGCGGTAATTATTCTCTCCAGACTGTTTTCATATTGGACATCTAGATTTGAATTTCTACACTGAAAGCATTGTAGATCTACATTGAATAAAATAATTTATTCTTTAATGAAACTTACAATAGACATTGTTTTTAAAAATCCCTCTAAAATGACGCAGTAGGCAGGAGAGGATTTTGGCAGAAATTAATGCCAAGAAGATGTTGCATGCAACATTTTTACTGATGCCACCCGAACACCCGACTGAGCACCAATTCTTAACGCCTGTGTGGACGCTTCGATTCCCACCAATGAGCAGAAAAACGGTCAGCACTCACCTGTTGCCACAAACGCCCGAAAAACGCCTGAAAATATTTAAGTGTCTCAGGGTGTTTCTCTGCCTCTCACCCTGTGAGCGCTGGATAAACAGCCACTGACCCTACATAAACAAAGTTACATTTAATATTTTAAGACGGATAGACAAATGGGATAACACAGACCATTCAACTTCATGGCAATTATTTGGAACAATTGTACAACATGCATAATTTAGCTTAATGTAGTTATTTCGTCAGGTATGTATGTTCCCCCCTAAAAACACCCTGACCCCCCCTCGTCCCCCCTGGTCATTTTAGTCTAGAACCGCCACTGTCCAGGAGTCACAACGAGGGCAAGTCCAAGTTGAAAAACAGCTTCTGCAAACTGGAAGTGTAAGCGCTACTTTTCCCTAGCTGAGGTTAATAGCAAAAATGTTTATGTGACGTGCAGCTTCTGCCCATGAAAAAAGCGTCTCTCTGCATCGGGGATTACTAATGCAAAAATTACCTGGTAATTAGTTACTTTTATAAAGATGTAATGCAGTTACTAACACAGTTACTATTTGTGAGCAGTAACTAGTAACTATAACTAATTACTTTTTTAAAGGTACCTGCCCAACACTCTTTAAGACTGATAGACAAATGGGATAACACAGACCATTCATCCTTAACTAATGGTGTAGACCTGATGCAGTTTCTGGACAGAAATTCGTGGCACTGTGGAAATTTCCATTGTCCTGAAATAAGTCAAACAATGGAGCAATTCCCCGAGCAGCTCCAGAAGAACTGAAACAGGGAGCCCGTAGTGTTTGTATGTGTCTGTTTAATATCTTATAAGACTTCATTTGGAACAATTGTACAACATGCATAGTTTAGCTTAATGTAGCTATTTCATCATGTATGTATAGTTAAATTACGTCAGTGTTTATTATTAATAAAACGCGAACAAAAAACGTCTATATCTGTATTACTGAATAACAACAAAAATGCTGGATTACATAGCTGTATTTCTATTTTCCATTCGGGAGAGCTTTTGTTTGCTTGATGAAATCGCTCACAACATGCCATTGTGTGCACTGACCAGCTATCAAAGGTCACCGCGTCACGTCTGTGCATCTTTTTATTGTTCCTTAACAAGGTGCTGCAGAAAGGGCAGCGTTTATTCTCTCAGCCGTCTCATTAGAGACAGAATCCGGCAGGTCTGGTCTGAGCGTGGCAAGAGAAGTCCTCCAGTGAAAAGTCAACATCAAAGACGGCGTGTTTGGCCGTCTCAGCCAGATCTCGGCGCTCCTTCAGCGGGCGCCATCTGTGTCTCAGCAGAGAAAAAGCCCACGATGGGGATCCGCCAAGCTCTCATATACCCCACCCCCACCCCACCCCACCCCCTCCTCTCTCGGTTTCTGGAGGCGTCCTCACTTATCACATCCATGCCTTGTCAGGTGATGTGAAATGATTGGTCCCTCGCCTCGCTCCTGCCTGTGGGGACAGTGATATCGGGCTACTGGGCATTTTTTCTCCTCTGAGCTCCTTTCTGCATGCCCCTGCGTGGCATATCCGTGCTCATTAGCAGAATGTCAGTCTAATTAATATTGTGCTGAAAGTCAATAGAAATAAGCGTCTTTACTGGAAGTGGGGATATAGAGTTGCGCCGCCTGACAGGCTTATCCTTTAAAAAGTGCTGCAGAAGAACAAACTCATCGTGCATTCATTATTTCGAGTAATGGAAATGATTAGTTGCTTGTTTGCCTTGGGCTTCTCAAAGATGGACCAACTGTGCAAAACCATCCAACACTCTAATGTTCACCTCTTCTAACAGGATTCCTCCAATAAGGATCATACAATTGCTCATATGTTTAGATACCCAGGCAAAATTGATGATTTTTTTTACAGAGAATATGAATAAGAACACAAAAACCTTTCCTGGTTAGTGGTTGGCTGAAGCCATTTATTATCAGACAAATGTGTTTCCTCATTTTAAATTATAATCACAAAACAATATACCCAAATGACCCTGATCATAAGTGTCCCTACCCTGGTGATTTGACCTGATAACATACACACAACTTGACACAAACAGGTTTGAATGGTTATTAAAGCTGACCCTCCTCATCTGTTTGCTAGTAATTCGTGGGTGTGTGTAAAAGGTCAATGAGTTTTCTGGAATCCTGATCGACACTCGCATTTTTCATCCAGTGCTGCACTGACATTTTTTGGATTCTAAGTCATGGGGAAAGCAAAATAATTGTCAAAGGATCTGCAGGAAAAGGTCATTAAAACACAAAAAACTTCAGGTGAAACACAGGAGACACTTGAAGAAAAATGAGCTGCATTGTCGAGTTGCCAGAAGAAAGCCATTAGTCCGCAAATTCTACAAAGTATCCTGCTTATAATATGCCAAACAGTACAATATATCAAACCTTCTGCCACTCAGTCATTAAGAGTGATGAGTCTGAAACTTTCTGGCCACAACTGGCCAGAGCTCAGAGTGTATCAGGAAACTCTGATTTCAGTAAATATAAAAAAATAACAGTTTAGAACCAGCGTTTGTTCTGTACACTCTCGCCGTTTGCTGCTCTTTCTATCCAGAGCTTCTCCCTCTGTGGGTGTTCCCCTCCCATGTGTGGGCGGAGACTATCCTGAAAGTTCTCTGAGATGTTCAGAGATCTTCTTTTTTCTGTTTGTTTCTAAAACCTAAAATAAAAGAAATGTGTTATTTGGTTCTACATGGCGCAGAGACACCAAGCAAAGCTCACCATGATGTCTGACACCTCCAGCACAAACAGGGAGAAGTTCCATATAATGAGATGTTTTGCCTGGTAATGATTTTGTTGTCCAGTACGGTTCTGAGGGTTAACCAGGGTTTTGGGGGGTGTCACAGTGATCTCAGGGCCAATAGCAGAGAAACACCCTGGACAGGTCGCCAGTCCTTAAAAGGGCACGCACAAACACACCAGTCACACCAATTTAGCATCTTCAGTCCATCTGACATGGATTTATGGGCAGCTGGTGGTTTAGTGGTTAGGGAGTTTCTCCTGCAATCCGAGGGGTGTGGGTTTGAATTCCAAGACTGGCAGTGGCACCACTGCAGTACCCTTTGAGAAATGTACCATCCGAACGCACTGGTCCCCGGGTGCTGTGTTCCTGGCTGCATGAATGTGTTAAATCCCAAAAACTATTTTGCACTCTTCACACTGTGCGCTGTGGTGTGTTCACGTAAGACCAATGCAGACTTTACACACACACACTTATTTCTTTTCACTGTGAGAGGAAACTGAAGTACTAAACCAATCATGAGGAGAACATGCAACCAGCCAGCCAGGAACGGGCCCCAGGACAAACTTGCTGTGAGGCCTCAGCCATGCTGCCCGTCAGGATGTGATCACACACCCCGCGTCACTGCTGCACTAAAAACATTCAAACTGGAAATATTACCGGAGGTCCAGGTGATATTGACAGTAAATGAGTATAAAGAGTTTTTTATTGTCTGCATTATTCCCATTTGATCATTCGGCACTAATGACCAGCTGTTGTTTCTAAATGGCGTGTAAAAATGAAAATCTAAGGCATGGGTTTCCTTGGCACCCTGAGAAATGTAACTTACAGAAATAAGAGAAAATGAGCTGTGGATAGTTATATTAAGCCAACAAAATTAGCAAAGATAAACGAAACTAGGTAGATCTGAGAAAAAAAATCAAAATGTTTTGTTTTTTAAATAAAATAATTTATCTTTTGTTGGCACGGTGGCGCAGGGGTTAGCGCTGTTTCCTCACAGCAAGAAGGTCCTGGGTTCGACTCCCGGGTCGGGCGCGGGGTCTTTCTGTGTGGAGTGTGTGTTCTCCCAGTGACCGCGTGGGTTTTCTCCGGGTACTCAGGTTTCCTCCCACAGCCAAAAACATGCGTGATTGGGGATAGGTTGATTGAGCATTAAATCGCCCCTAGGTGTGATTGTGAATGTGAATGTGTGTGAGTGTGTGGCCCTGCGACGTGCTGGTGATTGTCCAGGATGTACCCCGCCTTCGCCTATAGTAACTGGGATAGGCTCCAGTCCCCCCCCTGACCCCGAGTGTGGAATAAAGGGGTAGACAATCGATAGATGGATGCAATATAGACTGGATACCTACATATGATTGCATGGTTTTGCTTATTTTGCTTCTTTCAAGAAATTGTGGCTGATTTGTTTATTTGTATATATTGTTTTGCCAACTATAAGTATTACCTGGGGCAGCTGGTGGCCTAATGGTTAGGGTGCTCACTCTGCAGTCCAGAATTTGTGGGTTAGATTCTCAAGACCCCTAAGTACCTGTTCCCAGGGTGCTGTGTTCCAGCCAGTGGTCCAGTAGTTAGGGCATTGGTCCAACAATCAGAAGGATGTGGGTTTGAATTGCTAGGGCACCATGGTGACACATTGGGTTGTGCTGTTGCCTGTGTGCGTGTGTGTGTGTGTGTGTGTGTGTGTGTAGTATCCAAGTTCTCCTTGTGGTCTTGTGGGATTCCTTCAGGCCCTCCGGGTTTCTCCCACAGTCCTGTGAATTGGAGATTCCAAGCCGACCGTAGGTGAGTGTGTGAGTGAATGGAGTGTGTGTATGTGTGCCTCACACCCATAAACCCCGGGATAGGCTCTGGGTACGCACATACCTACTAATACATAAGTGGAAAATATACGAAAGTATTTACTTCAATAAATGTTCAGTAGGTTGTGTAGAAACAGATGTTTGTCTGCCACAGTTCGCTCATTTCCAAACGGTGACTGATCTGTTAAACTCCAGGCTAATTGGGTGTGTTTGAGGGGGGGATGATGAAAATGTGCTGGAAATTGACCCTCCATAAACAGAGCTGGTCAGAAGCTCTGGATATGGAGGAGCAACACTTCTCCACCTGTAGGAACAAAGGCAACAGTACATTGAAATGCAAGCATGCGAGAGTCTCAGGGCTGTAAAATGAACAATAAATTATAAATGTTGAATAAAAAAAACTTCTGTCACATATCTCTCACTTCACAAATTACAGTTTAGCATTTAACAGCCGCACATCCCCACAAACACAGAAGCTAAGTGCTAGCAACTTGGAACTAAACACAGCATGCAACGATTTATGTCATTTTTTAATGTAAAGTTTTACACTTTATGACATTTTACGACAATTTAATGACATTTTTTTCAAGTTATTACACAACTGCATCCTAATACTGTTCCATGTAGTGGGATGCTAATAACTCATTACAACCACAAACTTGCTTTAAAAGCAGTCAATAAAATATATTTCCTTTTATTTACATCCACATCGGCACATTTGATGAACTCAGTTTCTCCAGATTGCATGAAAAGTTGAAGGGGTTAGGTGCCTTTACCTTCAAGAGTCATATATTTTTTAAAATAATAAATAGAATAAATAAGAAAACATCACTATCAGAACATCTGTGAGCACTGGATGTTATTTGTGGTGTGCAACTGTGCGAGTGGCGAATGAAAATTAAATGTAAATTAATGTCAGAAATCATTTCAGTACCTCCACTGTCAATTGGCATGTCACTGGGAGTGTGTGTGTACCACAATTTATGAACTGCCATACATAAATATCTGTACGGAAGGAAAAGGACAGGTTGTGCAAAAAAAAAAAACAGTTAAAAAAATAGTTTTATAAGTCTTTAAAATATACAATGAATATATACTTTTAACGTCCACGCCACATATGGAAATTAAGGCTGTTACCAGTTGAGTGTTTTTGTTATGTAAAAAAAAATCAACACATATATATTATGCCAACAAAAGTTTGCCATTACTCATAAGTGTTAATGTTATATTGATTGTTTTAGTACTGACAGCTTTTTTTATAATACAGAAAAGCTGATTGGCAGAAATATTTATACATATCAGTCTTAAAAGGGACTGTAGGACAAAAAAAGCTAGATTTTGCTATTTTGTTACATGGGACCTCTTGATTAATACACATACACACAGGGTCGTCCGCATCTAGTCCAGTTCTGATGCTCATGATTTCATTATTGCTCCTTTTGGTGGTGGGGATAGCATGGGCACTCTGACAGGTCCGCAGCTGTGCAGCCCCATACGCAGAAAGAATACCTTTCTATCAGAGCCAACAAGAACATTTTCTATTTCCATTTTCTATTACTACAGTATCTGTTTGGCAGAATCAGACCTCTTTATGCACATCAAAGGTCCTTGGCTGCCCATGACCCTGTTGCCAGTTCACAGAAAGACCTTCCCTGGACCACTTTTGACCACTGCACCACACAAGACCTGTTTTAGGCCCAGTTTTCTAGCCACCACAACATGAATCACTCAGAACTGTTCTCTGGTGGAACCTGTCATGCTGGTGACCTAGTGGTTAAGGCATTCGCCCTGCGATCAGAAAGTCATGGGTTCAATTCCCAAGGCAACTAGGCACCTCTGAGGTTCCCTGATCAAGGTAATGTCCCCCATACTCTTCTAAATGCTTCACTTGGTGAACGGGTTGGATGCAGAGATTGATTTTCCTGCTGTTTATACTGTGTGCTGTGGAGTGTTCACATATGACAGAATGTTCACTTTCACTTTTCTTCCTCCCAACCCATCAACATCAAGATCTGCCTCCTCCCTCATTGTCTAATACAGCCTTACCTTGACAGGTGCCATTGTAAGGAGATTATCATTCAATTCACCTGTTAGTGGTTTAATGCAGCGACTGACTGGTGCTAGCATTATGTTGCAAAAGCAACATAAAAAAGCATTACTAAGCAGTATAATGCTTAAGAAAAGTTATTGGTTGGTACTTTGGTTTCTTTTGTCTAAAAGCAACAGTATCTCTCCAGTATGCACTACACAGCAACTTTAAAAATTCTCTGTATACCTGAATATCTGCGAACCATAACTAGATTCGATGCGACAGGGCTGCCCACAGTGAATCATGTGAGCTCATCAAAGTGGGTCACACACGTTTTCACACACATGCAGTCATGCCTGTAGCTCGACCTGAAGGACATTACATTTTCACGGTAACATTCGATTTGTTACCCTGTTAGGGGACACTCAGCAGCAAATCGAAATCAGTAGTGAGGGACAGAATGAACAGCTGATATGTGTTGAATGAACAGCGATGCATTTCAGTCATCTAGCATATCATTTTTTTAATTTATAGTTTTATATGTCTTTAAGATATACAGTTAATATATACATTTAACACCTTATTATATTTTTTAAACACATGTATATTTGCCTATTCAGCCAGCACTACTTTGCCATTACTGATTAGTGTTAAAAGGATAGTTCACCCCAAAATGAAAATTTTAAGTTTATTTCTTATTCCCAGGGTATCCAAGTCGAAGGTGACTTTGTTTCCTCAGCAGAACACAAACACAGATTATTAGCTTTAGCCGTAGCA
>JBBKCR010000018.1:15521486-15533501 GCA_037577295.1 Ladigesia roloffi
TATATAATGACATACATGCATAAGAGCACACACATATTATAACTATGTCTGTATACAAAACTGAATTGGTATAGCCTTGCTACTATGCCCCAAAGTGTATGTTGCACCCATACTTTAACTTTAATTTGACTAGAAGCCACTGGAATCGTGACACTATCAAACTGATGAGGACAAATGTCTTAGTTCTAGTAAGGGTTCTTGCCTGTTTTTAAGTCTTCGATGGCATTAAAAACTCAGTGTATCACTGCTTTCAGAATGAGTTCCTAATTAAGTTTGACTGCAAATTGTAGGTCCAAAAGAAAGCTATTTTATCTAATTTTTATACTTTGGTAAATCCCACTTCAGACTTGTCATATGAGCCAAACAAGAATTAGATAAAGCAACATTCAACAAAGCCTCCTACATTTACATATTTTACAGATGCATTGATATTTCAGGGTGATACAAGTGTAGAGCTAGAAGTCTAGTCTGTGTAGTCTTATGGGTATAACAGCAATCTGGGCAGGGAACCAGAACCCAATTTAATGTATGCAAGGCATCATGATTCACTGTGAACCACAAGGAATTAAGCTCCAAATAACAGAGAGATCTCAGCTTTTCATGTTGTGGATAGCAAGATATCAACTATTAGTCTGTCAGTAGGTTATTATACATTACTTTGAAATACATGCAGTTGTGTGTGGCTTACAATACATATAATTTTAAAAACCAGTCAATTCATGTTTTTCAGGAAGTTTAGCATTTTGTACATTAAAATATTGTGAGCCTTAACTGTATCTAGGCAGTGAAGGGAGGCACAGACACAGATTTACATAGTTTTATAAAAAAAAAAAAAAGGCTTGAGGGCCTAAACACAAACAAAACCAGCTCCAGGACGAGTGATAACTAAAATAGAGACTTTAGCATGAAGCTAGTAGAGGGACAACTAAGGTCCCACACAAACAGAAATAAATTCCAATTACCTAAACACATGAAACAATACAAACAGCACATTACTTACAGAAGTAACAGAAACAGCTGTTACAAAAATTGTGAAATGAAAACCCAGTGTACATACACATAGTAAAAGTAAAAGTCTGGTTATACCAACAGAACTTAACACTAACTTTTGCACAGCCCACATTTTATGTTTTTTTTTTCAGAGTTCAGTGATTGTCTCTGAAGAGGATACGTAGTTATTTTCACTTAGAAAACAAAGATGACTTGAGGTGGCAGAATTTTGGCGCAGTTATTCTGTTTAATTTAAAATGACTTTCTCCCACCCCAAAGTGCTATGACACAGTGCTACTGTATGTGACTTAACGTCACTGTGCTCTGATCCGGATTAAAGTGCGCTCAAAATGAGAGGTACACACCTCGGAGAAGTGGATTAAAGAGAGTAATCTCTTTGGTTGAGGGCCTCATAGACACATGCTTGCAAGGTGACGTTACGTGAAGAGCGGATTAATGCACCAAAGCATGTAATCGAAGTTCAGTTGGCATCATTAGCGCGCTCTAATTTGTTCAGGCAAGTTTTCAAATCTTCACTTGCTTTCAAATTCAACAAGATGGCACGTAATATCTGGCATCTCTTTGAAGTCTCTGGAAGGAAGTCAAACCCCTATTTCTGCATTTTTCTTGAATCTTACAGAACATCAAACTAAATATCAGTGATTTATTGGTCAACTGTGAGTTGGATTTGATAGAAGAGCGTTTCAGTGAATTGAGTTTAACAAAACTTGGTTTATTTGACTCTGGTGTTGTAGGGCCTTAAGAGGTTTAGCATTCATGTAACTTGGATCAAGAACATTAATTTCAAATTATGATTTAGCAGTGCCAACATGGTAATAGCTTGTATTTTAACAGAGATCAGTACAAGGATGATTGCCTCCATCCACCCAATCAACCCACCAAACAATTAAGTGTGTTCACCAAGTAATTGTACAGAAAGTACAGTTTAATGAGCACAGTTGTCTGTAAATATGGCATTAGCTTACATATCTTCTATTACATTGATGACACAACAACACAACAGTATGTATCATCCAAAACAGATGATAGGCAACAACGTAATACAACTGAGGGTTGAATAAAAACATCAAAGACTGGATCTTATGTATCCTAAGACTGAGGATTGAATGAAAAACATCAAAGACTGGATATTAAGTATCCTAAGATTGAGGATTGAATAAAAAACATCAAAGACTGGATATTAAGTATCCTCCTCCTACTCAGCCCAAAGGCTGCTGGAAGCGAGCTCAAATCATGATGGTGTTTCACTGTCGTCAAGGGTAGCTTGGTTTCTGATTTTATTTGATGCACATTGATATCCTTGCTAGAACATCCGTTTCCCCATGAATGAATTACTGCTAAATAAAAACAGTCTCTTCACGTGAGGGGGAGATCACTTCATACTTTCATCAGTCTTGTGTGGGAATGTTCCTGGATGCTCTGGTAGGTGCTTAAGCATGCCGTAGTTCGTTTAAAACTGAAAGAAGGAAGAGAGCAAACATTCTTTTTGGAGGGTGATATTAAAATATTTGTGGTGAGAAACTGACACAACACAGTATGCGGAATATGTTTAGTACTTTAAGAACAAAGATTGCATAAGAAAGAGAGCATTGTTCATTCTGTTCAGTTGGATTTAGTGCATTTAAGACTGTACAGCTTGTTAGGAACCTCCTCTAACAGACAAAAACCTCAGAAAAAATAAACAGGATTAAATATAATACCATGCTGCGTCAAGACATCTTCACAATGCTGCGTGTCACAATAATTCATTTTTTCTGTGTTGGTACATAAGCCTGTCACAATCACAACATTTTAGCCGCAAGTTACCTGTCATATAAAATAACTATTTAATTATTTGTACATTTTATCTTAATCCTAAAACAGCTAAATTGACTGATTCCTAATTATCTTTATGTTGTATTGAATTCTAGCTTATAAAACTGCACTATTCAGAATCATGTGTAGTCAAAACGTATGTTTTGCTATTGAGAATAAAAATAAGGGAAGCACACAGGCATGAAATTAGTTTGTTGTCTAGCCAGCAAATAGATCAACAAACATTTATCAAAACAGTTAAATAGGGCGTGTCATGTTCTCTTTGTAATGAAAAATGCAGTTGCTCAGTGTTTTGTGAGTATCAATATTACACATGAAAAGTGATATATAATGTTATATTACCCAGCTTTAATTGTGCATATAATATATATTGCGTATCGTGAAAATGTTGTGATGTAATTTGCCATTTCTCCCTCCTTTACCCGTCTTTGGAGATACCTCCATCTACCATTAGCAGAAGATACACACTCTTAATCAGTACTGCAAGTTTAGAGTTAACAGAATGGACAGAAGTTTCTCTAAAAAACCTCCCAGACCTCTTGGTGGATGTTAGACAGTCTCGGTTTCTAAGTCTGGGCTGGAAACTGAATTGTTGACAGAGGCAGAAAAAGAGTTTGAGCTTAGGGTTCATGGGCGGAGAGAGTTCAGGTCACTTGACATTACCTGAAGTCATGCGAGGAAAAGATGAGGGAATGTGAGTCCTCCGGTTGTGGTTGACACCTCCTGAAAAAAGGGTCATGTTATTTTCTGGCTGCGAAATGCAGGTTTGATTCAATTATAACACCACCAGTTTGGCCCTGCTCCAGTCTGGGCCTGCTGGCTCTGCCATCTCACGGCTTTTTATAGGATTAAAAGATTACGTGGAACTCAGGGAGCAAGTAACACTGAGCAACACAATTTCAGGTATTCAGTTACTTCTCAGTTATTACTGATATTGTATCACATCAGTCTCCAGTCCCAGTGCTTTCATGCCTTCGTATAGGCTAAACTAAGTCCATGCCATTATATACCATGTGCCCCAAAGATAGGTGGTCATCTCTTGCATCCCTGCAGTTCAAAATGCTGCAGACTGATTACTATCAGGAGCAAAGAGGAGGGATCATTATAGTCTGATTTTACTACCCCTTCACTGGCTCCCACAGCAATTTAGGATTCAGTATAACATTTTAGTGTTTGTTTTTAAGGCCCTAAATGGACTGCCACACCCCTATTAAGTGTGGATGTGCTCCGTGTATGTAACTGCTAGAACCTTAAGGTCCACTTCTCAATCACTCCTAATGGTTCGCCCATTCCGGTGGAAGCTGAAAAGTGATTGTGCTTTGTACTTATTGGAAAGATATGGAAAAACATACTTTTATTTGTCAGCCTTTGGCAGTGTTGGGCAGGTACTTTTAAAAAAGTAATTAGTTATAGTTACTAGTTACTTCTCACAAATAGTAACTACGTTAGTAACTGAGTTACATCATTATAAAAGTAACTAATTACCACAGATGCACCAATCATCATCCCTGGTTATGTGTCCCGCCCCGGCCCGAACACACACACACACACACACACACTACAGAGTAATTGCTGTGAGATGCTGCTCGCAGGAAAAACGCTATAGTAACACGCATTTTATTGTCAGTAACGGTAACGGGTAAACAGTAACTGGTTTGATTACTCGTTACTGAAAAAAGTATCACCGTTAGTAACGCCGTTTATTTATAGTGCCATTATTCCCATCACTGGCCTTTGGGAACAGTTGATTGTAATGGGAATGAGTGTAAATATACATTTACCATTGCCTTCTAGATATGATGAGATATCCTATATGTCTGCTTAGAGTTTAATGTACAGTGACTGTAGAAAACCTCTTCAAGATATTCCCTTTTGTAGCTTCGCAGCCTAAAATGAAGACACAATTACTGCTGAATTTATTCAATACAACTTATGATGTCCAAGTGAAAGATTTGCATGCGCAACATTTGCCCACTCTTTTTTTTACAGAACTGTTCAAGCTCAGTCAAATTGGATGGTGACTGTTCAAGTCATTCAACAAAATTTCGTAGAGTAGAGCTTAAGAGGGTCACTGTGATGTTGGAAGGTTTAACCTTCTCCCCATTGGTAAGTTTCGAACAGAGGGGAGCAGGTTTTATTCTTGTGTGTTTTTTGCACCATCCATTGTTTATTATCTCCTTACAAGTGCCACGCCCCATGACAGGATCCTGCCACCACCATGCTTTGTAGGTGCAGCGTTTTTTAGATGATGAGCTCTATTGTCTTTCTCATGTACGATTTTGTGTTCCATAACACCTGATCCATAACATCTTTTAACACTTGGCCTCAGAATCTGTTTTGGAAAAGTCTCAATGAAGAACCCTCCCATATAAGCCAAATTCGTGAAGTACTTGTCTTATTTTTGTCACATTAACTCCTGTTAATGCCAAATGTTGCATTAGGTTCGATTTTGATCAATTTTTTGATGAATTTACTCCTCGCTTTTCCATCTAGTGTAGAGGGACAGTCTAATCCAGGGAGGGTCCTAGTACCAAACAATTTCCACTTCTTAATTATAGACTTTAATGTGATATTGGGAATTGATGATGCTTTTGAATCTTTTCTATCCATCTCCTGACTTGTGCCTGTCCACAACATTATTCCTGAAATCTTTTGACACTTCCGAGCCACCCATAGTTGATTGATTGCTTTCAGTTGCCCTTAAAAGTGCTGGAATGCTTATTGATTACAGTTGGTTAGGGGTGGAGGCCAAACAGCTTGGTGTGCTACAAATAATGAATAATTATTTACAAATGATTGAAATTAGGGGTGGGCGATCAAGTAAATACAGCTTGAAACAAGCATTTTCATGTGTGTGTGTGTCTTAATTTTTGGCAGCAAAATAACAAAATGGTTGTTTGAAGGGTGTGATTCTTCACTATTATGCTTTTATGCTTCCATCTCCAACTTCCTCCATAATTTGTAATTAGCTTCATGACTGCTAACTCCCACAAGAACTGCTAACCTAATTCCTTTTACCCACCATCTCCTCTCATCCAGCAGGACTGACACAATCAATAGATCTTCGCCTCTGGCTTCGGTCACTTGCGTATGGATCTTTCCTTGCTGTAATAAGAGTGGCTCTGTTTATTCTTGCTTGAAATCCTGCCCTCGGCTTCCTCATTTGCAGTCCAGAATGGGATTTCTGATCTTCGTTTGTTATCAAGAGTTCTATCTAAATATAATTGAAATTCAGTTAAACTGCATTAATTAGATTGATCTGGTGAACAGATTAAATGTATCTATTCACCATAGTGATTAGTTGTGTTGTATATTTGCCTCTGGACCAACAGTTCAGAGGTTGGATCAAGACTTTTAACACGGAGTTGCTCCAGGGATACTGCCCCCTGTAGTTAGGGAATGGAAGTAGCTTTGGACAAAAGCATCTGCTAAATGTCGTAAATCTAAATATTCACTTATATGATCTCTCTCCCTCTCTTTTAATTCACCTCAGTATAACTAATTTTAATTCCAGATAAAAATGATGCCTTGTTGTGAAGATCGTAGTATATGGGTGGATTAACTGAATTTATATTTTTTTCTTTTTATTCTTATAAGCATAGTCTGGCCACATTGATTTGTAAAGTTTTCAGAGTTTAAATGCCTTAACTCAGATTTGCTTTTTATTCAGGGATTGGCTGAATGGCAGGAATATGGCCTAAGGCCAGAATAAACAATAAATAATAGAGCGCTCAAAGGGCAATCCTGCTGTGCCCTCCGTCTCAAAGGAAATGACACAGAGCCACAAGAGCCAGTTTAGACCCACACAGGAAGGCATTATTAGTGGAGATCATTTTTATGAAAGATGGCCAAGGCTCCCGAAACCCAGTGGAACACGATTTTGATCATCACCTTCCAGCCATCGAGAATACAGAGAGCCCATATCCATCCTAGCTGGGGTATCCATGGCAACATGTTTACAGAGAATTGGGAATGAGGGAAGTCTTGTCATGTCAAGGCTGTGGCCTTGTTGCCCTGCTGACAACAGGGTCTGATTTATTACTATTATTTTCACCTGCAAGCTTCCGCAGAAGAGAGAGAGAGAGAGGGAGACAGAGAAGAAGAAGAAGAAGAAGAAGAAGAAGAAGAAGAAGAAGAAGAAATAGAAGAAGAAGAAGAAGAAGAAGAAGAAGAAGAAGAAGAAGAAGAAGAAGAAGAAGAAAAGAAGATAAAGAAAAAGAAAACGAAAAAGAAGAAGTAGTTATCCAACTCTGCCGAAATATCAGGATTAAAGACATAATGGTACATTGGTGCTTAAAATTTTGTAAACTCTTTTAAATTTCCATTTTATTTAAAAATCTAGCCAAGTCCTAAACACTTATATTATTAAAGTTTGAATAGCAAAAAATGAATGTTGGTTGCACAAGTTCTCTCTCTCTGTGAATCTTTGCTTCCTGTATCTTATGCTGCATCTCTGTGCAACTCTAACTAAAACTAAACACTTCCAGTAACTGTTGATCAGTCCTGCACTTTGGCTTGGAGAAATTTCTTGTTCAAAGCCACTTCAGTTCTGGGATGCTGGTGGATCTTCTCACAGGAACACATCACTTTTGATGCTTTCACAATATGGTGTTAAAGTCACTTGACCATTCCAAAATATTAACTTCATTCTTCTTCAGCCTTTGGTAGAATGACTTGTTCTTGTCTTGCTGTCCTGACATTTTCACTCATATGATGAATTGTTCTACCACTTATTGCGAGCCTATCTGGCCTAGATGTGGCAAAAAGCTCATCATAATTCTACCATCACCATATTTCACAGATGAGATAAACTTCTCAATATAGAATTTTCCTTTCTTCAAAAACATTTATTTAAAACCAAAAATTTGGTCTCATACATCTATTTTTTCTGTGAGGATCATTGTGGTTTTAATTTTTCTCTACTTGTGCAGGATATGTTTGATTTTGCATTGCTGGATTCCACATTCTTTAGAGATGTTTTTTTCCAACATTATGAGCATCAGAAACTCTTGAGGTCCTCCGAAATCTCCCTTGTTTCACACCTAATATTCATCTGATTAATTGATAATACCATAGTTTCCCTTTCAGGCTGCTAATCTCATAGATTTATGTTGCATTTATATTATTTTTGTATTTATACATTTTTTACAATAAATAAATGACAAACTGTAATATATTCGTCTCATTTGTGTAACTTAATTCACTTAATTTATAAAATCTGATGATCGTATAGGCCATTTGTGCCGATGTACCATTACATAGACACTTTTACTAAAAGTTTGTTGTTTGTTTTCTCTATTATTTGAGAAGGCCAGCTTCTATGTCATGGTCATTTCTTGGAGTCCAAGATAGAATATAGTCTATATTAACATACATTAAAGGTAAGAATGCCTTCATTTTAGACACACAAGGTTTTGTTATAGTAGCAGTTAAAAGACTTTCTTGTAATAGAGGAAGCTGATGCAATACCAGAGAGTATAAAAACCTCTATGTGGGGTCATTCCTGACACAAGTACCTGAGTTAAGTTTGTTTTTGCTCTGTTTGTTGCTGTGATTTAGGGTGTTAGGGTGTTACCTTGATCCACCTTTCCAGGTGCAACCTGATAGCATTTAACCTTGACTAGCAGTTCAGAGTCGGACGGCTCTCTGAGACCATCTGGACAGTTTTGCCCCCGCACATTTATGTTTGTCATGATACGCTACTCTTGGTTCTCTGGTGTTTTGGTCTTGCAGGACAGTTTTTTCTTTCATTAGAGGCACAGAAAGCTTCACTGAATGTGTGGCAGGAAGCTGAGGTATAAATATGTAATTAGGAGGTAAATCATATGCTGGGGTTCTTTTTTAATACAGATCTAGATTGCTTGGAATTATAAAGCAAATAAAACTATAAGCACCCTGCAACTGAAAAAGGCATCCTACAGTTTTATGATACCACAGCTATTTGCAGAAAAATGGAAAATTCTTATAATATCAATTTTGTTAGAGCTTTCCTAATTGGAACATCATGGGGGTGGGGCTTCCCAGTATTCTTAGCACTTTAGTTTCCTAGCAGGTTTCTGTTAATTAGCTCTTACTTGTCTTATTTTCTCAGTAATTTATGTTCAGTGTGATGTTTTATTATTTTAAATGTGATTAGATTTTTTTTACTGTGATAGGGATGTTTTGTAGGCTTATCTGATAAAGGAATTGCTTGGTGAAATGAAATGTTTGGTGTCCAAATTTTACAGATTAGCACTAGCGGTATGAGGCTAATGTGGCTAACAAACACTTGAATGCAATAGTCAGCCAAAAATAGATAAAGTTGTCTCTGTAAAACTTCTCAGTATACCCAAACTACTAGCAGGACTTCATTTAGACCCCAAAGGATGAGGTTTATGACTCGGTGGTTAGTCTTCTGATTTACAGCTGATTTATGGTGATACTGTAAATGACTGCAGTGAAGTTTTGTTCACTTTCACAGTCAGCCTTAAACTGACTTAAACCAACTTTCTGAGAAGCTGGATGCAGATGGAACAGGTTGCAAGTTGTTACTGTTGTATTTCCATTGAAAACATGTGGGCTGTTTGTAGGACTGAGTTCTAGCGCTGTTAGCAATTATAGCCTCACAGCTGCACCAACATTTAAATGCTAACCATGTTTTGCCGATTGACTACATCTGGGGTGTTTAGAAAAATTTGACTTAAGCTGGCATTTAAGCACGTCTTTAAACTTTATTCCTGCCAGCAACTGTTCTCCATATATTAGAGCTGCTTTTTTTGGAGTCCTTTATAAATATGTGTCAAATCTTATACTTCTCAGCATTTTTAGCTCATAGTCCTGATTGCTTGAGAATATACTTTAAGCCACAATCTCTAATGTCTAATGGCTCTCAGCTAGCTTGTTCTGGATTGTTTATTGCTCAATATGCAAAATAGGTTACATTATTACATTAATTATTCCAAAGGAATTTATTGAATCACTGTGTAAATTAAATGAGCTGTATTGTAATAACTTATTGAGAGGATGTAAATGGTAGTAGTATAATTACTACGTGACTTTGTGATATGGTACCATGGTAGAAATGATGTGGAGAAAACATACATGCCTTGTTCTTTCCAAACATTGTGTCTATGGAGCAGTATGAGATTTTAATGAGCAAACCCTCCAGTACTTTTGTGCTTCACCCATCTGCTCCCAGAGACTGATGTCTGTTGGAAACGTCTTTTAAATTAAAAATGCTATGGCAGGATCACACCTAATTTCCAGAGCCTCAGCCTCTGAGTTCCATGGACGAGGAAAATAATTGACAGGGTTTGGGAGATAAGAGAGGCTTTAATCGGTCTCCGTCTCAGCTATCATAAAGGAAACCTGGGGCGCAAGGGAACAGATAGCCTTGATATTTTCAAATCTTTGCGTTCTGAGATATCTTCCCTCATAGCGGCTGGAGGAAGGGTTTATTGCTCCCTGCCCTCTTTGTTTTTGCATCTTGAAGGCAAAGATCTACCATGGAAAATGACTTGATGGCACACGGAGAGCAGAGGAGAGAAAGACGACTCAGAAAAAGATCAGCACAGCTTGAAAATGAGAAAAGTGAACCAGGTGAGAAAGTGAAATGAGCTGGATATTATTGGATGGGGATCAAATTGGGGCAGCAACCGCATCATCAAAGCACTTCTGCAATGCCGTTCCCCACCGAAAAAAGACAGAAATTGATATAATATGAGCTAAGATGCTGGGTAGGTTAAGTAGTAGAGAAGCATGCTCAGTGATGCTCAGCAGTAAAGAGTAGCATCGCCCCTGCAGGTCAGTGGGTGGCTAATTCTTTCAGGAACATTTTGTAGCATCAAAAATGCATCCAGTGATTAGCTGCAAAATGAATTATGCAAACTTGACTGAAATGTATTCACCAGCATTAGAGTGGATTTTCGATTTATTTAATTTAGGAAATAAGTAAATATAATCAGTAGGGGGTGTGCAAAGCGGCCGCTATTCGTATCTGTTTTTGTATTTGTTAAAAGGGAAACTTAATTGTATTAATATTCATATTTGTATTAGACTAAAATTAAAAATGCAGAGTTCTAGAACTAAAGTATGTGACTGGCTGGCGGGGTGTTGGAAGTGGAGTATCTCAGCTTGATCTCATGAGTGTTCGTGCAACCAACCCGGGGGGTGTGTGTGTGTGTGGGGGGGGGGGTTGTTGAGGTGCTGGGGGGGGTAATCCTGAATAAGAATATTTTTCAGTATTTGTCCAAATACAGTATTCGTAAAAACCCGTTATTTGTGCCTTTCCGAATACCATATTTGGATTCGACCTCACCCCTAATAATCAGGATAGTATTCAGGAATGAATAAGGTAAATTCTGCATTTAAATGTCGATTAGACCTCGTGCTCGCCGATGATATTGTGAACCTTCCAGGATGTTCTCACACTTTACCAGTTAAGGCAAGGCAAGTGGTTCACAAAATAGCTTTCACAATTAAAATCTGAAGAACACAGAGACACAGTTTAAAGTTTATTAGAATCAACAAGAACTGGGGAGGCACTAATGTGGGAATGTTTAGGCTGTCTGAAATACGACCATGAAAAAATAAGACACCATTTTTACCTTTTTTCTGTTCACTGTTTGTACAGATTGTGGCAGTGTGAGTGTGCGTGTGTGTGTGAGTGTGCGTCTGTGTATGTGTGTGTGTGTGTGTAAAATGCACAGGTTACTATTCTTTTCTGAACTATTGCAGTGTGTAAAAAGAATAAACTCCTCTATATGTATTGTGAGTGCAATAGTGACCTGCACATTTTACACAGACACACTCCCACACACTGCAGTACAACTCAATCAAACTCAGACGGGAGGCGTTTACCTTTTTGCAGGAGAAGCATTAGCCTTGGAAAAAAGGTTTTACTTTCAAAGGGCAGGGTGCTTGAGCCCCCCCCCCCTGTTCAGATGGAACCTTCATACAAATATAATAAAATTTATATCATTTTAAAGTGGATGGCTGACCTGTTTCAAATAAAAAAAATGATGCATGTGTAACGTAAGCTTGAGCTTTAATTCACATAGAGACAAAAATTACTTCAAAGGAAGAAATTTATCATGGAGATCTGAAAAGATTTAGAACGCATTGTAAGGGCTAAAACACCAGAGGCTGCTGCAAACCCCTGGCCACGAGGGCGGCGATCTAATTCGCCTGAATACTAGGGGTGCCTAGGAC
>JBBKCR010000018.1:15630467-15642455 GCA_037577295.1 Ladigesia roloffi
CTCTCTCTCTCTCTCTCTCTCTCCTGCTTGCTCCATTATGTAAGTGATGCTGTGCTTATTGAGGTCATAACTGATTTGCCATTATATCATGAGCAGTGCTGCTTGTGGTCTAGTGGGTGAAAAACTTACCTCTGGACTAAGAGGTCATGGGTTTGAATCCTACCTTCTGTGCACCACGACTGGGTTCCTGATCAAGACCCTTAACCCAAAGTTGCTCTGGGTAGACTGCCCCCTGTTGGTAGGGAATGGAAGTCACTCTGGATAAAAGCTTCTGCTAAATGCCGTGAATGAGTTTCTTTTTATTTATTTTTTTGCAGCTTAGTTTCCAAATATGAACTGTATGGTTTTCACGGCCTGATGACAACCAGGCATTGTCATGTTTCCCTTGCTCCAGGCTTGTGCACAATTCAGAATTGGCCGCCATTCAATTAATGAGTTGTAATTTGAATTGAATTGACTCCGCCCCACAGGAAGTTGAATTTGAATTGGAGTTGGAATGACAGGAAGTGGAATTAAATTAATGGCAATTCAAAGACATTCCACACAATCATACAACAGAAAGAATGTGTTGAATCTCACATACAAATACATTAATTTTGTAATTTAGTAGCACAGTTTCATTACACATAACTAGTCGCTCCTCAACCCTGCATACATTTTGTTCCAACATATAGATAATGATCAAATTCTTGAAATAAATTACTCCCTCAATGATTAGTTTTGTTCAAAAATTTCATTTCAAAGTAATCAAATAACACAAAGTCGTTGTAAATGCAGTTGTCATTTATTCCAATGCAAAACTCATTAAGCAACACTGTTGCATCAAATTCTCAATAGCTCCTCAAATGACCATTTAGGCCTGATATTATTGTCTATGTTGCTGTTATTGCAGGTGTTAAATCTATAAATAGGTATAATCTGAAGTTGTAAGGGACTTCTGAAAATTAAGAAGTCCAGTGTTGACCATCAAATTATGTAGAAAAGAAGCTTTCAATCAAATAATCACCTCAAATTGTTTGGCAACCTTTTTAAATACTTGGTTAAAGCAAAGCATTGTGGGATATGGAGTCACGTTCCATTGTGTTCCACAAAATTACAATTCCAATAAATCAAACTTAATTATGTGTTCTGTGACGAGAGCTTTTAACATTAATTGCTTGGGGGAAACATTAGTAGTTCAAGCTAATATAATTTATAGAATATGTAATGAAATCATCTGACATCTATTGTAAAGCTTCTTTGTTAAACACTTCACTTATGTTTATGAATTTCTTTGAATTCATATTTAATTGCAATTCTGCTTCCTTTAATTCAAATTTGAATTGTAATTCTAGATCCTGTTTTTGACATCAATTCAAATTCAATTCAAATTCGAGAATTGAATTGGAATTTAGGCGTCATTCTCATCAATTCTGAACTGTGCACAAGCCTGCTTTGCTCTAACCAGATTCTACTCACTGGCTAAGCATCAAGCCGTCTCTGATCCGAATCAAGTGTGTTAGTGTGGGAGAAACTGCATTGCTGCGTTCTCTAGGACCAGGAATGGGAACTGCTGTCATAGCCTTTTGACAAATAGCTCTTGTTTTACAGGTTTGAGGCTCCAAATCTGATCAATTACATGTAAACAGATCTTTTCTGTTCCAAACAGATCCACGTTTATATACTAAACATGGTAGATTTCAGCAAATAATGTCACGACTGAGCCCTCAAATCAGATCAGGTGCGGAAGCCAAACAAATCGGATTACAGCCTGCGCTCCTTTGTGTCCAAATCTCGCCTCACTTTGGAGCCGCCGCCGAGCTGACAGGCCTGGAAACTTTATTCAGGCTGCACGCTCGTCCTTATAGGGATGTATCTGGAGCTCAGTGAGGGGATGGTCCGCTCTGAAAGGGGGTTGCGCTCGCTCTGCAGAGTGATTGATGTGTGTGGGGCTTATTCCACACTGTCACATTTCCATCCTTGGGTGGCTGTCTGACAGGGCCGTCCGTGCAAAGCAGCACTGATGGTGCCTGACAGAGTGGGTTATCTCTGCATGGGCTGCACCTTAGGAGGTCACATCACACATCCGCCGCCGCCACAAACAGGGATGGATGACAGTGTCCGAATACACATATCTGCACAGCTGTCTTTCAGCTTAGTATGATATGCTGTAATCACAGTACCAAGACTGTGTGGCCCCATCAGGCGCTGGTACTGCTTTACCTGCGTGTTCAGCATAATAACAGATTTCCTCTCAGATCGGACTGTGTTGGCCATTGTAGCTGCTCAGTGTTATAGAGCCAACGCATCAAACTCATCCAGCAAAACTTAAGGGTGAATAGGGGGTGCTCGAATTACATCTCAAAACAACTTTACAACACTCACTCCCATAAAAACATACAAAATTTAGACGTGAGGGTTTTGGATTGCGCCATTAGTGTCGTAATTACGAACTAGGTGGGCGAATTTGTTTGCGCATGAATGAAAAATGCGAGGTAAGATGGCATACCATTCCTTTTTCAGTGGCTTAGTTGTGTTTTTGTGTTCTAGATTAGGATTTTATACCTGTGTTAGCATCAGGCTGAGGCTAGGGTGTGTTTCCGTTTACGCTAACATTCGTATTACATCGTAATTAATGGTACTGGGTCATAACACCAGGATACCCTGTAGTGCTAAAATCAAGATTCCACATTTTCTCGCATTGTCATTCTGAATGTATCAGTCAAGGCATGTTTGGTGTTCAGTTATTTCAGTAGTGTTTTACATTCTCTCAGTGGTTCAGTGCTGAGACACTTGCCGGGTTGAATTCAAGTAGATTTTGCCTCTGAATGAGTTAAATTGCCAGTTTATATCTTTGGTGTGAATAAATTTTGGAGGCTGTCAATGGCCTGGTGGTTAGGGAGTTGCCCCTGCAATCAGAAGGACAAAGGTTTGATTCACATGACAGCCAGTGGCCCCACTGTGGTACCCTTAGGCAAAATACCGTCCCCACATACAGCACCCTGGGCACTGTGTCCTGGCTGCCCGTGCCTCACTTGTTGACTGGGTGTGTGTTTTGTATTTTTCACCTAAATATATATGAAATATGTAAGTATTTCGACTATGTACATAAACACATACGGTTTGTACATATATACGCCTATATTTGCGTACACATACAAATGTCTATATATACATTTTTTTGTATTTGTTGTAAAATGCACTTTTATTTTATTGAAATTGACCATTTTGTTTACATTGATTTCCTTTGAGTTTAACACTATTAACCCATTCACCTAGTGGGCAGTCAGGAGATGTGTATGGGGACAGTGTCTTGCCCAGGGAACGTCAGAGGTGCTTTGCATTCCTGATCACAGGGCGAATATCCAAACCACCAGGATCTCAGCTGCCCTGTTGTGTTAGATAGACTTTAATCTATTGTTTTGTTGCTCTTACATTTGTTCTGTCCAGTTTCTGCCATAGTAATGCAAATCTCCCACTGTGGGACTAATACAGGCTTATCTTATCTTAAACAGTTCACGCTGTGGGCTGTGCTGTGCTGTGGTGGGTTAATGTGTGACTATGAGTGTCCAGCTAAGCAGATCCTGTGCTGTGAAGAAGCCATTGTTCTCCGGTTCCATTATTTTCACACTATGGAGAAACTAATGAAGGTTCATCTCTCAGTGTATCGTGTGCTGTTGTGAGCGTGAACGATTGTAATGAAGGCATATGAGTCTCTCCCACATATGTGATTTATTCCCCATTTGTTTTGAGTTAACAGTTTGCTAGCCTGCCATGATTAGCGCTTAGCCGCTAGCTATTTGATGACCTGGTTGTAATGCTACTTTACATTGTGCTGTTAAATTGTTAGAGAATGTTGCCACTGGGATAATTGGGATCTGTGGCACGTGTGTGTCCTCATGTCGATCACTGCCTCTCCCTCAAAGTTAACAACTCTTTCAGGTTCCAAAGCGAAATATATCCACAATGCAGGCCCAAACATTATTTATTTATTCAGTCATTATATGTATCTTATATGTTAGATTGGTTTACTGTAAGAAATTTGGGAGTCAATGATTTTATTCAGCACACCGATATGGTCGCTGTAACAGTATTTGGATGTCCTGGTTTTAATTGTGCACTCATTTTATGCACATGTTCATGTCAAATTCCCATTTCATAAATCATTACATAAAAATGGATTTCTTACTAATTCGGTTTGGTCATCCGCGCATTTTTATCCTAGAACTAACAATTAGCGAAAACCTCCATATTGTTTTTTTTTCATGCCAATATTTCATTTTTCATGCATCTTAGTGCTAAATTATTACAAATATATGTAATTTTGTAACATAAATATTAACATAAATTAAGCGAAATTTCAATACAAAGTATAACTGTATAAATGGAGTGTCCCCTGTTTTTTTTACTGTAAATCAAATGAATGGATCCATAAGAAACCACAGAACATACCACAGAAAATGTGCTGCATGAATTACAGTCCAGTCTATATAGGTGGACCATCAGTATTTACATTCTAGCACTGCGGCAGACAGCAGTTAAACTGTACAGTATGGATACGGGTTTACCTTGACACTAAACTAATTAGCGTTTTTTCACTTTTCTCAGGTGCTCTTGGAACATAACCAGGGATTTACTGTACTGTCATTTTGAGATCCCATCCATGCTCAGAAATGTCTAATGAATGAATCCTTGGCCTTTGAAATGTCTAGAATTTATTCATTGCTTTTTAATGAGGGATATTTTATCACAACGCTGTTCTCAATTCTTCTCTTTCAGTCCTGTCCCTACTATCACCTGGAGAAAGATCAATGGGAACATTCCCAAAAAGGCTCGTCTGCGGAAGTCCCAGGCCGTGCTGGAGATACCCAACATCCAGCTGGAGGATTCGGGGAGCTATGAGTGCAAGGCAGAGAACTCACGAGGAGGCACTGCCTTCCGGGGTCACCTCCAGGTGTACAGTAAGAAAGAGAGAGAGAGAGAGAGAGAGAGAGAGAGAGAGAGAGAGAGAGACATTTCTCTTATTAGTACTCGTTTTCTCCTCACATTTGAAACATGTGAATAAATAGGCTAATAGTCTACGCTTATTTGAATTAATTACAAATCAACACAAATTAAATAGCTTCATTCTGTTCTTACGTAAAGAAACAACATATTTTACTTTTAATTTAGCTGCAAATTCAGACCAAATACATAAAAATACGTACTGCCATTATCCTATAAAATCAGGTCTTTGAAAACAGATTCGAGCAATAGATGTATTTTGCGTAAATTAATCCAATGATTCCATATGAGCGAAACAAACGCTACTGAGTTAGTGATGGGGAGCTGGGACCATTTAACCTCCACATAAACAGAACAGCTTTCCAGCAGTTTTCTCACAACTCTTAAAGTCATATAATAATGAAAAACTACCAGACAGTAAACAAGACATGAACATGCAAAAATCTTACCTTAATTTACTTTCATTGTGAAAAAACTGATAAAACACCTTTAAATCCCATTCAACTGAAACGCTTGTGAATAAGAAAGAGAGAGAGAGAGAGAGAGAGAGAATGATAAAGAGATATTAACAACTGGTTATTTATCTAGGGGTGGCTAGAGCAGCCTATATAGTGTAAACTCCTGTCATACTGTGTTAATGGCTAAAGTATCAGGGTATCCGCAAATCCTTAAAAAGTCTTAAAAAGCATTAAATTAGATTTTATTAAATTAAGGCCTTAAATATCTTTAAAAATGACTAGTAATCCTTAAATCCAGAGTTCAAAGGTCTTAAAATACCTAATTTTTTCTGATAATCTCTGAAGAATTTAGCGAATTTCAAAATGGTGTTTTGCCTGTTTGTCTCAATGTGATTGGAATGTTCTTATTTAATATTCCCTGTATTCACTTCACGGAACCTAATAGTCTATAATATTCTCGGCCTATAATACTCTATAATGTTTTTAGTTTCATTTCCAGTTATTTTTCAGAGCTTTCAGTTCCGAGAAGTGTTCAGACTATAAGGTGGTCACATGCTGTTTGCCGTTTTGTGAATTTAGGGTCTTAAAATTGATCTAAGTGGCCTCAAAAAGTCTTAAAAAGTCTTAAATTTGGCTTCCTTAAGCCTGCAGATACCCTGAGTATACATAGTCTAGCAAGAAACAACTTGCTAGGCTATGTAAGCTACAAAAATCAGACCAAAAAGCTTCTGTCCTGAGGGGTTTGTCTCATCTTATCATGTTATCTGACTCTGTAGTTGGTGTGTGTCATCAGGAAACCGCAGGTTCAGGTCCCACACTCGCTCTCTCTGAGCTGGCAGAATCTCTGATTATTGTTTGTGCCATTGGGCGTGTAAAATGGTGCAGTAGAACCTCTTGAGTTTCCACTCTCCCAAGTGTAGGTGGTGTCATATAATGGGGGAGTCCTAGGTAGTGGGTGGAATTAGGGACATAATTATGGGAAAAAATACAAAAAAAAAGGTGATAGTTGGGTTAGAGCTGCTACAGACGTGTTCTGGCCCTTTAAGAGCGAAGTTTTGTTGCGTCTGTTCTATAGTTCTACTGTCCCTTTGGTCCAAATTATCATGCAAAAATGAACCAAAGTGAGAGCTGTGAACACAACAGAAGGAAATGAAATCAAACCTGTTGAGAATTTGTAACAAATTCTGAATTTTCGTAGAAGAAAATCTGTTCTTATTTCCCAGTGCGGATCCCTTGAGTCTAAATTTACGAATCTATGAAAGTGCGAATTTTCCTTGGGCATGTTTATGTCAGTGGAAAAAGTCACAGTACAGTTCAAGACTAAAGTGTAAACCAAAGCTTACATTGAAGTTAAATCCTACAGGTCTTCACTGCCTGAAAGCAGAAAATATCAGTTTGCACTCAGTAGAGCAAGCGTTCAGCACCAAGAGAGCCAGCTTTAGGTTGCATAAGAAGTCGAGAATTCATTGATCCATATTTTAGTCTTTTTTTATTTTTTTGGTTGTGTTCTTTGCGTCCAACCTCACCCTCTTTGCATAAATCTGTCCTCCTCCTCATAGGAATAAATTAAAGCTCAGTCGGCTCGCCTTATGATCTCTGTCATGAGCTTTCACATGAAAAATAGCTTTGTTCCGGAATGACTTTTACCCAATTAATGTCAAGGGTTTTTCTTTATTAGTTTTACTTCGCGACCTAAAAAAAATCCCTTTTCTTCTTTGGCCTAGATTTTCCCTCCAACCCCACGGTGACACTGACAGTGATCTAATTCTCGTGTCCAGGTACCACATTCGTCACCCAACATTGTGTTCCGTAATCCGCTGGAAACCGGCTGGGCGTAGATTAAGCGTAAGCCACGTCGCAACAGCGGAATCTTCGCATTTATAGATGATTGTAGTCTCCTGGAGATTTTACAAAACTATTTTTTGTACTTTATGCCAGTTCAATCAATGTCTTCACGTAGTCTTGCAGAACTTGTTGACTTCAGGAAGAACTAAATGGTTTTCTCTTCTGTTATTTATTTGTAATGCATTGCCAAAGCCTTTGGGTCCTTCACTGACTTCCCATTTTCTGTTGTTCAGTGCAGATACAGTATCATACACCCTCAAAAAAAGCTCCAATTAATAGCTGCTCGGCATTCTGTCTTTTGGAGAGAATCTCATTATCTATCCATTTAGAACATTCTTGTAGATGCTCTATAATTTTTTTTTTTTCAATTTATCCAGACATCTGAAGAGTTCTTGTGAAAGCTTCATTAGAAAAATCATATTCAGTGCAATGCCTGATATCTAAGAGTTTTCTGCCCAGTTTAGACATCCAATTTAGACTCCTCCTAGTCTATTTTAGACTCCTCCTAGTCTATTTTAGACTCCTCCTAGTCTATTTTAGACTCATCCTAGTCTATTTTAGACTCCTCCTAGTCTAATTTAGACTTCTCCTAGTCTATTTTAGACTCCTCCTAGTCTATTTTAGACTCCTGCTAGTCTAATTTAGACTCCTCCTAGTCTAATTTAGAGTCCTCCTAGTCTATTTTAGGCTCCTCCTAGTCTATTTTAGACTCCTCCTAGTCTATTTTAGACTCCTCCTAGTGTAATTTAGACTCCTCCTAGCCTAATTTAGACTCCTCCTAGTCTATTTTAGACTCCTCCTAGTCTCATTTAGACTCCTTCTAGTCTCATTTAGACTCCTTCTAGTCTCATTTAGACTCCTCCTAGTCTAATTTAGACTACTCCTAGTCTATTTTAGACTCATCCTAGTCTAATATAGACTTCTCCTAGTCTATTTTAGACTCCTCCTAGTCTAATTTAGACTCCTCCTAGTCTAATTTAGACTTCTCCTAGTCTAATTTAGACTCCTCCTAATCTAGTCTAATTTAGACTCCTCCTATCATGCATTTCCACCAATATTGCGAGTAGAAGAGAACGCTAACTGCCAATTCTGTTACAAATGGCTGCAGCACCACCAGAGACTGGACTTGAGATCTTCCGGTGATAGGGTCTCCACAGCGGTGCCTCTCAGGATCCCCAGGACATGGTTATGCAGTAGTTTTAAAAATGAAATGAGTTGTTTTAGTGCCTTTTTCTTGGAAAATTACTTTTAAAAAGCCTTCAGATTTGCTATCAGTATTAAATATAAAAAACTGGACATTATGACTTTTTATTATCCCCACCAAGTCATCCAATTCATGTCACCACGTTTCTCTACAATGAACCATTTCACATCATAACCATGTATCTTATTGATGGAATAACACAGAACTGGTGGAAATATGAGTACCAGTGGTGAGACAAATCTTCACTGTCACATTGAAATCTACCATCTATGAATATTTAACCGCAAATGGACCAATAAAATTGTTCTAAAATGACATGGAATCAAATAAGATACAATCTGAACAGGTTAGCAGTTCATTTAGGGATATCAACCTTTCATGGATCATGATAGATATTTGATGGTAAACTCAACTGCTCTGGATTATAGAGGGGAAAAAACACCAGTGATTTTATTGTTGGTTAAATTTACCCAAAACTTTTGCAGTTGTTAACTTTATCACAACTTGGGGTCGTGCCATATTGAAGGGTTCACTAACAGAATACATTAGCGGTGGAGTGAACTTCTGAAATCTAATCTTATTTCTTCAGTGTCCCATGAAGAGGTCTGAAGCTGAGCCGCACACAGTCGTGTCCTAGTGGAAAGAACAGCACGTCTATAAAAGCCAAAGGAGATATTTCCCTCTCCTAATCTGAGAGATTACTCCTCTGTTTCGGAAGTCCAGTTATCTTCTCCAAGATGTGCAGGAAGCTCTTGATTACTTGGCCCAGAAGCAGCTCCCTTTTCAGCCCGACTGGACAAATGAAATGCTCTCCATTTAAAGATTGGGGGTTTTTTTCCTCATTATGACTACCCAGTGTCACACTGTTACAGAAGTGCCCCAGTGTACAATGGAGCATAGCGGCCTTTTCATATATTGGATGATTTTCTTCTTTTCTTTTTTGCTGTTTTTTATTTCAACCACATATTTGTCATAACTAAGGCTGGCCTGAATCATTTGCGTTTTCACGCGTTGGAATTTGATTCTATTTTTAGTATTCTGAAACCCAGTCGTGTTCCTGCCACAAAACGGGAAGCCCAAAGTGCAACACATTTCAAACATAAATACATTTTAGCTGATTTAGCCCAGGCACCCTGAAAAACATCCACCACAGATGCCAAAGCTAAAAGATCTGCTCGAGTGCTTTGAAGTATCGGCTGTCAAGGAACTTGTTCAGCACACTGCGTTTACAAGCAGAAGTTTGAATGAAAGCACACCAAGTTTTATTAATCGTTTTATGTAAGTCCAGTAATACT
Organism: Ladigesia roloffi; assembly: GCA_037577295.1. Taxonomy (NCBI): domain Eukaryota; kingdom Metazoa; phylum Chordata; class Actinopteri; order Characiformes; family Alestidae; genus Ladigesia; species Ladigesia roloffi. The sequence goes on from JBBKCR010000018.1 coordinate 15,640,253, forward strand.
AGCCACTGTTGAGGTGATGCAAAAGTAGAAGGCTTCTGTCGCCTATTTCAGAGGCAATCCTCATGTTGAAATGGGCTTTTAGCTTCAAAAATCCTCAGTTCTCCTCTCAACTCTCTGTAGATACGACTGAGCTCAGCTTGGCAATAATGATTCCTTCACTACAGTTTTCTTTGTAAACAAACCACAAACTAGCCTGATAAAGTAACAGATAAAATAAACAGTAATTAAAATGATGGTGGTGACATTGTACACCCTTAACATTAGCATGGTATACAAAAGCTGCATTCGAATGAAGGGCTACAATCGTAACTTCTATAGCAACATATAGCACGCATGCGATAAGGTGGCTGTTAACACACTGATGCTGCATACTGGATATATTAATAATAATATTGTTAATAATTGCACACATCAATTGGTCAAAGGGCACCACACCTCATCTCCAAACACAGTAGTTTGTTCCCCTCTTACTGCTCCAGGTCCTTTTGTCCCTTGCTTCTTCTCTTGGATGTCAGCTTTACGCTTCAGAAGTGCTGCTTTCAGTATGCAGGCTTGTTTTTTCTCTGCATGGCTTGATTGAATAACCAAGGCCTCCCTCTTTCTGAGTGTGGGATTAACTCTACAGGCCACCGTGTGTAAATTACAGCCCACGCCAGGCAGCTGCAGGTCAGCTTGCTGTGTGCCCCAATGCTCAGAGACCCGCCAAGGGCATCAGAGCACATCCTCTCCAAGCCCACGGACCGGCTTCATTATCTAGGATGCTGGGTTGTAGTGAGGAAGTGGGCATCACAAGCAGTCAGGGTTCATAGTTCAAGGATCCTGGACCTTATTTTAAGGTCATTCCTGCAGTCTTCTACACCCCCTCTGAACAGAAACAACACTCAGCGCAGTGAATAATGCAGAGTCTGAAATGGCGCTAGCGGCCATATTGAACCTGAGTGCTGTCTCCCCCCTCTGGGTGCACTTCAGAGATTTGCGCTACAAAGAATTACTCCATTTGTACACCATATTCTTGGAATGACGCTTGTGACTGGTTGTGTTTTTAGCATTACGCATGCTACTGCTGTGTTAGCATGTCTCACATTTCCGCGAGCACTGATCTGCTGCTACATCACAGCCATATTCATGTTTTCTCAAGCTGTTTTGCTCAAGGTAATGCGCCGGATGGTGCCACTGCAGTCCCACTGCTATGCTGCCAACTTCTTTCCATGAAAACCCTTATCCATGTTCATCCGCCAAAGGACAAGTCTGCATAAGCAATTTGTGTCTGTTGTGCTTTGTGATTTCATGATGATTTTACAATGGCAAACCAGCTAATTATGATGAGGAAGCATTTGCTAATTTAAGTTACTGAAGTGATGGATGGAATTTCGGCTTCATGAGCTCAGCAGCCGTTATCATTCAGTAAACATCTAGTTTAGTTTTTTCCTCCAACACAGCAATTACTGAACACTGCGTTTATTTGCGTGACTGCTTTATTCAAAGACAAGAAAAACTTAATTAAAGTCAGAATATTACAGGAAAATAACTTGCGTTCAAGAGTTGAGGGTTGTAGGTGTGTGAGTGGATGTGGGCGAGTGTTTGTAGAGATATTGCTGGATGTGTTAAATTGTGAATATTCAGTGTGTCCCACATGTCTCCCTGTTTCCCTGGCAGCCATGCCCCAGTGGATCACCATGATAAACGACTCTCAGCTGGACAGTGGTGAGCAGTTACAGTGGGACTGCAGAGCCACAGGGAAACCCAGGCCCACCTACCACTGGCTCCGCAATGGAGAACCACTCACCCCACAGGTACACACTCATGCAGACCTGATTGAAGGACTAATGCATTTTTGTCTTAAAACTCGATAACATGTTGACGTGTTGTCCAAAAAATGATGAACAAGTTTCCATGATGTTAAGTTGACCTACTTGTCTCTCTTAAGGTGCGTTCACACCGGACACGAATGACGCGTCAAGCGCGAGTGATTTACATGTTAAGTCAATGCAAACGCGCGTCAAGATATCCTGCGGCACGACTCGCGCGAATGGCGCGGCACGTTTGACGCGTCAACGCGTGAATGGCGCAATTGACGCGTCAACGCGCGAGTTGTAAAATCTGAACTTGGGCGAAAAATCGCGCCACGTTAACCAATCAGGACCTTGCTCTAGTGGTGACGTGATTAGAGCGGGGAGGAAGAAATCCCAAGCTGAAATTGAGG
>JBBKCR010000018.1:15763081-15773287 GCA_037577295.1 Ladigesia roloffi
ATAGTGTTGATGCCTTCAGTGAGAATCTACCAATGGAAATGGTCCTGAAAATAAAGAAAACACACTGAATAAGACGGTGTGTCCAAACTTTTGGCCTGTACTGTATGTGTGTGTTTGTGTGTGCAGAAAAATCCGCATCTGTTCTGCCTTTAGTCCCAACAATGCCTGTTTATTTCCTTTAAGTGCTTTTTTAACAAAAGCAACCTGTTTCTTAGTGGACAGGGGAAACAATTTGGTGTGTGTGTGTGAGTGTGAGTGTGTGTGTGTGTGTGTGTTTGTGAGTATGTGTGTGTGAGAATGTGTGTTTGGGTTGGTACTTTGCAACAGTGCCCTTTTGAACAAAGCCATATCCATTTCAGTCAGAGGAAAACGGGAACAGGAAGCAGAGAGATAAGGTGTAAGAAGGGCAAGCAGAGAGACAGAAAACAGCGAATCCGTCACGCTCAGCGTTCCCCGCTCTCGGGCCATCAGGCCACGCGGCTGCGGCCCTGGCACGAGCCGCGCCCCCCCGCGCCTGCCGGGGTCATCCCTCCGTCTGTTCCAGGGTCAGGCTGGAACCGCCGCCCCCCCCGCCTCTGACCCCTGATTACCCCTCTCCCCTCAGAGGAAGCGTCAGCGTGGAGCGAACCCAATCACACCGTGACCCTCTGACCCTCACCAAACACAAACACACACAGGAGTGGCGAAAGGCCGAACGCATCTGCGGCTGCCAGGCGGATCTTGGATCGCCGACCAGGAGGCGCTGTGCTGGCTGAGGGGTCAGATCTGCAGTCCTACTGCTGGAGGAGACACAATGGAGGAGGTCGGGGCCACTGAATTTATTTCGGCACTGAACGGCATGGTGTCGGTGGCGTCTGCGGTCCTAGTCCACTGTCACATTCTTAGAGAAGGAGGGGGAGCAAGGAAACCCCTCAGAAAAGAAAAGAATCTGGAGGGCTGGGGCTCGGCTGTAAACGAGGAGTAGAAGAAGTAAATGCAAGAACAGAGTAGGTACTGTACTGTAAACTCCAGAGACCTGGCAGGCCAGACCAGTGTAAATGGAGGAATGTCCATTATTGTTTGGGGTATTTAATTTTTTTAACCAGATTTTCTACCTGTCAAATTAGAAGCCTTGGCAATGACTCCACCCGTCATTCAATACAGCCGACGCCGGGAGGGTGTAGGTGACCAACCTCCAGCCATGCACAGTGTGCAACACCACCAGTATCAGTGCTAATTGATTACTGTTAGGGTTAGAGTTGGGATTCGGGTTCAGGTGTCACATGAAGATGTCATATAAAGCACTGCCGCATCTTTTCAAACTGTTGCAACATAATCGGACAAGTTAAGATAAGTTTGCTGCCAGTTTATCTTGGTTATTTCTGGGATAAACAAACTTCTGATTCTGATTCTGATTCTGTTATGCAGCATTATGGGGTTCCTACATACCCAGGGAGCAGAAGGTTCTCGGTTACTTTATTCTCATCAGCAGCTTTGAACACGTACAGAGTGAGAAGAGACATTTCTCCACAGATGACAGAGCAACATGTAGGAACATTCAACTGCATGCAAGTTGCAACAGAGAAAACATACACAACAAAAATAACAGTAGCGTATGTGGCAGGACGGTGTGAAAGCTGCGTAAACTGATCAGTATTGCTTCATTAGAAATAGAGCAAGGCCAAACTGCTCTCTCATTGGTGAACAAACTTGTGATCCCCTCATAAGAGGACCAACACTAAGAGGCGGGATATCAGATCTCGAGCACCACTAGTCTGATCTGTATAGAGCCGACATGGCTGCAGGTTTTTGTTGGATATAAGCAGAAGCTCAGCTGATTCGAATTGTTGGTCTCTGTTGGAAACTGTCCTTTGTGAAGACCTAAAGCCTCCCAGGTATCACACACTGGTACAGAACACCAAACCAGTACTTGTTGGGTTTTCCTGGAGAACATCTTTTCAGTAAGAATGAAAGAGGAGTTCAGGTACATTCTCCTGTAACCTGTTACTTGACATCATGGGTTACTTTATACCCCTCCAAGGTTTCTCGCAGGAACAACGTTCAAACATAGTGTGACCAGTCCATTATTCTTCTGTTTGCATTCAAATTAGCCCAGTAGTGCTGAGGCGTCCTCACATCCCTAATCTTGCCCTACCATGCTGTAAAACGCTTAAGTTAGTTCAACACTCTTCTCATTTGACACTCAAGCACTGACAGATAAGGTTCATGCCAAAGTACATTGACCAGAGGGAACCATGTAACTTTATCTTTTCTTAAATTGGCTATACCAAGATAACACAAGATGTTTACGGATGTGAATGTGGATTCCAATTTTAAATGTGACAGCAAATATTGCTCATCCAAAGATCATCCTCTCTGATATAATAACCTTCATCTCCTTCTTGCATAAAGATACACTATTTGGACAAAAGTACTGGGGCACGTGACCATTACACCAACAGGGATTTTAATGACATTGCATACATATAAATTGACTTTCATATGGAGTTGGTCTCCCTTTGCAGTTTCCACTCTTCCTGGAAGGTTTTCCACATCGTTTTAGAGTTTCTGTAGGAATTTGTGTCCATTCATTCAGTAGAGCAATTATGAGGTCAGACACTGATATTGGACGAGAAGGTTTGCCCACAATCTCTGTTCCAGTTCATCCCGAAGGTGTTGGTTGAGGTCAGGGCTCTGTGCAGGGCCTAGCACAATCCCTTAAAAACCCTTTTGTCTATGGAGTGTACCTCTACATTCACTTCTCTAGCAGAACAGAAGAGAAAAGACTAAAATAACAATGCTGGATGGCTACACCAGCTGTATGTAATGAATATAAGGACTTTACAAAGACCAGACCTGAAGTTTTTGGCCTAATACTGGTGTGATGTAGTGGACTGAGACCCTTTAACTGTTCCACCAGAATCAACATCTGCACAACATGGCTCATTATGTTGATGATCGACGCTGCAAGTTATTCTCATTTGTCATTTAAATCAACGAGAGAGACTCTGCCCTAATTAATTGGTCTAACAGGACACAAGTGAAGCCCTAAATCAAGCGGTACAGCCATATCCTCTGCTGTGCTTCTCCCTTTTTCCCATCCTGCTGTTTCTGCAGTTACTGAAACATATAAAAAACGACAATACATTTGCAATGGAAATATAAGACAATTGCTTTTTTCACAGCAAGATAGTAGCGAGATAAATATGGCTGTAAATCTATTGGTATAACGCAAGCCACAGAGAAGCAGTGGGAGAATTTGGTGTGAAATGAAAACTGTCTAAAATGCATGTGTTCTCCTTTACTCCCTACAGGTCCACAATGTTCCCTGCTAGCCTTTTGGTTCTGATGACCCTGCTGCTACCTCAAGCTCTGTCGGGTCGCCAGGGGGGTTCCAGTCACTCTGATGGGAACTTGGTCGCCCCTCTGGAGTCCAGTCTGGCCCAGACCATCCAGAACCTCCTGCTGACTCGGCTAGGCTTGCAGTCTCATCCCAGCCCGCGTCCGGGGTTAGTGGTACCCCAGTATCTGCTGGACCTCTACCGTTTCCACACCGAGCAATACCAGCTAATAGAAGATCCAGACTTCAGCTTCCCTACGGACCATGTGCAAAGAGCCAACACTGTCCGCAGCTTCCACCATGCAGGTAAGAGCAGGGATCAGGCCACAAAGAGCTCTGATTGTTTTGGCTCCCATTGCATTTTAGCTCAGCATTAACAGAACAGAGCAATGTGTGGAGGCCAATTAATGATCCGTTACTGGCAGCATGTCTAATGCAAAAACTATCCCTTAAGTCAATGCACCAACTGTTTGCTGTTTCAGTCTTGGCCTTAGTACAGAGATCCTGGGGCAGATTTGAAATGTGCTCCCAGAAAATGATGTGTAATTACGATTTAGTTACACCATTATGCCATTACCCGAGGCAACCAGACAGAGGACGTGTTTTGAAACCTGATGGAAAGGAACATGTAATCTGACCAATTTAGTACATGACACAAGTGAACAACTATTTCTTTCTCCTTTCTCTTTCTTTCTTTTCCCCCCACCTTTCCTCATTAGTGTCTTCAGACGTTCCCGACTCTGAGGAGAAGACTGGAAGGATCCGAATGGCCTTCAACCTGTCCTCTATTCCCCGCTATGAGAACGTGGTCTCAGCAGAGCTCCGTTTCTTGCGTGGAGGAATGGGGCAGAGTTCCAAACCTCACACCATCAGCCTGTATTTCTCTGGTGGTGAGACTGACTCAAGTCCGAAATTACTTCATTCGAGGCAACTGACTGGAAACCCCAGGGCTGGGAAATCTTGGGAGGTTTTCCCCCTGGAGGGAGAACTGTTCCAGAAGCTGTCCAATTGGTCAGAGAGCGTGTCCTTCTTCTTAGAGGTGACACCAGGCAACAGCAGCCATCCTGTGGATGATGTCGATCCGGAGGGTCATCTGAGAGTGCGCAGGTCTGCGGGCCAGGACGAGCGCAGCTGGATGCGACAGAGACCGCTGATGGTCACATACAGCCATGACGGGCGCAGTGAACCACTAGTACCTTTCGGAAAGAGGACCCCCAGAGGTCGGAGGGGGCGGAGCAGGTTCAGGAATGGCCGAGGTCAGGGCGGAGAGGTGGGCTGGCGTGCCGGGTGGGCGGATAGGCGGGTGAAGCGTAACGGAGGAGGGCGGTCGGCTAAGCTCAAGCGTCTATCCCGGGCCCGGTGTCGCCGCCACCCCCTGTACGTGGACTTCAAAGACGTGGGCTGGAACAAGTGGATTGTGGCGCCGACAGGTTACGACGCCTTTTTCTGCCTGGGCGAGTGCCGTTTCCCGCTGGCCGACCACATGAACTCGTCCAGCCACGCCATGGTGCAGACGCTGCTGAACTCCGTCAACGGAGCCGTGCCGCGTGCTTGCTGCGTGCCCACGGCCCTCAGCCCCATCGCGCTGCTCTACCTTGACCAGGATGAACACGTGGTGCTAAAAAACTACCAGGACATGGTAGTGGAGGGATGCGGCTGCCGATAGCGAGGGAAGAACTCAACGTCGTGTCTGGAAACACCAAGACCTTCAAGCTCTTCAAGGGCGCCTGCAATCCTCTGGATCCCAGCTTTGAGTTCCTGTCCTGCCAAGCCTTATATGTGTGTATGTCATGTAGCTTGTGAAGGCTGTGCTGCCCACCTACTCATTCTGCCCCTACAGCGCTGTGAAAAGTTGTCGTATGTGCAACAGTCGTGTCCGTGTTGTTGTCCCAGTTTCGCACTTTTTTCCTGCCATGTCACTTCAGAAGGGGCCAGCGGAGATGTGGAACAAGGGATGCTGGGCGTTCTATGGACTTCATTGAGAAAAGAAGCAACGCGTCATATCAGCGCATCCTGAGATCGGTTCACCACGTCTGTCAACAGGAGTAATACTCCAACGGATGTGCAATTGCAAAGAAGAAAGAAAAGAAAAATAAAGAAACTGGCCACAAGCACTTCACACCACAAAATATTTAAAATCTATTCATTTTGAGAAAAATATTATGCTATTGTTTGAATGTATAAGTGCTATTATATTACTATTTATGGTGACCTTTTATGTTAATTTGCAGTCAAGCATTCACAAATGCTAACATCTGTGGTCTTAAAGTCAATCTAATTTAAGAGAATAGCAAACAAGTATGATGTATGTAATCTTGACAAACATTGCAGATATGCATGTCACAAGGTCTCACAAAAATCGTGCAGGTAGATCAAGCCTGGTTGCATTTATCTATGTATGAAACTGAATCACAAGTCATTTCATCATGGTAGCTTCCCAGTGTCCAGTTGTGAAATAATGAAAGTTGCGTCAGCACATGGAGTATCGTCATGGTGTCACGCATTCTCAACCAGATCTGTTTTCTTGTCTGACGGAAATCAGTGAACAAAAAGATATAAAACTCATCCTCACATGTTTGGTGCAGGCCTTTCAGGCCATTTAAATTGTTTTGATATTATTTCTTGATTACACTTAACCAGTGTGATGCCTATAATGGCTGCATTTATGCAACAGTCTGTGGTAAATCTCATGTCTGAAGATTTGAAATGTCTTAAAATAAACCGACCATGCACTCTGGGAATTGTCTGCGAAATCCCTCTACAGTAAGTTTGTATGTTTTAATTGGCCTTAACAGTTTTAAATGACATGATCTTTTAAAGGAGTTTGTGAAACCTCAGCCCTGGAAATAAAGCACTCATTCAAGCACCACACACTCCAACATGCCACTACTCTTTTACTGCTGTTTGGGAATTGTGTATTACCCAGAGTGGTCAAAATGGCCAGAAGGTGACCAATGATGAAGACGGATATTCTGTAAGTGGACGTTTGCTCACTGGCCACCTACCTTGAATCTACACTCACTGTCAATTTTATCAGCCACAGTGACAATTTAGATATGCTTTTTAGTTTACAATTACAGATTGTATCCTAGGATCAGGACCCCGATATCAGTGGCGGCTGCTAATCTTTCAGTCAGGGGAAGCTAATTTTAGGCGTACATCATACAATTTGTTACATTATTTGTACATAAATTCTGGCCTGTTCCTTTTCAGAAAATGGTTTGTGACCCTGTCGTACTTCATCCACTTGGGAGCAGTCTTTACACTTTCAGTCAGCCAGTTCATCTAGTCATACTGGGAGAGCTTAACAGACAGGCTATTTTTCCATAATTTTTGCACCAAATCAGTCTTTGGCGTTAGCCTGCCCTGTTGTTAACTTTTGAGCCTCTTGTTGTGAGGAAGATTATTAAATGGCTTTGCCAAAATTACTATTACAATAGTTTTATTAGTATATATTATACTAGTTATAATAGATATAATAGTTATATTATTAACTAATATTAAATATGCACAACTTGCTAGCTGGCTGGTTTCCCTTCCAAGAGCTCCTTTAATGATATGAAACATGGAGCTAACTCAAGAACGCTGTAATTGCGTTTTTATTTATAGAATTATGTGTACAAATGAAAATGGTTTATATCACCAGCAAAAAACACACTCCGTGCAGCAGACCTTGTGACTTCTCCTACAGATCCGCTAAAACGTGCTGTCAATGAGAAAGTGTTTCCGCCCTTTAGACAGCCCCTCCAGTCATCATGCTGCAGCCCAGCATCCTGGCCTGCCCACTGCTCTATTCACTCCCAGAGAAGCTGAGCTTCCCTGGAAGTGAAATCACTGCCCAGCTTTTCTGCAGTGAGACACGCCCCTCTGCCAGCGTCCATAGAATGGCAGTAGAGCTGCGCTTTAGAAGGTTTAAAGCTCTGTGCTGTATGGAAATGTATAAAAAGAAAATACAGTGAAACAATCTACTATAAATACCAGATTCTGAAAGAGCTGAAGTTGATCTAAAAGTAATATAAATAAATATTTTAGCATTTATTTTCTGACATATTAGAGGAAGCATAGCTTCTCCTGTAGTCTTAGATAAGCCACCACCACCCGATATGTAGATCCCCACTATGTCTGCAGCACTGGAGTAAAACTGGCACTGTAAAATATGTTGCTCTGGTAGATGCAGATGCCACTCAGCAGCGCTACAAATATTTTGTAAACATTGTGACTGCTCACGACTCACTTTATTAGATACATGTTGGTCCATGGGACAGGTGCCGTGTATCCGCCACCCTAGTAATACTTAAGTGGTTCTAGAAAATGAATGATGTTGGTCCACCTGATGTAAAATCACTGATCACAGTTTATTTGATGCTGCATAGTTCATGTTAGTCAACCTCAACCTCAGTGTCACTGGTGGACTCAAGTATTATCTACAAAGGGCATGTTTTCATTGGGGTCCTGATTACAGGTGGACTGATTATCAGCCTGAATGAATAATTATCAGCCTGAATGAACAATTTTTGGTCATATTACATAATCAGTAATGGCCAATGTTGGTGCATAAGAAGGCCTAATTAATAGACATGGGCAGCCTCACACTGCTGCTGCGAAACACGTGTTACCCTGCCCTCTACTGCCACCTGCAGGACAACACCAGGATTTTGCTTGTCTGGAAGAAAGGTTTCTACAAATTAGCCTACAGTTAGCATTAGCTAAATAGACTCTAGTAAGCTTACCCCTAGCAAAGTAGCGTCCAGTTAGTTTACTGCTAGTGAAGTATCCTCCAGTTAGCTTACTGCTTGCGAAATAGCCTCCAGTTAACTTACTGCTAGTGAAGTTCCTCCTGTTAACTTACTGCTAGCGAATTAGCCTCCTGTTGGCTTACTGCTAGTGAAGTAGCCTACAACTCACTCACTCACACTAAATAGACTCTTGTAAGCTTACCCCTGGCTAAGTAGTGTCCAGTTAATTTTTCATGCTAGTGAAGTAGCCTCCAGTTACCTTACTGCTTGCGAAATAGCCTCCAGTTAACTTACGGCTAGTGAAGTAACCTCTAGTCAAATTACTGTTAGCGAAATATCCTCCAGTTAGCTTACTGCTAGTGAAGTAGCCTACAACTCACTCACTCACACTAAATAGACTCTAGTAAGCTTACCCCTGGCAAAGTAGCGTCCAGTTAATTTTTCATGCTAGTGAAGTAGCCCCCAGTTACCTTAATGCTAGCGAAATAGCCTCCAGTTAACTAACAGCTAGTGAAGTAACCTCCAGTTAAACTACTGCTAGCGAAATATCCTTCAGTTAGCTTACAGCTAGTGAAGTAGCCTCCAGTTAACATATTGCTAGCGAAGTAGCCTCCATCTAGCTTACTGTTAGTGAAGTAGCCTCCAGATCATTTACGCTGTGCCCGGTTTGTCCTTCCTATGAACCCTATTGGTTGGTACTGACTCCAGCATCCCAAGAACACCCCACCTGACCAGCTGTTCTGGAGATAATCGTCGAGCCTTCACTAACTGACTTCCTACAATCCTCACCACATCAAAATCAAGAACGTAATGTTCTCTTACTGTCTAATACACCCCTCCCCTGACAGGTGCCAGTGTAATGAAATTATCAACATTATCCTTTTACTTAACAGTGATTTTAATGTTGTGGCTGATCGGTGTTGATGGGTCCTTCAACAATTCCAACCTAAACTCTTGGTGAGTGAAAGCATCCTAAAATAAGGAATATAGACCATATTTCTCAATATAGATCATATTTTATAAAATAGATAATATTTCTCAATATGAGATCTTTGTAGGAATAGTATGAGATTAATATTAATATTATTTGATATTTAATATTAATATTATTTGCAGACTTTCTATATTCAACTTCTATGACTGTTTCTAAAAACAATCAAAAACATCTGTGAATAAATAAATTAAGATCAATTGAGACTAAACCACATGGGCCGTTAAATGTTAGAATATTATTTCAACAATCTTATATATTGCAGCAATCATAAAAATAGACAGAATATATGCACTGCAGTTACACTTTATCGTAAAGAGCAGCATGAAAACAACAGAACCTTTTCATTATCACTACAATATATACATATAAAACTTAAAACCTTAGCAGTGGACTCTTATTTGTTTCCAGAACTGTAAATATACACATTAAACCCCCGGATTCATGTGGATCAGGAGTCACATATTCATTCACACAAATATTTTTTCACAGACAGTTTTGCAGGGAAATCTCCACAAATTTCATGGAACTTACAAATATTCTCAACATTTGTATTTTTTTTTTTTGCCTTGTTCTTGGCAATATATTTTTTTATTTTACTCCTAAATTATTAAGAGCAATGTTGTAATTTTGTAACCTAAATATGAACATAAATTCAGCTAAATTTCCAGGTAAAATATAACTGTATAAATGTTTTTTTTACTGTCGTGAGAAAGAAAATGCACTTGGCAATTAAATTCCACTGAACTTTACTTCAGCCAACACCACCACAAACCCTGGCGTCCCGCAGGGTTGTGTTCTCAGCCCCGTCCTCTACACCCTGTTCACCCATGACTGTGTCGCCTCCCACAAAGACAACATCATCCTGAAGTTCGCGGATGACACTGCAGTGATCGGTCGCATCACCGGAGGGGACGAAGCGGCTTACAGGAGAGAGGTGGCCAGCCTGGTGTCATGGTGTGAGGAAAACAACCTTGCCCTCAACACTGGTAAGACAAAGGAGATGATAGTGGACATGAGGAAAGAGAGGAGGCCTCACCAGCCACTATTTATCCGGGATCTTCAAGTGGAGAGGGTGAGCAGCTTTAAGTACCTGGGCATCCACATCAGTGAGGACCTCACCTGGACACTGAACACCACACAGCTGGTCAAGAAGGCTC
>JBBKCR010000018.1:15789922-15806501 GCA_037577295.1 Ladigesia roloffi
GTGGTTAAAATAAAACCTATTTTTATGCTCCCAAAACATTATCCTTCTGTTTAAAACTCAGCTTGATACATTACCTTAAAAGAAAATGTAAACCTTTATCTGTACTGTACAGTTTACACTAAACTGCAGTCCTAGAATGTAAATACTGCTGTTCCGCCTGTGCAGCCTGGACTGTAATTCATGCAGTGCGTTTTTGTTAGTATAAGCAGGAAAATACAATAATAAATGAATTTAATTTATAGTAATAAAAATAGAGCTTTAAGAAAATGAAAAACATGAAAACACCCAGAGAAATATTCAAGATGCTCCATGGAGAAATCTGTTCCCATGTTGTCAAAGGGCAGTAGCCAATCAGCAGCAGTGAGAAATATAGCGTTCTCACCTGAGTGCAGTGGTATTCTACCATGCCAAGATGTCTTCCTTTGTATTTTCTAGTCAGAACCAATATGTTTATCAATGTTTATTTTACATGGAAATGTAGGTGAATTTATGTTAATATTTCTGTTACATTCAAAATCGATTTGCGCGGGTTTCCACGTATAATTATTAGTTCAGCTAATTTTTAAAAACCCACAAATGAAAGAAAGCTGCGAACTCTGATTTGCTTCTTTGCAAGGTTTTACTGTACCCCTCCACCCCAGAGTTGGTAAAAACTGTTCTCTGATGTTTATGCAATGCTAATCCTGTTGTGCGTTACATTGTTTGTGCATGTTTAGGTGAAGAAAGTGAATGGCTCTCCGCTAAAAGTGAAAAATTCAGGCACTCCTAAGAAATCTGACAGCAAGAAGCTTGGCGACCCCAAGAAGAGCCGTAGGAGCGGCGGAGCCAAGACACCAAACAGCCAGAGAGCCTCTAAAAAAGACGAGAAGGGCGCTAAAAAGCCTAGAATGAAGCAGATGACTCTGCTTGATTTGGCGAAGAGTCCTTCCTCTAAAGACAGCCCGAAAAAGAGAGGGAGGAGCTCTGGGCCGGGCACTCCAAAACTGGGTAAACCTCTGCCGCCCATGGCCCTGCACCTACTGCGCTTCTATAAGGAGAACAAGGGCAAAGAAGATAAGAAGAACGCTCTGTCGGCTTTGGTGACCCGGGCGGCCAAGACGCTGCTGCCGGAGGACCGCCGGCGCCTCCCAGAGGATCTGAGGGAGATCGTGCAGAAGCGATGGGAGCGGCTGGAGGAAAAGAGGCGCTGGTCCCTCATGAGCGAGGAGGAGAAGCAGGAGGTGTTGCGCAAGAAGCGGGAGGAGTTGAAGGAGAAGCTGCGTGAAAAGGCCAAAGAGCGGCGCGAGAAGGAGCTCCAGCTCCGGCGTGAGCAGCAGCGGCGTTACGAGGACCAGGAGATCGAGGGGAAGAGCCTGCCCGCCTTCCGGCTGGTGGACATGCCTGAAGGCCTGCCCAACGCCCTGTTCGGCGACGTGGCCATGGTGGCGGATTTCCTCAGCTGCTTCTCCGACCTTCTGATGCCCGACGACCAGTATCCCATCACGGCCCAGGCCCTGGTGGAGGCTCTGGCGGCCGAAAAGGGCGGCTTCCTCTACCTGAACCGCGTCCTGGTGGTGCTCCTCCAGACTCTGCTGCAGGACGAGCTGGCGGAGGCCTACAGCGAGCTGGACGTGCCGCTGTCCGAGATTCCCCTCACCATGCACTCTGTGTCGGAGCTGGTGCGCCTGTGCCTGCGGCCGTCGGATTCGCAGTGCGAGGAGAGCACCCACAGCTCGGACGAGTGGTCCGGAGGCAGCGGCTACGACGACGTGGTCACCAGCGAGTTCCTGGAGAAGCTGGAGACGGCAGAGGTGTTCGAGCTCACGCCATCCGAAAAGGTGAGCCTCATGATGGCGCTGTGCCACCGCATACTGATGACCTATTCCATCGAGGACCACGTAGAAGCCACGCAGCAGCGCGCAGCCGGCCTCTGGAAGGAGCGGCTCGCCACGCTCAAGGAAGCCAACATCCGCAGGAAGGCCGAGAAGCTGAAGCGCAAGGAGCAGATCCTGGCCGCGGGGGGCGCTGCCGCCAAGGTTGAGGATGTGATCGGCAAAGTGGAGAAGAAGAAGGAAGGGAGCACCAAGGAGGCGAGCGCCAAAGACGGAAACTCCAAGAAAGAGCTGGACAGCGCGAAGGTGGAGCCGGAGGACATGATCAGCACGGTGAAGAGCCGCAGGCTGATGTCCATTCAGGCTAAGAAGGAGAAGGAGGAGCAGGAGCGGCAGAATAAAGGTGAGTGATGGGGAAACTCAAAGATTAGACAGCGGAAGCCTCAGGGACCAAGTAGTAAAGGCTGGGTGGAAGTAAAAAAAAAACAAACAATTCATAACATTGCTTTACGGATGGTTAATATAGTGCCTGCACCATTCACTCACTGCGTTGGCATAACCAGACGCCTCTGCAGGTACTCATACGGTCACCTACCGTGGAAGAATTGACGGTGTAAATTAATTATTAATCGTTTTTGTTGCCATACTATGAACTAGACAAACAGGTCACGAGACAAGAATGAAATATTACTGTTACATGTGTGTTGCTGTAATTCAGTAGTGTGAGTGGGATGTTTCATGAATGTTCCTCACGTTTGCCGTGCCCGTGTGCAGAGCGGATGGAGAAGGAGGCCGAGGAGGAGCGGGTGCGGAAGCAGAAGGTGGCGGTGGAGCGGGCATTTCACGAAGGAATTTCAAAAGCCAAGCTTGTAATGAGGAGGACGCCACTGGGCACCGACCGCAGCCACAACCGGTATTTACACTTCAGATACTAGAAGACACAGAACCAAAGCTGCACTTGAAGAAATATTTTAAATATTTTATAGATATCAATTTGGTTTGCTGTTTCATCGAGCATTGCCTTCATCACCGGCTTCTTATATCATTTTAATGAATTCATCATATGGCACAAGTCACTTTTTAATCACCAATTGCATCATATCTGGTTTTTTTTTTATTGCTGTTAGTGACGTGTTATTTTTTGTAGTAGTTAATTGTGCATTCCGGACTACAGAGGGCACCTGACTAAAAGCCGCCAGCTGTAATTTTAGAAAGAAAATCAATTTTGTACTTGTACAAGCTGTGCTGGATTTTAACCCGCATCTGTCTTTATGAGATCTGGGCCGGGTCCGGTTACGAGTAGAGTTTATATTCTCTCTCCGTACCCGAGCCGGTCTGCAGGGCCGATATTTCCTGCTACTATCTTTGGGCCATGATCAAGTGTTAAAACGGACCATGTATTTAAAAAGTTTAAATCGGGCTCGGGACGAAACTTAGAGTTAATGTGTCGGGCCGCGCTGGGACATGAGGCGCTCTGTCTCGGGTTTCTGCCCCGATCTAAACTCTAGTTACGTGGAAAAATGTTTTGGCCGGCATGTAAAAAAAAAACACGCATTAGCCATATTTGAAGCCATACTGTTCAAAGTTTGGAGAAAAAGTAGCGGCTAATAGTCCAGAATTTACGGTACCTTTTATTCCATTTGTGCTATTATCTTTTGGATAAATTTTTCTTATTAGTCAGATCAGTCCTGTTTTATTATGTATAAATTATTATTCAGCAGTTAAACGTGGCATTTAAACATGTATAGAATTGGAATGTGACCCTCGAAGCCTGCGTTATGTTCTGATATGTTATCTGGTTTTCACTTTTAGCTATAGAAATATTTTCCCCGTTTGACGGGACTACAGCTTGTGATTTTTCTGATTTGTTTGTTATATTGACTATATGATCTAACGATATCCCGTGTGTCCAGGTATTGGCTGTTCTCTGATGTGATTCCCGGACTGTATATAGAAAAGGGCTGGGTGCATGAGAGCATTGACTATAGCTTCACTCTCCCTCCTGAGGCTGAGCAGCCACAGGAGCAGGAGGAAGAGGAGGACGAGGAGGAGATCAAGAAAGAGGAGGAGATGAAGAAAGAGGAGGAGATTGATGGTGAGTGTGCTTTTCTTTTACTACTTTTTAAGGGATTGTCCCATCAAAAACCTGATATCCTTCTTAGTTTGGTAGTCAGATTTGTAATTGGTGCTCTACCCATTTGTTGTAGATGTGGAGAAAGATGACGAAGGGAGTATTGCGAGTGGCACTAACGAGAATGGCCAGCAGGGGGCACCAGCTGCTGAAACCTGTATAGAGACCACAGTACCAAAACAGGGCCAGAACCTCTGGTAGGAAAAATTACATGTAATTAATTGAAGACATAGTCTGGTCTAACTCACAATAAATGATACACTTAATTGTTTTTTTCCCCCAAAATACACATTTTGAAAAGAACGCTGATCCTGTTGTGCATCAACTGCAATCACAGGTGTTTTGTGTCCCAGTTCAATGGATTTCTTCTATTCTCAGGTTTATCTGTGACTCTCCAAAACATTTTGATGAGCTCATGGAAAGTCTTCATTCGCAAGGTGTGCGAGAGAGTGAACTGAAAGTGAACTTGGAAGTCAAGTGAGTGCATTTCACTCCTCAAATTATTTTTTTTTAAAGTATTAATACGTGACTTTTCTTTGTCACCTGGCACTGACTGGTTCTCTCTTTAGGTACCAGGACATTGTGCATTCTCTCCACCTCTGCAAGAAAGGAAATTTAGGCCTGCGAACCTGCGACGGTCACGAGGAGCTCCTCAAATACCTGCGCAGCGGCATAATCGAGGTGTCGTCCTCCCTGGAGAAGGGTGGACTGGGCTTCATGCAGGACACGTCGAAGTTTGAGGAGCGGGTGAGACGCCACGGAGTGTTTGGAATGACTTGTGTAACTATTCACGTGTCGAATAAGGAATTAAAATCACAACAAGTACAAAATTTATACCACAGATCTAAAATGTAAAAAGTACTACAACTTAATACAATTTTTATGAAAAAAATCAAATTAAAAATAGCTGATATGTTTTAAATTTTAACTTGTATTCCTTGTTTAAGGCTTCTATTCAATTCAGCCATTTAAGATAATCATGTTTGCTTAAAGTTTTCAAAGTACTCTATGAAAAATTTGAAAGAAATTTTGGGAGGGGGCAACGATTACATTTTTTTCTCGTGATTTATCTCCATGCTATATGCAAAATTATATCATTAATTCACAAGTATTGTATTGCACACAAATTTTTAGAGTACTGCTTTATGAACAAAACTGCAAAAATCAATAAGGAGCCTTTTAATGCAGAGTTCCCTTTAACACAGTTACAGTTCAAATATTTTTGTAAATCTCAGCGTTAACATTAATGTAATCTAATCAAATATAAAATGAAAGCTGTTTGCCACTGCAGGGCGTTAATGTTTTATTTGATTTATTATATAAAAGAAGTTCCTCTCAGAGTCCAGAGCATTATAGCAGCTGCAGAGAGCAGCTACTCCGTATGAAAGTCTCTGGGTCTTAATGCAGTAGTAATAAAGCTGGTGTAATGATCAGGCATCCCATTACTTTTGTTCATATAATTTGGACAAAAGTAATGGGACCTCTGAGCTCCCAGACACGGTGGAACAGTGCTGCAGGATCCAAGAATTCAAGCCATAAATAAGTAAATAATGCATTAACAATAGGGATGGGTATTGTTATGGTTTTAACGATATTGCTACTTCTATCGATACCACTTATAGGTTCGGTACTTTAACAGTGTACTATTTGTTGAATTTTTTACTTAAACTGACACCAATTGAGACAATAATATCACTTTTAACACTAAATCTAACCCTAATCTAAAATAGTTGGACTCACTACTTTTATAATTAGGCACCGGGAGCGATGTCCATCCCTAATGCATTATGGTGCTCAGTCCTAATTTCATATAATGATATGACACGTGCTTAAATTGGTATAAAAATATTTTTTAATATTTGCTAAAATCAATTTACATGAGTTTCTGTTTGCTGAATTGCATGTCCCCATCAATAATTAATGTGATTGTGCAAGTTAAAATCGCTGCACTACTGGATTAGAGCATTTTTCTGCAGAAAAGGAGAGATTGGAATCGACAGGGAAGGAAAATAATGAGTTGTGCTGTTCGCTCCGAGGATTTTCCAAGAAATGAGTCTGAACTGTCCGCTGACGTAAGCGAGCCCGTTTAATTAAGGCATTTTCAGTGCTGTGGTCTCACAGTCAGGCCATCGTTAATGTCGAACCCTCCTATTAAAAATTAACATCTGACTGAAATGATTTTGCCCATCCTGACGAAGAGCTAACTGATTCTTTATAACGGACCTAATAGTATTTTCTTTGGTCTTCTGTGGTCTTTGACTGCCTTCTCAGGGAGCTGCTCCTGGTTACATTTAAAATCTATTTCTATATTCGTGCTGTTTTTTCAGGTGCAAGGTCTGGAGAAGCTGAAGGATTTTGGCGAGTGTGTGATCAAGTTGCAGGAGAGCGTGATTAAGAAGTTCCTGCAGGGCTTCATGGCTCCCAAACAGAAGAAGAAGAAGAAGCAGGGCGGCGAAGAAAGCAACAAGTCTGAGGAGGTTGATGAGGAGAAGAGGCTGGCTGAGGAGGCCAGGGTAAGTGTGTGTGTGTGTGTGTGTGTGTGTGTGTGTGTGTGTGTTGTACACAGTAAATGGAAAGAAGTATTGGGACAAATTCCAGTCAAGGGCAGTCAATGCCTCAGCAGACCAAGACACTTTGGACACAGCCATGTTTCCAAATTTGTGGACCCAGTTTGGGTTCTGAACCGTTCCTGTTCCAGCAGGACTGTGTCCAAGTGCACAAAGCAGCCCCATTAAGACGTGACCAGAGGAGAACCAGTGTGGAAGAACTTGACTGGTCTACACAGAGTCCTGACCTCAACCCCATCCAGCACCTTTGGGATGAACTGGAACGGAGATTGTGATCCAGACCTTCTCGTCCACCATCAGTGTCTGAACTCATAAATGCTACAGAATGAACGGACACAAATTCCCACAGAAATTCCAAAACATTGTGGAAAGCCTTCCAAGAAGAGTGAAAGGTGTTCGAGCTGCAAAAAGGACCAACTCCAGAAGGTCTATGGGGGTTTGAAAGCAGGGTCATTTGAATTCTCTGTTGGTGGAATTGCGAACCGATACCTATGTCAGTATAGCGCAGGTGTTCGTTCGCAGTTTGAGTAACTTTTTATGGTTATGCATTGTGGCCCAGAGTGGATGAAGTCTGTCGTATAGAGAGGTTTTCAGTTCAGGTCCTTCAGTACCTCTGTCCATAATCGTTGTCTTGAGCCAAATAATAAGTGTGTGTGAGAGAGAAGTGAGTTGTAAAACAACTCCAGCACCAGGTTTGAGATGCATTTGAATAAACTGTTCTGATCTGTGATTTTGCCTCCAGGTTGCGACAGCAGTGGAGAAGTGGAAGGCCGCCATTCGCGAGGCCCAGACCTTCTCTCGCATGCACGTCCTCCTGGGCATGCTGGACGCCTGCATCAAGTGGGACATGTCTGCGGAGAACGCTCGCTGCAAAGTGTGTCGCAAGAAAGGTAAGCTTGTGATCGATTTCCCGACCACACAGACAGTCTTCGGGCTGCAAACGTCTCGACATACGACGTTTTGAGTTTGACGCTCACTCCCTTACACCGGTAGCCTCAAACTTACAGACTACATGTGCGAACGAGGTGGAAGAATACGAGTGACGCATTTAGGGAGTTTTTTTTATGTCTTAGTTGTGTTTTAATGATTTAAACTGTGTTAAGATCGGTAAGGGACTCAGGCTAGGGTGTGCTTCGACTTGCACCAAAATTCGGCTTACATCACTGAGGAAGGAACAAATCTGTGTTGGAACTAGACGACCTGCTGTGTTGTGTGAACTAGAGTTTAGATTGGGCCCAAAAAATGAGACACGACCCGAGCCCAGCCCGGCCCGACACATTAACTGTAATTATCGTCCCGAGCCCGATTAAACCCGACAATTTTTGAAAATACGTGTGATGATTAAAAAAATCAAATGCTTGATTACGGCCCGAGGACAGCGGCAGGAAATATCGGCCTGACCCGTCCCCGCGGGCCGGGCTAGGGCCGTGTCTGTTTCGGGCAGAGAATGTAAACTCTAGTGTGAACCAGTAAACTTAGTAATTAAGTTATATATTGTATTTATATCCATCTCTCTTACTGGCCTCAGCTGTTTTTTTCAGTATACTTTATTATAAAACTCTATTGTATTTCATACACTTATAATTCTTAAATCTGTATGATCAGTGCATAAGCAGTTTCCTCCTAAGCAATGTTATGAATCTGATTTCTGATTACGTATTTCTCAAGTCCAAATGTTACGGTAAAACTGTTGGAGTGAAAGTGCTGATGTCTGGGTCTCCATGCTTGACTGCTATCTCTTGTACCTCTCATTTATTTTTGTAACTGCCTAATGCTTTTATTAAAGCATAAACGTAATGAAATGCACTGATGTGCAATCTAATAATACCCTTTTACCAGTGTGTCGAATATCAGTGTAATGTAACTGAAGATACAGGATAAATGGTTTAAAATAGTGGCACGCTTTATTTTGACCCAGCTATTAGTAAATTTGGTGTTAAAATGTACATTTATCCCCATACATTAACATGACCGAGAGTTTTGTTGCTTGAAAGTATGAAGTCATATCCAACATTTTTTCCTCTTCTTTGCTGTAATGTAACACCACACTCTCATTCTTCCAGTAGGGGAAGATGATAAGTTGATTCTCTGCGATGAGTGCAATAAGGCCTTCCATCTCTTCTGCCTGCGGCCGGCACTCTACCGCATTCCTGTAGGAGAATGGCTCTGTCCGGCATGCCAGCCAACCACTGCGCGCCGTTCCTCTCGCGGAAGGTGAGAATTCTGACCAACTTAACCTGCTTTACCTATCTGGGCTCATAAATGCATGAAGGTTTCCTCTAGAAAAGACTGTGCCCTCTTCAAGCAAAAGTACACACTTAAAGCTCGGACTGCAAGACGAAACAGTAGCTTTTACCATCAAGCCAGTCGTCACCTCAACTACAACATTTTATCACATACCACACTTCACTGGGTGCACACAACTATCCGATACAAAACAGACTCAGATACACTTTTAATAATAAAAAAAATGAGTGCAAAAGTGCAATGGCTGTACTCAAATGCCAATTTACTGCTGCTCACTCCTGTCACTTTATTTTATGTGCAACAATGCTGTACATATACATATATATTCATTCTTCTATTTTGTAATTTGTAATTTATAGTGCTTAATTTTTTTGCGTATTTTACTCTTATTGCTTTGTTTGCTGTATTGCTGAGTGACCCGTCTTCTCTCGTCAATCAAATTTAATTTTAATGTTGTCCCGTCGCTAACTTGCATATGACAAATAAACCTGAAACTCAAACTTAATGCCAACCTACTTCTCTTTCTTTGGAACAGAAATTATAATGAAGACTCTGAGGAGGAGGAAGAGGAGGAGGAAGAGGAGGATGAGTCAGAAGAGGAAGATTCAGAGGAAGAGGAACAGAGAGACACAGGACACAGCTGTGAGTCTCCTGTTGAATGCCTCTCTTTTCCCTCGAGTTCCAGACTGAAGTGCTCCTGCTCACTTCATTAAAGGTGAAGCACTTTTAAAGGGATGGCTTTTGTTTTTTTCACAGTGAGATCGAGGAAGAAGTTAAAGTCTAAGGTCCAGAACAAATCCGCCTCCAAGAAAAGCTCTCCTTCCAGTGCCAAACCTGCATCTAAATCAGTAGCCAAGCCTGCCCCAAAACCAGCACCCAAAACGGCTCCCAAATCACGGTCGAGCGCCAGCAACCCCGCAGACATCGAGGAACTGGTGAGGACGCCCTTTTCCTTCTAGACACGTTAATGTGACGACACACAGATGTGTTGCTCAAGAATACGAAATACGCACTAAATTATCTGCCTGCATATAATGACTTGGTAAGAGTTTGAGGTGATGTTGACTACGTTTTGAGGTTTTGAGGTTATTCTTAGTTAGTTTGAGTTGGAGCTCCTATTTGAAACATGCCTGGATTTCTGTAGGTGCGTCAGTGCTCCAGAACGGGACAGACCAAGCAAGCACAGGAGCTGGAGAAGTGTGAGGAGATCCTTCAGAAACTGATCAAGTTCCGCTACAGCTGGCCCTTCAGGTAAAGCTGCACACAAACAGGCGGCTAGAGGCACATGTACTGTACTCCATTTACATCATCTGCGTTTCCATTACTACAAATATCAAGACACCCCACATACTCAAGCCAAACAATTGGGGTTTTTTCCACTGACTGGAACCAGCTCGGTTTGGTTCTACTCGGGTTAGTTTGGTTTTGGACCACAGGTTTTCCCACTGACTGGTTAAAATCTACTTGCTTTTTTGCTTTGCCATTACTGAAACATGGTACCTGATGCCATCTCGGTACCACCTTGGCTGAGGTTCTGAGCATGCTGATCTGGTACTAATGTGTTAAAATTGGTGGTTATTGCTACCAGCTACATGAAGGTGATATTTAAATGGAAAGCTGTAGATCTGAAAAACAGGTAGAACATTTTGTTATGGAAAAACAAAAAAAAAAAAAAAAATGCTGGTACCAGTCAGTGGAAAACCCCATTTGTTGACCACAATCAGAGGTTTTTCAATTAGTATCTTGTATATTATCCTCACTGTATTAATGTGGGTTTCATAGTGATGACGGAACACAAATGTTTCCAAGTATTTGCTTCCGTGTGTCACAGTAAGCAATAGGGGGCGCCAGATCTCTGCTTTCTCTAAATCTTCTGTCCTTCCGTTTTACAGAGACCCCGTGTCTCCGGAGGAGGCTGAAGACTATCAGGACATCATCAGCACTCCCATGGACTTCAGCACCATGCAGAACAAGTTCAAGTCCTCGCAGTACCGCGGCACGCAGGACTTCATCGAGGACATCAAGCTGGTGTTCTCCAACGCGGAGGAGTACAACCAGTCCGGCAGCAGCGTGCTGCAGTTCATGCAGCGCACCGAGCAGACCTTCACCGAGCTGCTGCACAAGATCCTGCCGGGCGTCAGCTACCTGCGCCGCCGGGCACGCAAACGCGCCGCCCCGCGGGAGAGGGACGAGGAGGAGGAGGAGGAGGAGGACGAGGAGGAAGAAAAGCGAGGGAGGAAGATGCAGAACGGGAAGCAGAGCCGGCCGGCGAGGAGGCAGCGCAAGGCGGCGGAGAGCGAGAGCGAAGAGGAGGAGGACGAGGAGGCGAGGCCGAGGAAGAGCAAGCGGACAGGGGCCACGGCGAGCCGCAGAGACTACCGGGAACAGGACAGCGACAGCGAGAGGGAGAACAGGAGGACTGGGTCCAGGCGTTCGGGGAGGAGGGCGGCGGAGGACGCGGACGGCAGCAGTGACGAGGACTCGGGCAGACACCGACATTCCAAGAGGCAAAAACGCTCACATTAAAACGTGCAGGGTGCTTTTTGTGTTCTTTGTACAACAGATTCTTACTCCCTCTTCTCCTACCTCCCTCGACTCCAGAAGGCAGAACGGACCCTCGTCGCTTCCTTTGAGTTTCGGAAACCTCTCGGCTGTCCCCGGGTAGATTTTTTTTGTTTGTTTTTTGTCCCTTCCTGGTATTATTAGATTTTTTTTTTCTTCGTCTTGTGTTCATATTGATAAAAAAAAAAAGATTTATATTTGTAAGTTGTTTATTACTGGTGACTCATTTTCTCAGCCAGGAAATTTTCGATCGCCATTACGATGGTCTGTGAGCGCTTAGGACTATTTTCGTTTAAAATTGAACCCTAATCCACTTATTTCATGAAAAGGAAAAAAATATATATTGTCATCAGTGTGTTTGGCCCTCTGTCCGCGTCTCAGTGTGATCAGGCAGGGCAGCTAATTAACGAGGGTCCGTTGTGACCTAATGTTCTAGAGCAGGGTTTTTTTGGTTTGTTTTGTTTTCAGTAACGCTCTAGAATTGAAACTCCAGCTGTTTGTGGGTACACCGATTCTACTTTTGTAATTTTTGTCATGGGGAGAACCAGCACCGATATTTTTTTTAATTATGATTTTTCATTTTTCAGAATACTAGCAAAAATGAATAAAGCGGTTAAAGAGGCCGTAATCATGTCTGCTGCGTTTGGATCTCTTCTTTAAACACGAGCCCAGTTGTAACAAACCACTGTAGTCAGAAGTTCAACCAGAACTGCAAATTGGAAAAGCTCTGAGTGGTAAAACGGCTGCTGTTGGTGCTGAGTACCTGCCCGTATTTTTACAGACGCCCTCTCTAATTCTGTTGTATTGGTGCACCCCCCTCTTGGTTTATGCTGTGGGGGTTCTATGGAAATTGTGAGGGGTTTTTTCCGCTCTACAGCAGTGGAACCAACTGACAAGAATTTGTTTTTCTTTTATTTTGTACACACCATTGGTCTGTTCTGTCACTCATTATTTTTCAGTTTTACAATAAAGATTAGTGGAAAGAGCAGTCGTTTGATGGAATGCACGATGGTAATTTCTCTGTTGATGAATTTATTTTGATCATTTAAAAAGTTTCCGTTTGAGGTTTTTTCCCTTTTCATTTCTTTCCCAACCTGAATGTACTTCTATTTTCCGTCTTTGCAGAACAATCTAATAACCAAAATGTAAATGATCCAGCATCTGGAGACTTCTTGCAAAAAAAAAATGCATTCAGATGTGGATTTGATTGAAAACCAGCGTAACGTGTTTGATTAGGGTTTGAACTCTGGGTGAAGGATCTTGATCCCCTGAAAGTACAAAAAGTGCTTGGTATTTTTTTAAAGCTTGACTTTGGTCAGTTCAGGCTGCACTTATTCTCATTGGCCTGCAGGTGGTGCTGCAACATTGCATATCTGCTTTGCTGGATCTGTCTATATGACATGGTGGCTCTTTATGAAATGAAAGCTTCACTGTGCTTGAATGAGCAGGAATAGTTTGTTTCTGGAGTTAAATATTGTAAAACCGAGCCCCACTTTGGTTTGCGTTCGTATGTAAATTCGAATCTTAGCATTTTTCTTTGGCCCCACATGTACCTGGCTCAGTTTTAGACTGAGGTGTTTAATTCTGTGTGTATTTTGTTGAATATCTTGGCAAAAATAAAAGATTTGTAGAGATGTACAGACCTGCTCTCAGGCTTATGCTGCACAGATAATGAAAACTCTTCTCAGACCCTTTTCAGCATCGAGGTTTATAATCAATGTCTCAGGACAAGAGTGCAGACCTAGAATCAACTGTCAGATATTCATTTAATAATGAAAAAATGAAAAAGCGCTTCTAGATTCACCACCCCAGTTCTCTGCTTTTATGTTTTGAGATTAAAATGAATGAATATGCTGATTTCTGATTGGCTGAAGCCTCTCTATCGCAGACCCAGCTTGATAATTAGGCACCGAGGATTCATTAATTTTATTTGTCTTTTTTCTTATGGTCCATTCTCAGCTATTTGTCGCGCTTCACACTCCCAGTGTACACGAGTTTAAATGCTTTTCAAGTAAAGGCGGCTCAGGTTTCAGTGCGAATCGAAAACCGAAATTCGGAGCTGAGGAGGCTTGTGTCCTGAGAAAGTTCGGAGTGATAGAATTTTTATCTATATTGCGAGGATTGCAGACTTTAGCCACGTTTCCATACGTATTTATAGCCAACATGCTACATCCGTAATCAGGAGTCTTATTTGAAGTCCAACTTAAGAACATTTGGTTTTTCTGGTTTGTTTTTGGAAAAGTGCCCCCAGTCCGCCTCAGTCCATTACTGCCAGTTGTAAAACCTGTATTATATCAGTGGAGCGGGGATGGAGGGCTCGGAGACGGCTTAGGGAGGTTCATTTTTTTTTTTTTTTTTTTTGTGTTTTTGTTTTTTTTCTTTACTTTTTAATAAAACCTTGAACGATGTTCTGAGTGTGTCTTGGTCTGTCCTTTTTTGGAGCCCCCGAGCTTTAAAATGGAAGTGTGTTGTGAAAGTGGGGTCTGGGCCAAAGTGAGAGTGTGTGTTGGCAGCGGCTTCTGGGTCATGCTGGAGGTGTGAAAGCGTGGCAGTCATAACAAGTTTCCTCAAAAAACCCTCCATTCTTACGTCTCTTACTCTAGTACACCCACCCAACTCTGGCCCTCACAACCGAGCGCCGGGGCCCCTGATCACGAACGGAGAGAAAAGAGACGAGCCTCTTTCATTCTTTTAATTACAGGCGCTGGTGTTTTGCTTGGAGCTCTCAGGTGGCTCCAGGTAATTACGGTTCCCCGCCTGGCCCCCGACTCTTTCCACTCGCAGCCAGAGAGGGGGTGCCTGAGGGGCGAGACGTGAGGAACAAGGCGACCTTCTGTGACGGCAAGGAATGCCTCAGAACGTCGTGACCTTTCAGGGAGAGAGAAGAGAAAAGGCCCTTTTCTCTTTTCTCTCCCAGTCTGGACTGGGAACCAGAATGAGACCAGTGATGGAATGGGAGGAGAGAGCGGAGACGTGGATGGAAGTGATGCTGGAGCAGGAACTCGGGTCCCTTCGACCAGATGTTCTGGTGTCCACTGGTTGCTTCTTTAGTTTTGGGGGGAAAACAGATGCCTCACCATTAAGTTACGTAATGTTAAGTTACATCATTTTACAATCTTCAGGAGGGTTTTGAAGATAGAGAGCATTTCTGCTGCTCTTAAACAGCTCATAACACCAGCAGGAGCCAGAATGAGACCATTCTGGACCGGGAACCAGAATGAGACCAGTCTGGACCGGGAACCAGAATGAGAACGATCTGGACCGGGAACCAGAATGAGAACGGTCTGGACCGGGAACCAGAATGAGAACGGTCTGGACCGGGAACCAGAATGAGACAGGTCTGGACCGGGAACTAGAAAGAGACCAGTCTGGACCGGGAACCCAGAATGAGACTAGTCTGGACCGGGAACCCAGAATGAGACTAGTCTGGACCTGGAACCAGAATGAGACCAGTCTGGACCGGGAACCCAGAATGAAACCAGTCTGGTCCGGGAACCCAGAATGAGACCAGTCTGGACCCGGAACTAGAATAAGACCAGTCTGGACCTTGAAGCCAGAATGGGAACTGTCTGGACCGGGAACCCAGAATGAGACCGGTCTGGACCCAGAACCAGAATGAGACCAGTCTGGACATGGAACCAGAATGAGACCAGTCTGGACTGAGAAACAGAATGAGACCAGTCTGGACCGGAAATCCAAATGAGACCAGTCTGGACCCGGAACCAGAATGAGACCAGTCTGGACCTAGAACCAGAATGAGACCAGTCTGGACCTGGAACCCAGAATTAGACCAGTCTGGACCGGGAACCCAGAATGAGACCAGTCTGGACCTAGACCCAGAATGAGACCAGTCAGGACCCAGAACCAGAATGAGACCAGTCTGGACCTAGAACCAGAATGAGACCAGTCTGGACCAGGAACCAGAATGAGACCAGTCTGGACCTGGAACCCAGAATTAGACCAGTCTGGACCTGGAACCCAGAATGAGACCGGTCTGGACTTGGAATCAGAATTAGACCAGTCTGGACTTGGAATCAAAATTAGACCAGTCTGTACTGAGAAACAGAATGAGACCAGTCTGTACTGAGAAACAGAATGAGACCAGTCTGTACTGAGAACCAGAATGAGACCAGTCCTGATACTTGTAGTGCTTGTTTTCTGCATTATTTCTAATGTTCACTTTACAAACAGAAATACTTTAATAGAGAAGAAAAACGTTTGCAAAGATTTTGCACAAAACTGAATGTGAGAAGTTTGAGTGGATGTTCAGGGTGTGTTGTGAGTCGGTGAACTGGACTGTTCTCTGGTCGAAGATGTGTTGGTGTGGAGGGAATGAAGATGAAGACATTCCTCTTGATGAAACAGTACATACACACACACACACACATACAGTGCATGTCCTACTGAGACATTAAAAATATGGGCAGAAGCAGCTGTTCAGCCGGACCTGCAGGCAAAGGGAGGATTTCTTACAGAGGTGTAAGCCTGTGTAACTGAGACGTTTAGTCATTTGTGTGTGTGTGTGTGAGAGAGAGAGAGAGAGAGAGAATGTGAGCATGCACTATATAAAAATATGTGTTTTGCATGTGGTAACACTGCGAGTGTTTCTGTGCATAATTTTGACTTTGCATGTGCATGGATGCCGTGAGTGCGGCCTCACGCGCCGGAGAGTATTTGCATGAGCGGGAATAGGTATGTGTTGAGTAATGCTGCATGGATGTGTGCGTGCCTCGGTACGTGCACTTGCTCTAATAGGGAATAGTAAGAAGTCGGCAGGCCCATAAAAGAGCTTTTGAATGGCAGGCAGTGTGTGTGCAGAGGCGCCGTAATCCATTACAGATGTGGAGGTAATTATATCCAGTCAGGTCTGGGAGCCCCCGAGCCAAGCGACAGACAGGACAGTGCGGACAGGGCCTGGACACTCTGGTCCGCGTACAGTGGATGGATCGATGCTGCAAATGTCATTTATTGCGAAACCTCAATATGACATTTGGTTAAAAACAAAAACAATTAACTCATTTTATCACCAGACAGAAGCACATTGTTATGACAGACTGCAGTACCCCACAGGAAATGCAGGGGGCGATATTGTAGTTCTAATGTGCCACTGAAAAGGTAAACATTTTTCACATATTGAACATTTCCTGCCAAAGTGGGAAGGCTTTGGTTAAATTTGGTAAACAATAGGGATGAGCCGGATACTCGGCTGAAACGAGTATCCGGTACGGATACAGCACTTTTGACGAGTACGAGTATGATAC
>JBBKCR010000018.1:15816261-15830606 GCA_037577295.1 Ladigesia roloffi
TGTATAGAACACTATACTGGAAATCAGGAGGACTGTATAGAACACTATACTGGACATCAGGAGGACTGTATAGAACATTATACTGGATATCAGGAGGACTGTATAGAACACTATGCTGGAAATCAGGAGGACTGTATAGAACACTATACTGGAAATCAGGAGGACTGTATAGAACACTATACTGGACATCAGGAGGACTGTATAGAACACTATACTGGACATCAGGAGGACTGTATAGAACACTATACTGGAAATCAGGAGGACTGTATAGAACACTATAGTGGACATCAGGAGGACTGTATAGAACACTATACTGGATATCAGGAGGACTGTATAGAACACTATACTGGACATCAAGAGGACTGTATGGAACACTATACTGGACATCAGGAGGACTGTATAGAACACTATAGTGGACATCAGGAGGACTGTATAGAACACTATACTGGACACCAGGAGGACTGTATAGAACACTATAGTGAAAATCAGGAGGACTGTATAGAACACTATACTGGACACCAGGAGGACTGTATAGAACACTATACTGGACATCAGGAGGACTGTACAGAACACTGTACTGGAAATCAGGAGGACTGTATAGAACTCTATACTGGAAATCAGGAGGACTGTATAGAACACTATACTGGAAATCAGGAGGACTGTATAGAACACTATAGTGGAAATCAGGAGGACTGTATAGAACACTATAGTGGACATCAGGAGGACTGTATAGAACACTATAGTGGACATCAGGAGGACTGTATAGAACACTATAGTGGACACCAGGAGAAGTATATAACACACTATACAGGATATCAGCACCGCTGTATAGAATATTTAATTGGAAAATCAGGAGGACTGTTTAGAATATTACTGGACAAGAGGAGGACAGTATAGAAAACTATACTGGACAATCAGAAAAGTTGTATAGGACACTACACTTGAAGTTTGGAGCAATGTATAAAACACTAGGCTGGAAAAATTTGGAGCACTGTATAGAATACTAAAGAAGAAATCAGCAACACCCTATAGAACACAATACAGAACCGGAGAACCACAGTATAGAACAATATACTGCAAATAAGGAGAACTGTACTGCAGGCTATATCAGACATCAGGAGCGCTTTAAAATGGACGGAGTTTTGTGCTGCATTATGATTTTTACTTCGAATACAAATAAGAATAACCCAGCTGGCATTTTAACGTGGAGTCAGCGTTGAACCACCGTCAGGTGCGTCAGGTGTCAGTGTTGGGTAACCGTTGAATTTTGTTTAGATTTTGCAAATCTAATCAACGTTGAAATAGCAACGTCATTCCAACGTTGATTTGATGAACAACACACATTTGATTTATATTTCTATGTTGAATCCATAGTTAGTTAACAACACCATTTCAAACATTTGGTATTCAACGTTGTTTTGACGTTGTATGAATGTTTTTTCATAAACTGACATTATTTCAACCACATTTAAGGTCGGTCGAATGCCAGCTGAGTATCTTCTCTTTTAGCAAATACAAACACAGATATGAATAACGGCCGCTCTGCACACCCCTAATAGAGAGACAGAAACACAGAACGCTATGATGGGAAATCAGGAACATTGTATTGAACATTATAAGGAAACGAATTTGTGATTCAAATAAACAGTGTTAACATAATACAGATTAACACTGCAGAGGATTCAGTTCACTGTTAATGATTACTAAACTGGGGGCAGTCACTGGTTTCAAGGTTTAAGTGAAGGAGTGGAAGAGTTTCAGGGAGGAACCGTTCCTGAACGTGGGACTGAGGTCTGGATTCCATTTACGTCCGCTACTGTACTGCTAATCCGCCATGTCCCTCGGGTCTCAACACTGCAGTTCAGGGAAGAGAATGTGTAGTATAAACCTGGAACACTCATTTGTTTTTATGTCTCCTGCACCTTAAACACTCCATCTCTCTCTAAGTTATTTTGCCAGTGTGTGTGTGTGTGTGTGTGTGTGTGTGTGTGTGTGTGTGTGAGTGTGTGTGTGTGTGTAGCCTCAGGGCCACATGGCACATGTGTTGTCCAGCAGCGGCCCTGAGCTCGCGGCAAGACGACACGCTCTCCAGCTCCAGACTCACTAATGCTGCCATCCATCACACTCCAATCAGACAGGCCCAACTGGCCGCCCACGGATGCACTTGTACCTGTTACACACACACACACACACACACACACACACGCACACACACACACACATACACACACATACCCACACACTACTAGAGCGCCATTAGCAGGCTGCTCCTTTTACTGCCCTCATTACTCTGAACCCCGCTCCTCATCTTCGCTTTTCGCGTTCTGAAAGGAACAAGGCAGCCTTTGGAGCAGCCCATCATTTATCCTTCACGCCGGGAAGAAAAAAAATAAAGTGATGGAAGGGGAAATGAAGGGGAGTGCGGGTCAGCGAGGCTCTCAAAACCTCAAACCTCAATCTCTCGCCGGGCTCGGGGCCGCGGGAGGATCGCCTCCTAACCGTGTCTCCTTGACGAGTATGAAAACACGAATCAATCAATACGGCCATTAACGGCTGGAAGGCTCCGCTGTCTCGTATTTCATTCAAATGAATTTTACACAATGTTCCCTCTGACCAAATAAGCCGCTGGCCTTGAAGCTGGAACATGTTTTTTCTTTTTTTTGTTTCTTTGCTTGAGCTTCAAGCCAGCAAGGGCAGAACAAGGAGCTACCAGTGTTACCTTATTGTTTTAGACAGGATTGGACAGTTCTGCATTCAAAAAGCTGGATCTGGAAACTTCCAGCCACTGATCAGGGTTGGTGCTCTGAATCAGTCCATTAGAAATGCTTACCTTGCACTTCTTCTACTCACTGGGCTCTCTGAGGACCATCTGCCTCACAGCTCCACTACACTGGAGTACTATTTCTGTTACACACTGTAGTATCTGTTCTGCTGTCGTTAACTATTTATAAGCTGCTCGGTTTCTGATGTTAAGATCACTGTAGACTAGATAACGGACAATAAACAGCAGCAGGGCCAACTTCTGGGAAAATATGCCTCAATTCTACTGCTTTCGAGGCTTTTAGAGTGACTTTGGCCTCGCTAACTCAATTCAATTCAGTTTTATGTACAGTATAGGCCAAAAAATAGTACACACCTTCTCATTCAATGTGTTTTCTTTATTTTATAGCACTTTCTACTACCCAGAACTACCAGGAGGTCATGGGTTTGAATCCTACCTTCAGTATACCTCTAGTGGTTTCCTGAGTATGACCCTTAACCCCTAGTCGCTCCAGGCAGACTGCCCCCTGTAGTTAGAGAATGGAAGTCGCCTTGGATAAAAGTGTCTGATAAATACTGTAAACATAGACGTTAATTCATCTGATTCATGTGTTTATTGATGTTGCTTAAAAATTCCTTCAGTCTAATCCATAACACCAGTGTCTCTCTCTCACACACATGTACAGATCTGGGCCCCTCCCTACATGCTATTAAAGTGTAAAGTGTTCCATTTGTCACTTGTCATCAGCGTGAAATTCTTTCTCTACATTAAACCCATTCGCCGAGTGAAGCAGAGGGCTGTCAGCATTGCAGGAGGGTGTGGGCATGAGATCTTGCTCAACAGAGCCTCAGTGGTGCCACAAGCAGTCCTTGGGTTCAAACCCACAGCCTTCTGATGGCTGAGGCAGGTCCCTAACCACCAGGCCAGCAGGGAGTTTCCTCGAAATTGGCTATAACGCCAAAAAACAATAAAACACTGAAACACAGTCTGTGATAATTACTGTTTCTTTTTATGGTTTGAAATCTCATGGGCTTTAAACATTGATCAGATTTTTTAGCGTTAGCTCACTTTTCTGATTGAGTTCGTGATCACAGCCAGCTGTGTGTGATGCACATGGTTGTGCTGCCTACACCATGCTAGAATGAAACCCGTAAAATATACATCTACAGACTCCACCCTGCCGTGGCTGTATTCAGTCAGGTTTGGACCACACTGAGAGTTTTACTGATACCCTACTGTCCAGCGCCCAGATCAGATGGAGATGTGATCAGGCTGCTAAAGGATACCGGGTGATGGGAAAGCATTGTTTTGGTCTTGACGCCATTCTAACATGCTGCATGAGAACCTGGAGAAGGTTCAGACAGAGAGATGGAGACTGGTGGTCTGCGAGCTGCTGGGCGTGTTGAACAGAACAGCGAAGAGTCCCAAATGGAGAGGCCATGATAAAACTCACAATGGGCTTTTCACAGCTGAGACACATCAAATGCACTGATGCTGCTGTACCGTATCCAGTCCTCCTTATCTGTGAATGTAATCTATCTGGAGATCATTCATTCATACACACACACACACACACACACACACATGCACAGATAAACTCATACCATCATTTGCAATAGCTGCATGCTGCTAGCAAGTGTGGTATTTCCTTACAAAACACACAAGAGAAGAAAAAGCTTTCACAAACACGAACACAGGGCAGCACAGTGTGAGACAGATATACATTTGATATAAATGGGTTTTAAACATATTATTATGAGGTGGCTTAGTGTTTGTGTATGAATATATTTCACTAAATTGGGCCTGGCTAGTTTTGCGTGATCAATAGAACGGCTAAAAGTACTGGAACGTTAGTTGAACTAAGTCAAGTCAAGTCTTCTTTTATTGTCATTCATTCCCATACACAGTATATGATTGAATAGTCCCTTACAGTCCCGTTTCTTACAGTCCTGGGTGCATGGACAGCACAGAAACACAAACACACACAACATGAAGTAAAATGAGACAGTGTAGCAGGTGACAACATGCAGTCTTTGATGTAGAGAGCAACCGATGAGGGAGTAGAGTGCACTGAAGAGTTCAGTGTGAATGTGAAAAGGTTCAGTGCAAACAGGGCATTATTTTATGAAACTTCTGGAAATATAGGGCTAAAGGGGCGGGGACAGGGGCTTCAGGAGTCTGACATCTCTCAAAAAGCCACATCAGTGATCTTTCATAACACTGCACTGCCCTGCAGATAAGATTAAATACACCTTTATTGGTCCTGCAAGTATGAAATCTAATGAAACTTGTCAAATAATGCTCTGTACAACAAACACTGTAATGAAAAGGTTAAGGCTCTGGTCAGTGGTGGGCAATAAGATGATATTTTATTGTTATTGTGATACATTTTGATATTATGACACACATTTGTTTCTCAGTGGAGTGTTTCACACAATCCTATTTCAAAAACATTTGCATATAATAAGCAGGGTTTCTGCCAGGTGCTCCGGGTTCCTCCCACAGTCCAAAAACTTGAATGCCAGGTGAACTGGAGATGATAAATTGCTTCTTTGTATGTGTGTATGTGTGTGTGAATGGTTCCCATCTTTCAGATCTTGACCACATGGACATCTAACATACAATATCTAATTATAATGGTATCACATTATATCATAAAAATTTATATACTCTACCAATAACGTATCACAGAGTCTTGCGCAACCCTAGATCTGATGGAATCACAACACACACAATATACCGAGAATAGAGATTTACTGGGAATAATTTATAACAACAGTAAATATTGTCATATTGTGCATCTCTGAGCTGAACCCAGCAAATAAGCTATGCACACACACACACACACACACACACACACACACACAAACTTATTATTATTAGACAGATCCTGTCTGTCTCAGTGCTGCATAAAAAGAGACATACTGTTTCAGTATGGACCTACTATTCAACGTCCCTCCCTCCCTCACTCTCTCTCTCTCTCTCTGTCTCTCTCTCACTCTCTCTCTCGCACGCTCACTCGCTTGCTCTCAGGAAACTCATAAAAAGCACAGGTTCCTAAATTACTGTCATTCAATGGCCCCTTTCTCTACTTTCCCCTCTCTTTCCATGCTTCTCTACCTTTCAGGCCTGCTTCTCTCTCTCTCTCTCTCTCTCTCTCTCTCTCTCTCTCTCTCTCTCTCTTTCTCCTTCCCCTGGTTTCTGGAGTTAGCAGAGTAAACAGTGGAACCCTCGCACATATAAAGGCCCGATTCATCTCCCGCATGTTTAAAAATGGATACAAAGAAAAACCTGCGTGATAATTTTTGGCATATGGCGGCGGGAGCCAGCCAGACAGTGTTGTTCCTTGTTCCCCTGAATGTGTCTTTTTCGGGAGTGCGGGCGAGCGAGGGGCCGAGAGAGAGGCGGCCGGTGAGACAGGCGGTCTGGGGAGAGAACACTGGGCCTGCTATGCTATGTGGCACCTTTCTGGACTTTCTCGCTGTGCCCCTGCACGCCTGCTAGCCAAATGTTTGGAAATAAGATCGGCTCTCGGCGCTCATATTCTCCGAAGGGTGCCAGCAGGAGGATGTTTATGTAACTCCGCACGGTGCCAGGCGGGCAGAGAGGACCCCCCCACAAACCGGGAACCGTCCAGAAACAGAAAACAAGCAGCCAGTCAGAAGCAACTTCGCCATCCCATCCGTACAGGAGTGTACAGTAGAATGCAATGATGTTCCTCCAGGGGCCACGGTGTGACATCTGTTTAACGGACCAACCGGTGCAATAAACTCTTAGAAGTTACTTTCATGTCCAGGAATCCATTCTCCACCAGGGTGTTTGAGATTTTTTATGAAGTGCTGAATCTGAGTCTCTTCCCTGGATACCATAATCCAGTGGTTGCCGAAATTTTTATCACAGGGGACCGCTCAACGCTCTACAATTTTACCATGGACCGGGGTGGGGTGGGGTATACGTAGATTGTTTATATTGCGAATATAATGACAAATGGGAATCCACTGTGTACTCATATGAAACTTTATTAGCAGCTTCCGCCTAAATGTCTCTGTTTTTGACGATCAAGTGACCGAGATGTAAATGAGAGAATTTTTCAAAATAAAAGATTTTTCAAATAAAAGTTTGTTTAGATACAACAGAAATAATTAATCTTTTCTGGGCGGCCCGGTAGCAATTGATCCACGAACTGGTCTGCGGCCCAGGGGTTTGGGACCACTGCAATTAAACATCTTTTACTTTTTTGCAGTTTTATACCATGACACTTAGAGTTAGCCTTCAGTTTGGGCCATTCAAAGGGAATATTAATGCCTGTTCTAGGCTAAATGTGGATATCTGAGGCTTGTGACATGTATTTCCATATGTTTTACCTTGTATGTTGCATTTTGGAGTGACTTTTCTGTCACTTCCTAAAATGATAGAACTTCAAACCAGCTCCTCAAGTCAAGTGAAGTCTAATAGGTTTTTACTGTCACTTCTACCATATACACAGTACATAGTAAAAACAAAACAACGTTCCTCCAGGACCATGGTGCAACGTAAGAGCAGAACAGACCCAAACAGAGCAAACAACAAGTGCAAACAGGCCAGCACACAAGAGCAGGAATATAACTTA
This sequence comes from Ladigesia roloffi, assembly GCA_037577295.1. NCBI lineage: Eukaryota > Metazoa > Chordata > Actinopteri > Characiformes > Alestidae > Ladigesia > Ladigesia roloffi. Next base: position 15,823,632 of record JBBKCR010000018.1, read on the forward strand.
AGAAGACAAGAGATCACAAGACAGATTGTGATAATGATAATGGCTACATTCAGGGTAAATACATTGTTGACCGATATTATACTGTATTCAGGAAGCAGAGAGATACTATGTGCATAAAATGCAGGACATCAATAAATATGTGCAACTAGAATGGCAATAAATATAATTGTGGCATTTGTGGAAGATTAAAAACCATGACCATGTTGTGATTTATACAGAATGTGTAGTATAAAAAAAGAGTATTTTACAATAACTGAAGGCCTAATCTCCTGAAGTGCTCACTTCACTACGCCCTCCTGGACAGGGAGCAATCCTAACTGGATCCTTTTCTGTTGGACGATTCTAGAATTCAATCCTGTTGATTTCAACCAAAGTTTATGAATTGAGAAGTTTTAATACACACAAGATTCTGTTGAATACAAAGAATTAACATTTACAAAAGTCTATTTTCTTAGTTTCCAGAAAGTGGACGACCTAGATGATTCGGACTGTTCTGGTCAGTGGTGGGCAATAAGGCGATATTTTATTGTTATTGTGATACATTTTGTTGTTATGACACACAATTGTTCTGACAGTATCATCAGTATGATCTACATGTTTCATTATAAACACACACACAATCCTATTTCAAAAGATTTTGCATATAAACAGGGTTTCTTCCAGGTTCCCCGGGTTCCTCCCACAGTCCAAAGACTTGAATGCCAGATGAACTGGAGATGATAAATGGTTAAATATATAGAGATAACATGTACAAAACTATATTTTTTTAGTTTTCAGAAAGAAGCCCAAATTTCTCTAAAGGTTTTGCCAGGCTTTTGTTACTGATATGCAAAAGAATGGAAAATGTCAGCAGTGTAGTCCCAAAACTGTTAATAAAGAAAGTAAATCATTGTGTGTAGTTAAGAGTGTAATTAGATGAATAGATTATTATTATTATCTCTTGACCTTTTATGGTCCTGTAAAGCTCCGGTTTGGTTCTGTTGTGACAGGGATGATAATGTAGGAGTCAACAGAGGTCATAGATCTCCCAGACACCCCACTAGGTGTGCTGTTATTTGACTGGAGTGACTGGGAGGGGTGCTAATCTAGTCCTCCGTGTTCTGTTTTTAATCCTTGCTTTTTAGAGTGTTCTAAAACAAGAGCTCTCAGACCAGAGGAATCTCGCCCTCAGAACAAGCCGAGACAATGCAGACACTCCTGTTATCTAATCGCTGAGGAGATCTTGGAGTGTGGAGGGCTGGATCGGTTTACTGGTTTGTTTCAGGACAGGGAGGGCGGGCTGAGAGAGATCACAGAGAGATTACGTGTTGCGAAGGAACTAATTTACAAAAGCCTTCAAATAAATCAAGGAAATTACTCACAGAGCATCCTCAAATGGAATTCCAATGATTTTCCACAAATTCCACATTGTTCACTCAGTAAGACGTGAACAAAGTAATTCAGAGTGGTTTGATGTGAAATGCCCCAGACAAACTTGTTCTCAAGGGTTTTGATGTGAACCAGACGTCCAAAACATTTACTGAAAGGAGCATCACAGACGGTAATTTCGTGAAATGATTATGATTATGTTGCAGGTCCCATGACTCCCGCAGGAACAAATATGACCTGCAATAAGCAGAAAGAAATTAAAGCATGAGTTAACACTGCATTGGCTTTCATCACTCAAACAGCATCATGTTTTATACATTTCAGAGTTTTAGCTTTCCATAAATACATGAACAATCTCAGTAGTGCTTCTTTCCCCACAATGCACTTAACATTTACATTAACATTAACATTTACATTAACATTAACATTAACATTTACATTAACATAATACAAAAAAACTTTCAGTAGAAATACAGTAAATACTAATTTTACTTTCATGTAATGCATTTTATATCACTCTCTGAACATCGGTACCATATGTGTATGAATTTCGTACCAAAAACATTCAATGGCAACACTGTAAATACATAAAAAAATAAAATAAAAATCAGATACTGAAATGTATTACTGAACTATGCTGCTGCCCCTGAACACATGTTTTTAGCAGTGAAGTGTTAAGAAACTGTGCTTCTCTCCTCATACCCCATAAAACTCACACACATAACGTCTAATATAAACACACACGAATGAGAACATCAAATAAAATAAACACCACGGATGCATTTAACGTTTGAACATCACTTTTAGTGTGCAGGAGCCAGCAGTAAACTCTGCATTGGCTTGTGGGAGTCACTTTTATTAACACAAAATTGCACTAGCTTCCCAAATTTGGCCTTTTAATCTGTTTTTCCCTCCATCTGTACTCATCACAACCTCTCAAAACTCTAGCGTGTTTACACCCAAACGCATGCAGTGAATATTTGTGATTTACTGACATTTTACCTATCTGTAATAAGTAAAAAAATGGAAGCACGAGGACACAGTGCGCTACTTTCATACTAAAACATCTCTGAGGGGACAGCAGACCCGCCCATTTTCCCTCTTTCCCCCAGACATCACTCGCAACAGTCCCTCAGGAAATGCCGTGCCAGTACTTTTAATACGTTTTAAGACCTTGTGCACACAAACATACACATATTTATCTGAGTCCAGAATAAGTATAACACCCCCAACAGTCATATGTGATCACACGTTTTGTGGTGTGTCCCAGTTATGTTCCTTGATGTCCGAGAAATCGCTTAATGATACTTTTGAGAAACTTTTTGGCCTGAATTGGAGCCTATCCCAGAGAAACATCCTGAATAGGCCATCAGTCCATCACAGGCTGGACACCCAAACCCTACTGCCACCACTGCACAGGAAATGGGAGCCAATTAGTATTAAAACCACAGAATCTGAATTTCAAATGGCTGAATTATTTTGACGCTTTAACCTTGTTCAGTTTCAGGAGTCAAATGTAGTAAATATAGTTCTCGCTTCAGCAGCTTGCGGGCATCTGTTTCTAAATTGCTAGGGGGTCCAGTTTTAGAGGCTTGTAACCTTGTTAATGCTTTAGACAAATATCAGGTTAATGTTATATTAAGACCATATTTAAGATTTTTCTCCTGTTAGCTAGTTTTCCTCTGATATACGTGTGGGAGGATTGAGACTAGCACAAGCATCCTCTCAGGCATGTGAAGCCCACCTTATCTTTTCAGAGCGCCTTCGACACAGCATCAACACGCTTGGAGGAGTACACTAGCTGTCTAATCGGCACAGGGTAATGGGGAATCTCTGCCAGAGAGAGAGACAGGCAAGGTATGGTCTCCTCAACAAGGGTTTCTGAATGACCGAAATTAATATCAAGACTTGACGCTGTGTGAGGACGTGACAATACAGGAATAAACTGGAGAAGCATCATTTCTTCAGTTTCCGCCCGAGGGAGTCTGTCGTGTTTGGCGCGGTTTTAAGACAGCAGGGGAGGATGGGTCGGGTTTGTCTGTGCTGTGATACGACTGGATTAGATAACAGACGGAAGGGAGATAAAGATCACAGAGGAAGGAAACGGGTACGATTTCCAGTCGTCCAGGAAGGAGGACATTTACCGGAATGGACTACCCTCTGCCATGGCTAACCACTTCCTTGCAGCCAAAAAAACAGTCTGACCACAGTCTGCTTTCAGTGTACTGGAACAATAAGCGACAAAATCTAAGCACTCATTTTGATACAGACTTGCTATAAAGAGCGTCAGACAGACAAATCTGTCTTTTAAAAAACTGGAGGAATTCATTTAACCCCTTCCTTCTTTCAACACCTTCAATTTTAGGCTTATTATTGTGTCTAACACCTTAGGTCAAAATTATTCAATAACTATAAATGTAACTAATAAGATTTGTACTGTGAGCCACATTTGTATTTTTAAAATGGTCATTATAGTCAAAATGTGATTCACACAATAATTTAACTTCTTGTTGTACAGGCTTAATGACTTATTTGAATGAAAGTCATGGTAATTGCACTTCATTATTAAGTCATCTTCAGCAGCTTTAACATTCTCCACAAGAGGGAGCTAAAGAGAATTTATAATCTCAGTGATATACCTACATTATTACCTGGAAATACAAATGTCTTTTCAGAAAATTATTTATAGAAATTATGTGAATTACTTCATTAATTCTCCAATCATTCATTAGATCGCTCAACTGCTAATGTAATCGCAAGTGACAGCCCTAAAACATACATTGCCTACACTAGTGGTGAAAACAGTCTGTGTAATACTTAAAAAATAAAGAGAGCTTAGAAAACGGTCATTGAAAATAAAGAATGATGACTGTTTTTGGAACAAAAGCTCATTGAGGAATGAAAGTAAATGTAGTAAAAGCAAAGAATGTAGCGTATGGGCCATTTAAGGTCTATTAGGTTAAACTCTCACTCGTTCCACCTTTCATTCATTATGCCTGACAAGTGTATTAGCAGCTCTAAACAGTTTACAGTAAATTGCCGGCCAACACTAATCATGCTGAGATCCAAGACTGACGAAGAGCAGCAACTCCGCACCACACGCTCGGCCTGAGCCTGCACAGAACAATAACGTGTCAGATTCACGACCAGAGACGAGACGGGACACAGTCCAGCCCCCCGAAGGCCTGCGGAACCCCCCCCCAACTCTTTCACCACCCAGATTCCACCTCAATTCACATAACGAGTGACTGTGAGCTCCCATTTTCCAACAAGGTGCCCCCAGACGAGTGATTGGCGATGAGCATTAATCGGCCCCGGTCCTCCTGGTCCTGGGAGTGAAGGAGTGAACACCTCCTTCGTTATGAGAGGTGTGGGGACACAAAGCAGGCATTCAGCTCCGGCCAACAGACACAGGACCTGAGGGGGAGCGGGTGGGGTGGGGTGGGGGGCAATGTGAGAGATGCAGGAGCCACAGGCTGTTTCTTTTGTAATTGTCCCAAAGGCTGCTGCTAGTTTTCACTTGGTCAGACCCCCACCCCACCCCACCTCACCCCTCCGCTTCCTATCCCGTCCCAAACCGCTGTAAAAAAGAAGCCATTGCAAGCCTCTGCAAATCAGCCTCTTTTTTCTCTCGCTCCTTTGTTCATTGTCTGTAAATCTGGGGGCCGAAACCTTATCAACACGGTAATCCGAGCAAAATTCCCCACGTTTCATAGCGGCCCTGCCCAGTTTTTGCACAAATATTTTGCGTAGAAGGCCGGCGTGTTTTGAAACGCGTTAGTACGGGCTGACGCCACAAACGAGAGAAAATGCTGATAAATAGGTAATTTCATCAGAGGGCCCTCTAGTGTGCTGGTGCCAAACCAGACCCACGAACGAGTCCTTGAGGGTTTTTTTCTAACAGGAAAAGCTTGTTTTGGAGCCAAGAATCTGAAATCTAGCGTGGACAATGGCAATTTCAGTCCAGACTGTGAAGGCCCTTCATGTTTGTTATTTATGCAGAAGCCGATTGGTCCGTTTGGCCTGGCCTCCCAGAGTTCATGAACAGTGTACACAAACAGGAGCAAAGCTCGAGTCCGCCATCAAAGTGGATGTAAGTCACAGCAAACATTCTCGCATTCGGCTTTTCTGTGTTCTCACACGCAGGCAAAGTGTATGAACCAGCAGGTCCTTCACAGAGCAAACCAGGCGGGGTTCAGCAGTGTCCAGACATCAGGGCAGGAACCAAAAACCTGGAATACTTTGATATTCAATATAACATTTCTAACAAAACCTATAGAGCTGGCAGTTGAAACTTGTGTGTGTATTATGATTTGACAAAACGTTCATTTTAGTATCAAGCAGAACAAGCAGAACAATATCTGATCAGTCGACAAAGATTATAACGATTTCCATAATCATGCAGTGCTGTGGTTATGTTTAAATACACATTTATAATCATGATCATGTTCACGCTTAGCTAAATAAGAGCAAACATTTAAATACGTTTCGCCAGCCCAAAAAATAAACAAATTCTGAAACTTTGGCACCAAAAAAACTGGACCTGCAGTTTCTTTCAGTAGTGAAGGTCCAGTATTAGGGTCGTGGGGGGCGGAGATAGCTCAGTAGTTAGGACACTTGTCTTTGGGCCATGTGGTCCTGGGTTCAGATCCTACCTCCAGCACCACCACTGGGTCCCTGAGCAAGACCCTTAACCCCAAGTTGCTCCAGGGAGAGCGCCCCCTGTAGGTAGGAATGGAAGTCGCTTTGGATAAAGGCGTCTGCTAAATGCCGTAAATGTAAATGTAAACGGTTCACAATAAGTACCAACAGGCTGGGTTCTGGTAGCGGGTATCACCACTGTCCTCCAACTAACAGGCTTGTGTTTGATTCGCACCCATGCTGTACCTATAAAAGACTATTAACACCATATTCTCCTGCAGTTCCAAGATGATCAAACTGCTAAATGCTCTGGATAAGACTATGTGCCAAATACATAAACATAAACAGGGTGTAATGGGGGAGTCACCGGGTCAGGAATGGTCAAGAAGAGAGCGGGTGAGACTCTTTATTTGAGAGTGATTTTGTGCAAAGAACTTCCTGAACATTATTTGTAGCCCATAGACTAAAGTGTGTTTTGAATAATATGCCCCATTTAACTCACACAAAAAGACAGAATATCATCCTCACCCTCACCAAGGGTATGAATGGAAGTTATAAGAGACTGGAGCCAGAGGGAGACCACCATGGTACGTGTATTTCTGTTGTTTTATTTCTGCATTGCATGATTTAAATGGTACATCTGGAGTTAAAAAACACAGATACACCCAAAAGGTTTATTTAGTTGCTGCATAAGAGCCAAAGAACCGTATAAGAGAGGAAGCCAATACAGCTCTGGAAAAACATAAGAGCCCACGACAGAAATCTTCAGTTTCTCAGGTTTGAAGGTTTATAGCTGAAAGTATTGAACTGAACAGCTTTGCTTAATTTTTAAGAATTGCTGACAATATTTCTCCTCATTTCCAGATAAAATATTGTTCTTTAAAGCTTAATTTTAAAGGAAATGACAAAACATCAGAATAAGAGAAATGATGCAGCGTTTACAGAACCGGAATAATCCAGAGAAAA
>JBBKCR010000018.1:15853565-15863763 GCA_037577295.1 Ladigesia roloffi
CACCAGCAGTGTACTCACCACCAGCAGTGTACTCATCACCAGCAGTGTACTCATCACCAGCAGTGTACTCATCACCAGCAGTGTACAAACAAACAACATTCCTCTGAAACCTGGTCAAGGGAATGGCCTGAAAATGAGATCTGTTCCTCAAGACTACGTTTAAAATACAAGAAGATATGTCCCTCTGGCCCTAATGTATATATGTGTAGTACTGCTATTATGTAATATAATTGTAATGCTGTATCACTCACTGTCAGCTGGACTGTTCCTTGAGCCTTGCAAGTATGTGTGTGTCCTTTGCAGGTGTGCCTTGAGATATCTGAGATCCTTCTGTGTTTGATGTGTTACAGTTGTGTGTGTGTGTGTGTGTGTGTGGGAGAGAGAGAGAAAGGGCCACTTGTGTATGTGTGTCTGTACCCTCTCCTCTGTCAGTGTCCCTGTGCTTTTGTACTCTATTGCCCAGCTGCTGCTGAAGGCTCAAGGGGAAAACACACAATCTGATGGTCAGGGGAAGTGAAAAACTTGCCCTGCCCCTTCCTGCCTCTCTAATAGCCCACAACGATTGAACCTCTTGGACTTCCTCCCTTTGTGTGACTCGTTTGACTTGACCTGATCAGACCAAAACATCTGCAGCAGATTGTGTGAAATACCAGCCTGAGCTCTCATCTCCCCAGGGATGTAAATCACCGACCTCACGATGAAACTCTTTAATCTTAGTCTTTTACAATTCCTGTATCATTCTTTAGGTTGGATTCATATTAATACACTCAGTGCCCAGACTGTAAGAACACACTTTCACATTACTGTAATATGGATGACCAGGCCCTACCTTTTTTAAAAATCAGTCTTTTTGTCCTGTTGATAGGTCAGAAATCATGTCCATGATAGTGTGTGTTGCCATAGGAATAGAATGCTGGAGAGCACGAGGAAGAGAGGGGAAAGGATGCCACAAAAATAAACAAATATAAGCATAAATATAAGTGCTGTATTCACTGGAGAATCCAGCTTTTCCAGCACTGCTTCTGCCGAACAAAAGCTAAATGCATTGACTGGAGTTTTGGACAAAACTGACCCAGTATTTCTATGTTGTGATGTGCTGGGGTGGCAGGATGAATGATACGTTTAATCATTAAATTCTCCAATTAACACCACAGATTTTTTTGTCACTATTTAAGCAACGGTTATATCATGAACAATATCACTACTACTGACAATTTGATTTGCAATTACAGATTCAGAAAACAACTTAAGTTAAGTAGTAAGCTACTTAGCAGTAGTTCAGCTGTTGCATCATGTGAGGGGGAGAAGTAGTGGTTAGAACTGGGAACGATCACTCATGAGACACACACTCAGTCATTTGCACGCACCAGAGCTCTCTTTACACTCCTGCCTTTCTTACACCGATCTGCATCAATTTCATTATTCATCTTCAGTGCAGACAGTTGATGGAAATCCGTCATGGCGACGGAGAACTTTAATCCAAGTGTCTGTCCTACCTTTGCCTCACCCAAAAATATATATTTTTAAAAACCTTTTTAAAATGGGTAGCACTTCATTTTTAAAAATATAAATACCCAGTGCTTGAAGTGGGCCGGAACGCTGGGGAATGGAGTTCCAGAACTTCTGTATTTTTGTCTTTTGGGTTCCGCCACTTTTTCCTGCGTTCCGGTACTTACTGAAACTGATCTGATGCAGCGACAGGGGCCTGAGAATATGTTGGAAAATTAGAGTTCCTGCACTTATTTTTTCCCCACTTCAAGCTCTGTAAATATAATAAAAATACATTTTGCCAAAGCTTCGAGCTACAATACAGGCATGTCACAATGCAATTCAAACATAATCTGCATTTTCAGATAATCTGCATCAAACACTCCCCTACCATTGACAGTTAACTGCTGGAGAAACAGTGGATGCTGTTTTCATAGAATTTGCATTCTATTACCCCCTCAAGTACTGAGTACTTGATTAATTGCTTTATGAAGGGTTCTGCCTTAATATACATTTTTCATTTTGAAGTTTACACTGTTGTGAGGGCTTTTTTGTGTTTGCGATGTGTGAAATAAAGTTCATATGGTATCAGATCTTGAGCACCCACAACAATGTAGTAGATCAGTGGTGAAGCCTTTTACACTGCAGTCATTATGTAGTAGTCTAGTGACCCTAAAACAGCAACACAGTCTCTCATTATATACAATGGGATGTCTCCCAAAGTTCTGAAACCTCTGAAACTGCTGAATTCTGGTGTCTGAGCATCAGTATTATCTTCTGACAAATGTTCTTGGCTCCATTTTGCACCATGTCAGAGCAACAGATATACACTGATGTTTGAATTTTAGGATCTATGAGATATATGAACATGTTTGAAATGTGTTTACAAATAGGCATAGGCATAAACGAAGATACAGTCGGGGCCAAAAATATTTGGATAGTGACACAGTCTTCATGATTTGGGCTCTACATGCCACCACAATGGTTTATAAATGAAACAACTACAACAGAATTGAAGTGCAGACTTTAAGGTCTTATTCAAGGGGTTGAACAAAAATATATGATTAAATATGTAGGAATTGTAGCTATTTTTATACAAACAGTCCTCATTTCAGGGGCTCAAATGTAATTAAACAAATAAACATAACCCTAAGTAAAATGTTACTTTTCAATATTTAGTTGGGAATCCTTTGCAGGCAATGACTGCCTGAAGTCTGGAACCCATGGACATCACCAAACTCTGAGTTTCCTCCTTTGTGATGCTTGGCCAGGCCTTTACTGCAGCGGTCTTCAGTTGTGGCTGGTTTGTGAGTCTGTCGGCCTTAAGTCTTGTTTTGAGCAAGTGAAACGCATGTTTGATTGGGTTGAGATCTGGTGACTGACTCGGCCATTGCAGAAAATTCCACTTCTTTGCTTTAAAAAACTCCTGGGTTGCTTTTGCTGTATGTTTTGGATCAATGTCCATCTGTACTATGAAACGTCGCCCAATCAACTTTGCTGCATTTGGCTCCCTATACACTTCAGAATTCATCCGGCTGCTTCTGTCTTTTGTCACATAATCAATAAACACAAGTGACCCGGTGCCATTGGAAGCCATGAATGCCCATGCCATCACACTGCCTCCACCATGTTTTACAGAAGATGTGGTGTGCTTTGGATCATGAGATGTTCCAGTTCTTCTCGAAACTTTCTTCTTACCATCATTCTGGTACAGGTTGGTCTCATCTGTCCAAAGAATGCTGTTCCAGAACTGGGCTGCTTCTTCAGGTGCTTTTTGGCAAAGTCAATTCTGGTTTGCACCTTGTGGTGGATCCTTTGTATTTACTCTCATGAAGTCTTCTCTTTATGGAAGACTTAGATACTGATACACCTACTTCCTGGAGAGTGTTCTTCACTCGAGTGGATGTTGTGAAGAGGTCCTTCTTTACCATGAAAAGGATTCTGCGATCATCCACCACTGTTGTCTTCTGTGGACATCCAGGCCTTTTTGAGTTCCCAAGCTCACCAGTGCACTCTTTTTTTTTCAGAATGTACCAAACTGTTGATTTGACCACTCATAATATTTCTGTTATCTCTCTGATGTTTTTTTTTCTGCCTCAGGATGGTTTGTTTCACCTCCTTTGAAAGTTTTTTTGACTGCATATTGTGTTTACAACAAGAGCTTTCAAACGTAAACAGCTAAAACAACAAAAATTGTGTCACTGTCCAAATATTTTTGGGCCTAACTGTAGGTCTAAAATAAGATAATAATTCAGACAAAGATTTAATGACGAGGGTAAGAAAGAATCCAGCAAAACAGTGTGACCTGATCAGATGAATCAAAAAAGTAATTCAGTCCATCTTGTTTGGAGAAAGAAATGTAGCACTTATTGTCCCAAGGACATAGGGGAGGGGAGAAGATGGATGTTTCAACAAGACACTGAACCCAGACATATAGGCAAAGCACCTCAAGAGCTGGGCTGAAGGAAGAGGGCTTGATCTGACCTTCATATCTATGGCCCTCTTTCTCAGCATCTATTTTATCCTCTCCTCTTGTGTATGTTTCAAGTGGTGTTACACCCAGCAGGTCCTAACAGAGCTCCATCTTATCTTTGTAAAATATCTCACATACACCAAAAGCTTGTCAATGGCCAAAGATAGGATTGGTGCACTCTGAACAGTTGCATCAAGCTGTGCTAGCTCATCATCTACTAATATTTCTGGCTTTCTGTTTGCTGTTGTAGCTGACAATGGGATTTGTTTGATTTTTTTCTCTCATCTCATCTTTTTGTTTTGCCTCAAATAATGTCTCAGAAATGGTCCCATCAGTAAAAAATTTTATTTTGCCCCAAAATATTTGTTAATTTTAAGGAACATTTGTTTGCATGTTGCTGGGCTTTAAACATATTCAAGATTTAAGATTCAAGATTTAATATTTTTTTATTGTCAGTACATCAATATACACAGTATACAGAGAACCGAATTGCCATTTCACCCTAAGCTCCACCATGATGCATTTATAAGAATAGAATATCAAAATATAACTACAAGAAATATAAAACTAGAAATGACAAATAAATAATAAATACATTTAATTAATATTTAAAAAATTACTAATACAAGAGAAATATATATACAATAACAAAGACAGAACAGGAAACAATACAAAGTGGTCATGTGCAGTTTCAGTAAAGAGGGGTGTTGTGCAAGTGGTATATTGATACCAAGTTCAGATTATTTTATTTGTATTGTGGATAGACAAGACAAGGACATATGCAAATTATTCAATGTGCAAATATAACATGAGGTTGGTATTAGTGTGGTTTTTAGTGGCCTGTTTTAATTTTAGTTTTAGTCTAGTCTTTGCATCAAGCTGTCATTTTAGTTTTTATTAGTCTTGGTCACGTCCAGACTCTTTTTAGTCTAGTCATGTTTTAGTCGACTAAAAGTCCGAGCATTTTAGTCTTATTTTAGTCAAAATGATCCATGACTATTTTCGTCTAGTTTTAGTCGACGAAAACTGATGACATTTAGTCTAGTTTTAGTCAATGAAATCTATATATTAGTCTTTTTAATTAATGCAAGTCAAAACAGTATAAATACTCTGTAGAATAGACAAAATCTAAAATTTCAGTCAAGCCTATTTCACAATTCGATTAAGGTTGTCTGATTACCTTTTAGGCTCAAGAATACTGTACAACCATTCCAGACGTGGAAGACACTCTGATATGAATTTACGACATTTGTTTTGCCTACGTTAGAAATTAAATGTACACATACATTTTTAATAAAATAAATGAATAACATCCCATCACTAAAAAGTGCAAATAGAATGTGTACAGTGTAAAAATGTGTGTGTGTCTGTTGCCATAAAACCCACATTTGTAAAACTGATAAAAGTTTTCACCTTCAGTGTGTGGGCCTGAACTCACCTGATTATTTTTTTAAAATCCTGAACAAATATAATCAACGCAACCAAATCAGAACAAGGATCAGCCTTTTTGCATATATATATATTCAATATTAGAGCTTACATCATGCCCAAAAAATTTAACCCGAACTGAACCCTTGTATCCCGACCCGACACATAAAATGTAAATTTTCGGCCAGAGCCCAATTTAAATCCGAAATTGTTTTTATACGTGGGCTTTAATAACACACGTTCTGAACTGTATCATTTTCATTATTTTCGTTGACGAAAACAAAACTAGTTGGTATGTACAGTAACCATGTGAGGTGTGCAAAGAAGCATATTGATCCAATGTCCATTTTGTAGTGCATTTGTGAAGGTTTGTGTTGTTATTATTGAGTCTCTTGGTGAAGTTTGTTTGAAAGTGGACGTCTAGTTTGTAATGGTTTGTGTGTACAATGCTTTAATGTATATTGTTTGAAGGGGAACAGTCCAGGTTGTAGTGTCTTTGTTTGTGTTTATTTTAAAGTGTTTGTAACAGTCTTTGTTTGTGAAAGTGTTTGTCTCAGTAAAAATGTTTATATTTATCAGTCGTTTGTTGGCAGTGAGTTGAGGGTTCTGACTGCTTGGGGGGGGGAAGCTATTGCCTTTGCAGTTACAGTTTGGATACTGCGAAACCATCTGCCAGATGGAAGGAGGAAGAACAGTGCGTGTGAGGTGTGGACAGTGTCCTTCACAATGTTGTTCGCACATTAGATGATGTGTTTTTCATAGAGGTGGGAGAGGGTCGCCAATGATCCTCTCTGCTGACCTCACTCTCCGCTGCAGAGACTTATTTTCTGTGAAAGTGCAGTTCCCGTACCAGATAGTGATGTAGCAGCAGACCAGGCTCTCAGTGGTTCCCTGGAAAATTATGTGAGACTGGCCTTCTTCAGCTTCTGAAAAAAGTGAAGACATTGTTGGGCTTTCTTCATGATGATGGTGGTGTTTAGGTTCCAGGAGAGCGCTTCTAAGATGTGTACACCCAGGAACCTTACACAGTTGATGAGACCCACAACTGTTGTGTCATTCGCAAACATGATGATGTGATTTGAGCTGTATTGTGCCGTACACAGTGCTTGAAGTGGGCTGGAAAACTGGGGAACACAGTTCCGGAACTGTATTTTCGTCTTTTGGGTTCCACCACTTTTTTCTGCGTTCCGGTATTAACTGACGCAGCAACAAAGGCCTGAGAGTATGTCAGAAAATTAGAGTTCCTGCACTTATTTTTTCCCACTTCAAGCACTGGCCATACAGTCATGTGTCAGCAGGATGGACAGCAGTGGACTAAGCACACAGCCCTGTGGTGAGCCTGAGGATCATGGAAGAGTTTTATTCTATGGAGACAGACTGGGGAATTTAGTCAGGAAGTCCAGGATCCAATATGTGTAATGAGTCAGGTAGATACGTCATACTGGGCTTGTAGTTTGGTTATTTAGCACTTCAGAGAAAAACATTCCTCAAAAGAGCTATGCTTAGTTTTGTAGTGGTGCTTCATGTTGCCACTATTGATTGATTTACATTTACGGAATTTAGCAGAAGCTCTTATCCAAAGTGACTTCCATTACTAACTTCCCCTGTCTGTCTCCATAGAAATAAACTCTTCCAGGATCCTCAGACTGAGTACAGGCTCACCATGGGGCTGTGTGCTTAGTCCACTGCTGTCCATCCTGCTGACACTTGAGGTAGCTCAGGATACGTGCTTCTGGACCATGAGGACCATGAGGTCTTGGGTTCGAATCCTATCTCCAGCACCACCACTGGGTCCCTGAGCAAACCCTTAACCCCAAGTTGCTCTAGGGAGACTGTCCCCTGTAGTTAGGTATGAAAAGTCGCTTTGGATAACCCAATTTGCCATGTTTCCGGAGCATATGAGGCACACTTGTTTTGAACTGCTCATCTGAAGAACTCATGCTTAAAACAATGTGTCAACTCATGCTTAAAACAAACGATTTTTTGGCTCAACTGAGTGAAGTTATTGTCGTATTAACTCGAGTAGCAGCACCCGCTATCAACAGCCATGACCATCCAAAATAGAGCTTCATAAAAATTACTTAATCACATGAATTTACCAGACTGGCCATGGGAACCCTCACTTGGTCCGAATCTGGACCGAGGTCCACCATTTGGTGATGACAGATCTGGACTGAGGTTAGCCATTTTGTCTAACAGGAACCATGCTGTATCTAAAATAATATGGAAACTTAGCACTTCAGCACGGTTTGATTTTCCAACATATCATATCCCGGTAACAGTGTTTCTGACGCACAGTTCTCTCACCACAGTTTATGACCAGTCATCATCCCACAACCACATTTATGGAGTCAAACCACAGGATTCTTTTCAGAGAGCTTCGCCTTAGCTTCTTTCTCCTCTTCTTTCTCCACAGACTCAAGGTCCTGAGGACCATTCCTGCTCTAACCCTGGATGCTGGAACTCCTGAAAACATTTAAACTCTACAACCCCTGCACCTCGCAGCCCATCCAGTATGCATAATTTTGAGTACGGATGGCAAAAATTGTAAATAAAACATGAATCTGATCTCTCTGTGTCCTTTTAAAAAACAGAAAACCTGCTAGGTGGCCTGACAGTGGTGGCATCCATGTACCTCACCACCCCTAGCCTGGTACCCCAAGATCAAAGCTGCTCCAACACCTGCTGGAGTTTACATGCCAACACATAGGAGCTGCTGGCCCTCTCACAAGGGCCCAAGGTTTCCAGAAACAACCCCACTGACCCCACTTTCGCTCCTCAAAGACTCCTCACTAATCTGATGGCCCACAATGACATAGAGGATTTTCTGGAGACTTTTGATGGAATGGCCGTGAGGAAGAGGTGGGAGTTGGGTGTACAACTCCCGTAATGAGCCAAGGAGCAAGATGCACCAGCTAACACAGATGCTGGCTTCAACCAGTCTGACTATACCAAGAAGAGGTGATTGAGCAAGTGGTACTAGGCTTGTCCCTTTAAATCCTGTGAGCTGAAGAAAGGAAACAGTGAGCATGGCAGATATGCAAACACAGTGAGAAAGAGTAAGAGACCTCCCTCAATTCTCTCTTCTACTCTCTCTCAACATGACATGAAGGATTGCAAATTTGTCAGGGAACCGAAGCAAAATGAGAGATTGCAGAACTGCTGGAGTCAGGTGTGCCTCGTGGAGGGGCTGGATTGGGAGCTGGTGATACTCCTATTTTTTAGCAGGGTGGGAATCCTGAAGGACACCTTATCCAACCAAGGGACTCCCTTTTAATCCAGAATAACGGCCAGCTGCTGCTGATGCACCTTGGTTTACCACCTCCAGAAGGATGGCTTGCTGAAGTGAATGCTAAAGAATGTTATAGACAAAGAGGTTGAGAAAGCTAGGAGTGGCAATTGACACCATATTGCTCCAGAATTAAGTTTGGAACTCCAGGCATGATTTTAAAAATAGACCCTAATAATTTGCCTACAACTGCAAATTTCTGGTGAAGTGGCAGGGGCTGGACATCATCACCTCAAAGGTGGACCCAGTTAATATTCACCTGCAGCAGCCTGGTTCTGAAAACCACATCATGCCCCAACATGGCCTATTTACATGTTGTGATGACAAAATTTTACCAATCAAAAAATAGTGCTTGAAGTCAGCTTGGCTGCAGCCTGCTTTTGGCCCTGCCATGGAGCAGCTCTGGCTTGGGTGGCTTTATTTGTAATGTCATTTTTATAGTTTGACCCAGGGGCGTCAGAAGCATTTTTAATGTGAGGGGGGAACATGGGGGCGGGGCTTGTGCATGGGAGTGGGGTTGGTGTGTGGGGCTGGAGTTTGAGCATGGGGGCGGGGTTTCAGTGGGTGGGGGGTTGCTGCGTGCGTGCAAATCTCTGCTTTTAGGGTTTGGGGGTGCAATGAAAAACTATGAAATACAATTTTTTTTAAGTATTTGTCTGAATACGGTATTCGTAAAAAACACGTTATTGGTGCCTTTCCGAATACTGTATTTGTATTCAGCTCCATCCCTATTAGCAATTAACTTCGGACAAAAGTAATGGGACCCCCAGGTGAGGTAAACTGATTTTGGCTACTAACTCTGGCTTTCCAGGGGCTATTATGACAAACGAGTGGTCTTTGCTAAGAACCCTCTGCTAAGTAACAAACTATTTTAATCATGGGGTGTGGCCAATTAGCATCTCGCTGTTTGTTTGTGCTACATTAAAATCCCACATTTAGAATCACAATCCATGCAATACTTAGATTTTGAGTGTAACATTTACATGGCATTTGTTGGAGGACTAAATATGTTCCATTACTCATTTGTTGTGGGAACTGTAACGAATCAAGTTTTGATGGAAAATGTAAGACTACAATTCCCGTACATGAAAACAATCTGGAGATGATAATTACTGCCCCCACATGTGAATAGAAATGAAACATTGGGCTGCTCGCCAGTGTAACACCAAACAAGCGCAGATACAAAATGCTACAAAACACCCACAGCATTCAGAACGCGGTCATTTATCCAAGATTCAAACGTCCGAGTGGACAAGGACAAAAATCCCTCATTTAGAGTCTCCGTTTGAAAAAGTACAACATTTATATTTAGAGCGCAGTATTAAGTTTAACACATTTAGCTCTAAATGTGTGAAAATTGCGTGAAATTATGAAAAGATTATACCCCTATATGGATCAATATCACCATAGAGTGCCTTTGACAGATGAAAATTTCTTAAAAATCTTGTTCAAGTTTTTCGTTAAACCACATGTTTATTCTTTTAAGAAGACTTTAAACTTCAACAATTGCTGGTTGGTCC
>JBBKCR010000018.1:15866939-15878478 GCA_037577295.1 Ladigesia roloffi
CTAAGATACCTTGAGTTTTCTTTTGACTAAAACTAGACTAAAATGATGAAACTTTTAGTCGACTAAAACTAGACTGACAAAAATGATATTTCAGTGACTAAATATGACTAAAACTAAAAAGCACATTTCGTCACAAGACTAAGAGGAAATTAAAAATAGGTGACTAAATTAACACTATTGTGTGCTGTTGCAGCTTTTTGCCCTTGTTGACCTGTGCAATTAAATTTTCTAGAGGACAACTCACCTTAATTGGCTCTGCTTCTTCAGCAACGCTGTTAATGTTTTCTCTATGCTGACGGTAGAGAAGTTCCCCTTCGTCATATGCCTTTTTCAATGTGAGCATCTGCTGCCTCTCTCTCTCATAGTCCTCGTGGCACACAGCGAGTCTGCTACTCAGCTCCTCTAATTCGTCTTCCTGGGAACATAAATAAAACGACCCTACATCTACATAATCTGCTTAGTAAAAGTCAACTCATATCATATGAGCAAGTGAGGAAGTGAAATTTACTGTCATGCATGCCCTACCATGGTACAATGACAGATGCATAATCATGTTCTGTATCAATAACCAAATCTTGGCGCCACAGCAGTAGAGTTTTATTTAACACTTGGAATAGGATCACTTATCAGTTTATAATTAAAGAGCATAAAATCAACTAACAGAGTGCCGCCACACCATAATGGCGTAAGTGTACTCCGGCGCGGATGCTGAAACCCTATGTGAGTGCAGGCCAGAGGAGGAGTGGGGAGGGGGGACAATTGTACTCGGGCCCGGTTTAAGGCAAACCTGCCTAGTGTGATTACACCCAAAGACGACAATGATAATGAATGTGGAATGGTACCAGTGGTTTCAGGTCCTCTGACTGGGGTTCTTCCACATTACGCAAGTCATTCATCTCCAACTGAAGCTTCCGGCATTGACCCTGAAGATGCAGTGACAAGTAAGGAATGAAGAAATAATAAAAAAACTCCAAAAACACTTTGGAGAAGTCTTGTTCAACTTTAAAAAGACTTTGCATAACACCACCCCCGACATGAAAAAATGTTGCAGAGCAGGATTTTGTGTTACCAGTAGGGCCTGACATGCTTTCAATTTGTGGTTGACAAAAAAAAACTTAATTTTACAATTTTCAAGCCATGGATGTCCAACTTTTGCCTGCCAAGTTTAATTTCAGGTGCCAATATTCAGAAACATTTCAATATCATGACCAGATCACTGTCAATTAAGACAAATTAGGACTTGCTGCACCTACACAAACGAACAAAACTACAATATAAAAAGTGTATGCAACCTTAATACAGGTATGTGTATCATTCTTAAAGTTATTTATAGTGCGTAATCATAGTTCATTTTTAAAATAAAGAACTAACCAAATAACTTTTATAGAACTTGTGTGGTCAGTGTTTAACTTTAAGGATTTATCAAATTCACAGAAATCACAGTTTTCGGCAGGTTATTCTGAATTTCTGAAAGATCAAAAGTTCACACTGATTTTACCACACAATATTTTCCAATTCATAGCTAAACATGTCACGACTTATAATGAGAAAACCTGAATGTCTTGTGAGTTTGAGATGAAAGGTCACCTTGACTCTTCTGTGTTCATCAAGAGTTCTCTTCAGTAGAGCTTCATTCTGACGAATGTGGTCATTAACTTCTTGAACTTGCTGTTTGAAATCCATGAAATTAGCTTCTTGGGTAGCCAAAGCTTTTTGTAATTGGCTAAAGATAGAGAAACAGATGGGAGAAATACATATTACATGTGTATGAGTAGTGACACATACAAGGTGATAAAAGAGAGACACTGAGTAAAATACACGCTCTGGTAGCCTTGTGGTTCGGGAGTTACCACTGTGATCGGAAGGTTGTGGGTTCGAATCACATGACAGTTCACACTTTGTACCGTGCTCTGGTTCATGTGTGAAATATGGCTACATTAACCTTATAATTGATTTTAAGAATGACAAAATAGTAAAGAGATACAAAGTTTTATACAATTACAGTAATGAAATGTTACCGCTGGGTGCCATTACTGGCTTTTCCCTAGAGAGGGTGCTGTTAAATCTAGGCTCGTTAGCTTTTACCTCCATAAAAGGAGCAAGGAACACAATGAACTCTGAATAATAATAAAATAAAATTTTGTGAAAAGGTGTAGTGTGCCCACCACTACTTGTTTACAAAAAAGGGCACACATAGGACTTGTTTTGGTCCATTTAATTTGTGTCCATATGTCAATAACTGTAAGGTTCAGAGAATTTCTGTCTTTCTGTCTTTAACTAATGTCAAACTTTAATTTAATCTATTTGGCTCCTCCCACAAAATGTGGCTATATGTAGTAGATTTTCACTGTTTCTGGTTGTGGTTAAGCGGCATACTGCCCATCTATTAAATGTATCATATTCAAATCCAAACTTAGTCCACATGGCCAATATTTAGAAATTTTAGACACTAAAACCTATAATAATGTTAAATACAATTGGCTCTGTGGCTATACACATTAACAAAGATGCACATAAATGTGACTAGCTTACAAACTTTTGTCTGCCCCCCACCCCCCTCCAGCCAACACATATGTGCACTGAGACTGTGGCAGGAAACTGTATTTGGAATTTTAGAAGCAAAATTCATTTTCTAATTGTGAACAAAGCCTGAGAGGAAACCAATCAAACTGTTCAGGAAACAAAACATTACCTGATTTCTTGTTCCACATCATGGCTAAGGTAGAGTGCCCTCTGTTGGTCTGCAGAGTAGTAGCGGTTATAGTACACCTGGTCTCCTTCACATGTAAATGCCTCCCTACAGTTACGGGGAGGATGCCCTCCCTGCATGACTCGCCTTGCATCTCTGTTATTCTAAGGCCAAGCAACAGCAAAGGCTACAATCAGAGTCCTTTATTGCAATGACTGAACAATTTAAATAAAGCATGAAAAGCTGTTAACTTACCTTAATCAGCAGAATTGTTTCTATACCTCTCATGTCAATCAAACAATTGGCTACAACTGGGTTGTCAATATCAAGGGCCTGGAGTACTGTTGGATATTCAGGATGATTGACAGCCCTGTGAATGATAGAGAAGTTAGTGAATTAAAGTTTAAGACTGTAACAATATTTAAAATCCATACCATTCATAGCTTTTCATTTTATTTTAAAAACAGGAAGCAAAAAAGGTGTTCATATATTTCTAAGTGAACAAAACACTTTGAATGAGCCTGTAAAAATGCACTGCTGTCCTACAATTGCATCAAGTTTATTTTGGTTAAAAAAAACAAACAAAAAAAATTGGTCTATTTTCAAATGTAAATTCCAACTGAAAATCACATGCCCCTGGTAAATTATCGCAAAATCCATACTTCAAGCCGCTACTTTTTCCCCCCACACTTTAACACTTGCGGCCAATAGTAAGGTGCGGGTTTTTTTGTTCCTTTTTCATAGCGGCAAATTTTTTTTGCCTCGTAACCAGACCCGGCACCAGACACAGATTTGTGGACAGACCTTTCGGGAGGCGACACATTTTATCGGCTCGTTTCGGGTCGATATGTTTTATGTGCATCTGTGACAAGTGTTTAGGCTCAAACTCCTGGACCAATCCCGGAGGCTCGTATTCCCAGGGGCCGGGCCGAGTGAGTCCGAGAGCGGGCAGGGCCCCCAGAACCCCGCCCATGACGAAGATAAGGAAGATGAAAAAGGAGATTAATGACTTTTTCTGGTAGCTGCAGTATATGTTCCGTGTATATTTTTACCGACGGTTAGGAGATATTGGAATGTTGTTCCTGCACTGTTCAGTAAAAAGCAGAAGAACATAATTTGTGTGTTACTGATACCTATGTATATTTAAAGGTAGCCGTGTTACAGACGCTGTTAGAAAAAAAAACAACATTTGCAATATGTATTTGTTTATGTTGCCATAACGTTTACCATAATGATTACCATAATGTTTATGTAACCATACAGATTCAATTAAAATAAAAATTCTGTGTAAATATTTCATGTTACAACGTGAGACACAAGTGATGCGGCTTGTACGAGTACAAAACTGATTTTATTCTAAAATTAGAGCGTGCATCTTATAATTAGGTGTGCTCTGTATTCCGAAATATACTGTACATTACAGTTTAAAACTTTTAGTGCAGTCATAATAATAATAATCATAGCCCCAGCCGTCTGGTGCCAAAATTTCTTTACTTTTGTGATCTGTGTAGTGAAATAAAATGCCCTTTAATATATGGTGGTAATTAGGACTCTAAAATTCTCTGCACTGCTTCATGGCTCATTCTACATATCTTTTATAAACGATGGTGAATCTGTTCCACGTTTGAAGGTCACTAGAACACTGCATACAGTATGCCTATAACTGTAATATCTTTCTACAAAATCACCACTGCACTGTCCATAATCACTTATTACCCAAGGTCCAAAGTGACAAGTTGGACAGAAGCTTTAGTAGTAATAGTTCATGCACAATTCAATATACATATTTATTTTGTAGTGAATCCATTACATATTAAGGTAGACAAGAATTTGAGTACCTGTTACTAATATTGTAGGGAGTCTCTGTAAATTCACTGACAATAATTTGGGGTCTTCGTCCCTGTTGGAAGATTTGATTCATAAGACCCTGTAGTACTTTCTCGTCCCTGTAGTTATCGCAGCAGAAAGCCAACATCAGAGCCTTCAAGCAGCACTCAACAGCAAGTCCCAACTCTGCATCCCTCAACCGGATGCAGAAACCTACAAGCAAAAGAATATAGTTTTCCAAGAAAAAAAAAATCACTTATCTCTGACTGAGGAGTGCAATATCAGGCCCAAATTACTCTGCAATATATGAAAACATTCTTGCCTTGCACAGCTTAATATTAATGGTAGAACATAAAACACAAAAAATGGTCGGATGTAATTAAAACAAAAAACAACCCCAAACAAACAAACAAACAAAAAAACGAATAATGTGTTTGTTTTCATAAAATTCCACTAATTAGTATTCAGCAGAAAGGAAATGCTCATGGAAAACTTGCAGATGGAAGTAACCATGCTAATTTCTACTCAGAATCTCAGCTTGAAGCCTTTTTACGAGATTACTAAAAGTGATTTAGGCAATAAAATCAAATTAATATATTAATATAATAAATTCTGACATGGCTCTTTCTTGTTTAGCTCATTCTGGACTATATGCAAATGGTAATGGTGAGGTTTATTTACATACGGTTCTGCTAATACATCAACCAAGGCTAATGATTATAAATGACAAAGCAATATGTAAAAGACAGGATGGCTAGTAACTTACTAAAAAAAAAATAAAGGTCTTTCTCCTTGGACTAAAAAATTAAAAACATGCTGAAATTATGCTAAAATTTAATGGCTTCTCATATGATTATTGACTGCAATCCATTACATGTACGTATTGGTAATATTGCATACACTACTGTATCTGAAGTTTTTCAGATAGAAAAAAATTTAGTTATAAATGTAGGATTTCAAAAAAGCAACTGACCAGTTTATAAGGATTACTTGAACAAATGATATCAATATAGACATTCTAATCCTGATATTTATGCTAATATACAAACTAAATACAAAATTGTTGTTTTATTATAATTCAATAGATCCAAAGAATTTTCAGTATGTATGAATAAAAAAAATTAGCCCTTAATAGTTTTTACACTATTCAGCATTTCATATGAAAACAAAAGTGCAATAGCAACTTTAAATGAACTTAAACTGTTCATAGCTTCTCGCAGTAATATTGGTCTTACCAAGTGGTCCAACAGGTTTTCTTCTGAAATCTCCTCGGCGATGAGCTTCTTCTATGGCTCCTAAAAATGCTGGCATTCTCTCACCGAAACGGCGGAGCCCACCCTGTCTACTGCCTTCTAAAGCAGCCAGTTCCCGCTGTTTGGTCTCAGATGCACGCTGCAGGTCCCGTTCCTCTTGCCTACGTATGGGTGGGAAAGAGAGAAAAACAAAAGACAGCAGACATACAGAGAGAGAGAGAGAGAGAAAGAAGGGGGAGCCAAATTAAAGAGTATAAATTCCAGTGACTGGGAATACTGACACCTCCATGGAATAAAATAAGATTCAAAAGACTTTGCTCATGTCAAGAAAAGGCTTGTCCTACCAGAGCTTTCACTCTGAACTACAGGCCTGTTTCAGCATGTGGATTTGGTTTTGTAGACATCATCTTTGCCACAATAATCAATCTCACTGATGAGTTTCACAAACTTTCACGGAAGCTGGGAAGGAAAATGTACAGAGGAAATATTTGCTGTGAGCTACATTACGCATCTGCCCTTTGTCTACGATCTGCAGAATGTTTGAGAGCCTGTAGCTTTCCTAATATTTATTATTACAATGCATTGTTGGACTGAAAACAGGAAGACCCTTGCAGATCCTTTTTTCTACACAAAAAACATTGAGGCATTACTGGTTTTATAAATGTAGGTTGTAGAGGTCGACCGATATATCGGGCCGATATTTGCCATTTTTAATGTATCGGCATCGGCCGATTTCCAAGTGCACTACGCCGATTTACAGACAGGCACCTCTGTGGGCAGCCCAGTACTAGTGTTGCTGTGGAACACGTGGCCCATGCTGCTTGTGCTCACAGGAGAAAATGCAGAACGTTTGTGTTTCCTGCCCGAGGACCTGCAGCTCTTAAACTGGGAGTACTAACAACTTTCAGAGAGGGACGGGTGTTTCACTTATATCATCGCATGACACTACATTTTAGAAAACTAGTTTCATAAAGTCCTTCTGAAGAAGAAAACTGCATTCCTCTAAACTTGAGGGCTGTTATGCCAAACCTTAATTTCAGCTTCCTTAATGAGTGAAACTTTTTAAATCATCTTTAGATTTGACATAAATCGCACACTTGTCATTCACACATGCACACAAACATTATAAATATACGCATTATAAAATGTGTAATTATGCAGTTTGGAACTCATATATTAGATAAACCATTCATTCCTAGACTAAATAATTGAGCACAGAGTCAATATTTGGGATTTCTGAGAAAAAAACAGGTTCAAATACAACTACAGAAGGAAAAAAAGGTATTAAACAAATACTCATAATTGTCACTCTAAATCAGAAAATACATTTTCCTTGTTGTATTTCCTATGTATCAATCACAAGTTTTTAAGATGTGCCAAAAAGCAGGAAAAATTTAAGTGATAAACTGAACCCGCCCAGCACAAATCTGCCTTGCAAGAATAACTATGAAAACTGTTACCTGAATGCAAAGACATCAAACCAATCTGAACGACAAAAAAATGCATTATTTTATATTTTGAGAAAGATGAGTGAGTTCTGCAAACTGAAGCAAACGGCATTTTACTAAAAGCACATTTAGTAATTCTATGTAGCAAAAATATAAGCTAAAATGGCAGCAAGGAAGCAGAACATATCAGCCATCACTCTCCTAGAGTATCATGTCCTGTAACAAGGTATAGGTAACAGTGGTAGAAAGCACTTTCATTTTGATCCTCCATTGATTTAGTTTGGCACTTTTCAGCAAACCACTTCGCCAATAAAACTGGGCTACCATGTTGGGATGTTCTACAACTGCAGGACTGCAGCTCTTGTAAACTTACACTACCAGACAAAAGTTTGGACACACCATCTCATTCCTTTATTTTTTTATTATTAGCTACATTGTAGATTGATATTGAAAATATCACCTTTTGCTCTGATGGCAGCTTTGCACACTTTTTGCATTTTTTATATCTGATTCATAAGGAATCACCCTGGAATTGTATTTCATCAACAGGTGTTTCTTCATCAAGAGTTCATTTAGTGAAATTTCTTGCCTTATTAATGTCTATCATTAGTTG
The DNA here is from genome assembly GCA_037577295.1 of Ladigesia roloffi. Taxonomy (NCBI): domain Eukaryota; kingdom Metazoa; phylum Chordata; class Actinopteri; order Characiformes; family Alestidae; genus Ladigesia; species Ladigesia roloffi. The sequence goes on from JBBKCR010000018.1 coordinate 15,874,770, forward strand.
TGGTACACAGTTTGTGATCCTGTTCCACTACGGTTTTACTTCACATTATGGCAAGAAACACTTAACTAAGTAAAATGTAAGAAAAAATAAAAGAAACCCTATTACAAATAGGCCTGTCACGATAACAAATTTTGCTGGACGATAAATTGACCCAGAAATGATTGCGATAAATGATAATATTGTCATTGTGTTCATTTTCTGTAATTATGTAATTATAATGGCATAATAATGCAAATACACCCTTTCAAAGATCAATAAACATTGTCTTCTAAAGATCACATAACACCGGGAGTGGAAGACATTGTAAGAGGGGTGGAGGTAGCTCAGTGGGTAGGACACTTGCCTCTGGACCGGTTCTGGGTTCGAATCCTACCCCCAGCACCACCACTGGGTCCCTGAGCAAGACCCCAAGTTGCTCCAGGGAGACTGCCCCCTGTAGTTAGGGAATGGAAGTCGCTTTGGATAAAGGCGTCTGTGTCCAGTTGTGCTAAACATTCTGATGTTCAGGGCTGAGAAATACATGTCTACAGGGGGCCACAACGAAAATCGAAATTTGAACTTCATTCTGTGCAATATTCGTTTTCTCTCATTTTAAAAAGCAGTAAATAATATTGTAAAGCTGCTACTGATAATCAGAAGTATAAGAGTATTCAGTAGGTATTTATGTAAGTTAAAAATAATCCTATAAAACTACTTTTTAGATTTAGAGTCAGATTTGTTAAAGACTGACATGGCAGAAAACAACACTCAGTGTGAGACCTGTATTTTGTCAATCACAAACATTATAATATGAAACCAAAACAGCCAAAAATAAAAATGTAAAATCCAAATATTTTTACATAAAATCAACTGTAAAGAATCTAAAGGGTTTATCAACACACAAAGCATCAATGATTGAAGAGTTTGGCTAAAATATGATTCTACAGATAATAAAAAACTAAAAGCCGCTTGGGAGCTGAGAGAACCGGCTCTTCTTTGGGAGTGAACTTCCTGTCCTGTAAGTGGTATGCCGTACGCAGTGGCGTAAGTAGTATTCATAGCACAAATGCTTACCTAATTGGGAGTAACTTCACACTGCGTGCTCGGTCCCGACTGGCCGCACACTGCACCTAACGGCCCGAGACCAGGACGAGACACTGATCCGATCATTGTCGGGTCGGATTAAAAAGACCAACGTGCCGAACATGGCCAATGCACTACAGTGAAGCCCTTTGTCAGCGTTTTTGGTAGAGAAAGACAAGAGTAAAGTAGCCAGAAAAATTATTGACCTCTTTTTAATTATTGTGCTATTAATTGATTTACTGTTTATTGTGACAGGCTTAATTACAAAACCTATTCTGGTTTGTGTATATCTTTTTTACTCACTGCATAATTCCATGTGTCCCTTCATCACTTTGTTTGTTTACTATGCATAAAACAATCAAAACAAACGAAAAACATTGAATGGAAAGGTGTGTCCAAACATTTGACTGGTAGTGTATATTTAAAAGTAAATGTGTTTACTGACCTCATTCGACTCAGCTTGTCCTTGCCACTTGAGCACGCCTGCTGAAACTGATCAATCTGCTGAGCCAATGTGGACTCCTGGAAACCAAGTCTCTCCAACTCAGCCTCAATACGACTTAGGTGTGTCATACGGGCCTGACTGTCCGCAGCATTCGACTGACTAATGCTGAGGAGAGAAATGTGAATATCAGTAGTGTATGGCATGGCAAAATGTAAAACTGACATTTACTTTGACTGCATACCTGAATTTCAGCTCCTTGATGCGAATGGTGAGTTGCTCTTTGTCCCTCTCCAGGTGTTTTACATTTGTTTTTTGCCGATGAAAGCCGGCCTAAAAGAAGAATACAAAAGATTTATCAACTCATTATATATGGACTAATAAAATGGAATCATGGACTTCTTAATTCATTTTAGTGTGCAGTATACTTCAAGCCGTGTGGCATTTGCAGAGTATTGAAATGACATATTTTGCTATGCATAGCTCAAACCAGCTGAAATTTATATATATATTTCACACTTCACACTGCGTAGTCCAAAGGGAAAAAACATTGATTACAATGATTTACTTGCTATTTGTATTCAAATTGGTAAACTCCCAAACCAGTTTTCACACCCAAGTGGTTCCACACATATTTAATCAGAATCATAAAACTGAATCTTTGTGTTTAGAAAAAAGCCAAATCAGGTTTTTCAAAATTGTATTTGATTGAGTATAGAAGTAAGTCTTCAAAATGGTGATTTGAGTACACACATCCACCAGGTGGCTGGAAACAGATTTTCACACTCCTTGTTTTTTGCACAGAGTCATACTGTTGCGATTTGTCTGGATTGTCTTACATTGTAACAGGCTTATATTAAGGTGGTACCAGCACAGATGCGTTGAAGTGTGGGTGCGTGCTGAAGTAGCTTGGTTTTGTAATGGTAATCTGCATGGGTTTTGTGGCTGCAGCCTTCTAACTTGCATGACACACAATAGATTTCTAGTTTTCTAAAAGACTGGCGTTGTAGTTTATTGTGTTTTTAGGTATAAAAATCTTGATATTGTTGTTGTTGCTTTAGTACCAACAATGCATTTAGTAGGAGTTTTTAACTTCATTAAAATTGGCCAAGATGGGGACTCTCAACTTGGACAATGGTAAATATAATAAAGAAAAATGGAATCCAAAGTCATACAAGAAACAGTCATGACACACGGTGTTATTTTATAATTACTTTTTATAGTAACTTTTGTTTGATATCTGTGAGAAAAAGATCACATTATGCTCTGAAAAGGACACACTAATGATAATTGTCAAACAACGTTTCGGAGCAGCAGGGCTAACTTATCATACTATACCTCCGCTTTCTGGAAAGCTTTGTTGCACTCTTGAGCTTTGCTCCGAAGCTGACCACACTCAGGCTGCAGTTTCTGCACACGCTCAGTAACACTCTCCAGCTGATCGTGAAAGTGCTTGTACCTCTGCTCAGCTTCTGCCACTTTTTTCTGAATAGAAACAAACGAATGAACAGAATTTCTTTTAAAAACTTCCTGCTGTTAATCTAAAAAATAAATGACATTTTTTTTACAATTTCTAGGATATATATACCGTCAGTGTCAGTATATGTAAGCTCACCTTCCACTCGTCCAACTTTTGGTCGTATTTAATGGTCGATTTCTCTTCCTCAGCAATCCTCTCCCTCTTCTGGTTAACATCCAGTTCCATTTCATTCACCTACAGCACACATTAGAAGACAGGTATTTGTAGTACTTACCTACTTACACTAATATATCCAGGGGTGTACATAATATTTTTGGGTTGGTTCTCAGGGGAGAACCTATGGTGGTGCTTGGTCCGCACATTTTTTAATGCACTTAATTCTTAACCCAAGTCACAGAACAAAGTGTTTAGTGCCGATGTAAAAGTCTGTTTCTGTCTGCTAAGGGGGGATTTTCACGGCATAATCTGCACCACATCTATGTGCCTTCATCGTTTGTTTGAAGCCGACCTCCTGCAGCCACTTCTCCGCGAATACCCTTTTCTTTTGCAGTTTCGACTAAAGCCTGATTCATATTTATACTGCTCCAGCATGTCGGATCACTTTGATCGCCATGATACGACGTCGTAGGGCGATCCAACTGTGTTGGATCGTCGGTTGGAGTTTAGCTCTCTTTTCTAGACATCCGACGGCCATGCTGGATGCTGGACGTCTGTGATTGGTCAGC
>JBBKCR010000018.1:15882267-15896251 GCA_037577295.1 Ladigesia roloffi
TGTCTCTCACAGTTGAAGTGTACCTATGATGAAAATTACTGACCTCTGCCATCATTTTAAGTGGGAGAACTTGCACAGTCGGTGGCTGACTAAATACTTTTTTGCCCCACTGTATACAAACATATGGCAGCTGCTGTCCTAGTGGTTAGGGCAGTTGTCCTGTTATCAGGAAGTCGTCCCCACACATTGCTCCCCGGGCACTGTGTTACTGGCTGCCTAACTGGTAAATGTGTGGGACTCTCCTGCCCAGTTCACGGCAAAGCAGCTCAATGGGGCTCAAATCTGGAGACTTTTTTTTTCAAGCTTACCATACAGTTCTTTTTCCTAAGAGCTTTTGTAAGAACAACAAGAACTGCCAACTAGGCACATACCAAAGACCCCTGCATGGCACTGCAGAAGGTGGAAGCCATTTTGGTTTAGGGTGTTTCTTACTTTGTACAACTCACCAACCTTACATACAGCAAGACAAGCCCAGGCTCATATTTCCTACTCCTTGCTTGATGTTTGATGTCACACATTGAGAAACCATCCTTTTGCCCACTCGATGATATACTGCATGATGACCCTGAGATTTCAAATCTTGATTAATTTGTCCATTCTTGTAGTCTTCCCTAGTCTTCTAGTTTTCAATAGTCTGTTGGTGGCATTTCAGGGCCCAGACAACCCTTTTTTTCCTTATTCGGAACATCTTAACGATGGCTTTCTTGCTGAAACATGAAGTCTTCTCTTTACAGTTGAAACTGAGACTTGCTTACTATGACCAATATTAATCTGTGGTCCTGCGACCAGCCTATCATGCAAGCTGTCAGACTTCCCACCAGTTTCTGAGCATATCTTAGTGACTGGGTTTAATGCAGAGCAAGAATTTCATGTTGTTCACAGTGTGTTAGGGTGTGTTCACACATGACAGAATGGTCACTTTCACCTTTTGATGATGAAGACTGTACTCACAGGCATCTTTACTTTATGTTATGATGGCCTCTCTCTCTAATTGCCTTTTTCTCACCATTTTGAAACAAACACAATACTTTCTGCAGTACAGTAGTGTAAATCTCCCGAGGGTATGGTATCACAGTGTGTTCCAACACTACTTTTATGTGAGTAATCAGGGTACCTGAGGGGATTTTTAGAATCAACCTCCATTGCTCCATTGAAATGCACATTATATCCCAGGTTTGGGTAACCTTACCTTTTAAAAAAAAAACTTTTCACCTCCTTTGTACCATTTCAAGCAAATCATTGGACTTCAACCTTTTTGACCGACAGTGTATATAAATAAAATATATAATCAAGTAGGAATTTAAGACACATTTTAAAAAGTGATGTGCAGAAAAGATGCCTTAATAAACCTTAGGAAGTACATATTTGTGGCAGAGCTGAGAAAGTTTGATTAAAGGAAAAAAGTAAATTATGGGAAGAGGGAGCTAAGGTTGACTTGGTGTGTGCAGGAAAAGACTAGCCTAAAACCATAAAGTTAGAAGTCTACAGTTTCCTAAAATCTGTACGCTAGACTGTAACAGAAGGGTTTAGAGGAGACTCAAAGCAGCGAAAAAACTGAGAAACAGCCCTAGAACATTACTTTCTTTAACCAAACTCTACTGATAGGACAATGCATTTGTTATCAGTTATAAACTATTTTATCCAGACTGGCAACAGAGTTCAGTGATGGTGCACAACTATACCTATTCCAAAAGCAGTCATTAGGCTCTGCCATTTCCAGGTAATGCCATCTGGCACAGAAATAATAATTTGCATAATTCAGTATGTTATTTATGGTCTGTTTGTTAGTTCATAACGTGGATCTTTTCAGATTCATAATAAAATTCTGAAAATTGTAAAAATAAGTAAAATATGCATTTGCCAGAGATTTGAAATGCAGACAGAGGGACAACACTGGTTTGACTTATTAAAGACACAACTGAATGCCATCCCTCCATCCATTCATGGATTTAAAAGTATAGAGTGTCTGATTGGAAGAAATTTATGTGGACCATACACATGACATAGATGGAATGTTTTTGTTTGTGCAGACCTCAGGGTTGGGATAGATATCTAAAAATTGCAATGTGAAGCATGAGTCTCTTTTTCCTTTAATAGAGCTGTACACAGCCTTATTGAAAAAAAAGAACAAAAAAACATTTTTTACATCAGAAAAAAAAACTGGAAAATGGAAAAAGAATTAAAAGTCATCGTATCTTTTCCCTTTCTCTTGTGGGTTTATCCAGTCTTCCTGTTTGTCTGATGCTACCACAGTTCCCATGAGGTTAGCACCAGTTTCTTTAGTTCATATCTTATCAGATGCGGGTGAGCTGGTGCCAAAGTCCAGAAGGCAGAATACTTTCCACTTTCTCCATGATGAAGTTCAGCGGTGCAAACAGGGTACCAAGAAACTGCAGAGAAAGAGAGGAGAATACGTTTTGTAAAGATGTGAAACTCAAGAAAGCAGGTTAGTGAAAGTGGACATATCTGAAAGCATATCACTGTTTAAGCAAAGTCAAATAAATAAAAAGAACATTTATATCCATGTATTTATAATCCTCATGCCTTGACTATTTTATTTTATTTAACTGGATATAGAAAAAAACATCATATTGTTTTGGTTTTTGAATAATTTTAAGGTTAAATTTAGTTGATTTGAACGCATTACAGGAGTCCGCCCACAATATATCAAGTACATCCTCAAGAACTTTCATACCCCTATGACACTGAAATTGTCTAATAAATCATTCCCGCCTACTCCACATAAAATAAATAGACTTTTCCATGACTGTTCCTATATTGGATAATAATCTACTTTTCATCAGGACTTACCTTTACCCATACACTTCTAAATAGTACTGCAGTGTATTCAGTGTAGTTAGAATTTAACAGCTGTAAATTCTGTGTTCTGTATTTGTGTTTTTTGTACTTTATATATATATATATATATATATATATATATATATTTTACAATTTCTGATAGAATTCACCCCTCTATCCATCCATTATCTGCCGTTTTATGGGTCTGGGTTATGAGAGAAGTAACCTCAGGAGAAATTCCCAAACCTCCTCCTCCCTAGCCACCTCCACCAGTCCTGCCCGGGGAGCATCAGGGTGCTCCCAGCCCAGCTGAGAAATATAATCCCTTCAGTGTGTCCTGGGTCTGCCCCTAGGGCTTCTTTTGGTAGGGCACGCCCAGAAAACCTCTTCCTGGGAACTACCCATCCCATTCATAACCGCCCCCAGGCATGCTGGAGTTCACTGATTGATGAAGCCAACAGGACTACATCATTTCACAAAAAGCTGTGATTCAATCCTGAAGCCATCCAAACAGACACTTCCTAACTCTTGTCTGTGCCTGGATATCCTGTCGATAAATGTTAGGAACAGGACTGGGAATACAATGGGAAAAATATTCAGGAACGTAACAGCCCTGAATAAAAGGCCCTGAACCCTAAAAAGAATCTGTGGTTTTCATCCTGCTCATGGAAAACTGGATCTTTGTTCCTCCTGAATCAGAGGTTCGAAAATCGACCAGACTCTCCTCTACAGCAGCCTGGCATAGAATTTCCCAAGGAGGCTGAGGAGTGTGACACCCCTATATTTGAAGCAACCTCTCCAGCCCACATTTTTTGAACAAGGGGACGAGTCCAGAGGTACTGTCCTTGACCTGCACACAAGTGTGTCAGCCGTGACAGCATCTATAGCCTACTCAGGGTGAATGTCAATCAACCCCCCAGGCCCAGCCTCGGCTTGCTAGTACCTGTCGGTTGCGTCTGTGGAACTACAGGCTAGTCATGTCAGGTAGGCCTCCTTCTTCAGCCTTATGTCTCCCCTCATCTTCCACGCCAAAACCAAGTTCAATGTTTACTGTCACATCTGCCACCAACCACCTTGTTTCCATATCTCTATGTGGCCGCCTACACAATGAAAAAGTCAAAGGATGTGATGAACCATTTTCAGTCTGGTCAGCACAAAGTAAACCAGTTCAGGATGGAGTTGTCCGTGCTCAGCCCACAGAGCCTCGGCAGAAGGGCTGAATGACATATTGTGATAAAGTCTGAGATTAAATCAAGCAGTACAATAATATTATAAGCACCACCATCTGCAGACACAAAGTGACTGTCAAAGAACTTCAGCAGTACAGTGCCTGTGCTCAGTAAAGCTGAAAGTAATTTACATGCTCGTGCTGCATGGACCTCGGAAGTGTACGTCCAGTGACTGGCGGATTACTGACAAACTGAAGGTTTATTTCATTTGATCTAGGAAAAAAAAAATGTTTATGGTCAAACTTTGGTCGGGCTTTGATGTGCTGTTGTTTCAGCAATGGAGCTTCTCTTGGACGGTGAACTCGAAGTCCTCCACAATGAAGAGTTCAGCTTCAATCACCTTGGCCGAGTCCCCTGGATTCATGTTGACATCTCGAATTATTTTTCTCTCCAAAGTATTTTACATTTATACCAAACATTTGCTTCTTTGCAACAGATTTTGTCTGCGTGTGCTTTGCAATGATGCATCTTTTAGATGTTCTAGACACTGTGAAATGTTTAGAAAAGTACAGTGCAACCTTCACCCTCACGATGAGCATCTACTCTCCTCTTCCTGAGGTCCAGATTCATTTTTTTAAAATTATTTGGCTTAATGAAATTGCTTCTTACCAAAAGTGTCAGAGTAATACAATCTTTGACAATTTTCTGGCAGAATGCAGCAGGTTTTGTAAAAACTTTCATGGTATTTTGCCCAATCCATATTCCTTCGATCTTAAAAAAGCGCCCCATAACCTGCTGCAGAAAATGCTGCAGAAAAATATCCCAACATCAGAATGGTATCACCTCCATGATTTACTGTAGGTATGGTGTCAGATTTCTGACAAATGTACCATGTGGTGTTGAGGCCAAAGTTAGAATTTGAACTCATTTGACCACCTTTATCCATTTGGTCTCAGAACCTACAAGGTGTGTTTTGGCAGAGCTCAACTGAGACTTAATGGATGCTTTGCTGATGAGTGGCTTTTTCTTGTAATGCTTCCACACAAGCCACAAGGGCTAGTAGTACCAAACACTTCTTGATTAAAGATTTTACTGTGCTCCCAGGGATTGATAAATCCTTTGATTTTTTTGCATCCATCCCTTTACTTGTGCTGTGCTACAACTTTATCCATGTGATTGTTTGACAGTGACCACCCAACCAAAACTTTCAGCTGCACCACCAAGCATTGCAATGCTCTAGGAATAGCCGTTTTTATGTGGAACAAATCAAAAGGATTACAACTGATCACAGGTGAAAGCCAATTAGCTTGGTGTGCAATGAACATTTTACGAGTATTTTTAAGAAGGGAGTGATCCTTTTTACATCTCACTGATTGTGTGGCTATCATATTTCACTTGGATGCTATAAGTTGCACTGTATAAATTCAGCTTTAGTGCTGGTGCTGAAAGCATACAGCTGTGATGGAAATGATCATGTTCAGATGGTCCATGATGCAAAAGCTCATGATCTGGTGGCCTGGAACAGGGTAGACACACTGGAAGTCTGTATTTTAACAGAATACACAAAACAGCATCCAAGGGAGAAAGGGCAGATCGCCTGTGGTGACATATCCCATACAGAGCATCTCTAATTTTGTCTAATTTCTGAGGTATGGTGGGAGAAGAGCCATGGTTTAAAAGCAGACAGTAGAAAAAAATGCAGCAGCAATGGGAACATTTCTTAGCAGCAGCTACTTCAGGTTCTGAAACAGGTTAACTGTGTGATGTATTTAGACACAATGGACCTTACACCAAGATCCAAACACATACAAGGCTGCAAACCACCCAACGGTGGCAGCAAAGACCACATCTCTGTTCTCTCTGATTCCAGCCAACAAACAGTCAAACTGGTCTTGAACCACACGAGAACCAGGTCAGGGAGGCTACCAGGTACTCAACTTATTTAGGGGAACAGAGTTTTCATGACTGGCTAACCAACCAGGTGAATAACTGTGACTCTCTTTAAAACATGTTCTAAGTGTGACTTAGTTGCCTGATCAGAAATTAGTCAAGGTTTGTCAGTCAACATTATCTTATTGCAGAAGCACCAGTCAAGTATGCAAGTAAACAGTCAGTTCTTGAAGCTGATGAGCTGGAACCAGAAAAAGGATCTGAGCGTGCTGACAAAGTCCAGACTCCGATTGTAGGATGACTTTTTCAGAGCATTTCCGAAATTCCAGGTCTGGTGGGATTTAACTTCAATGAAGGTTAGTACTTATCAAAATTTCATCCAGAGAAAAAAGACAAACATGGAACCAGCAACAGTCTTTGGCACCCAAGGTTCACAGATACACATGCCTGTTTGTTCTAATCCCACAGAACAAAAGAGCTACAGTAGCACAAATTACTGTAAAGGTTATGATAGAAAGAGGTCAGGGAGCATTTGCTGACCTTCTCTCCACAACCTGAAGAACCTACAATGCCATGAGCTGGAGCATGGAGCAATGGCAGAAGGTTTTCTGATCAAATTACATCCAATGGAAAGCCAGGTGTGGCTATCTGGGGATGATACACACCAGCACACACTATGGGAAAAAGACAAGCTGGCATATTGTGAAAATTATTTAGGAACGGTTTGAGGAACATGACAAAGTTCCAGGTCTTCACTCAGCCTCCAAATTTCACCAGAACTCAATCCAGTCCAGCATCTGTGGGATGTGCTGGGAAAACTGGTCTGATCCAAGGCGGTCCCAAACAACTTGTTGGACTTAAAGGGTCTGCTACCATCTTGGTGCCAGAAACCACAATACACCTTAAGAGTCCATACATCAATGAGTCAGGGCTATTTTGGCAGCCAAGATGGACTTGCACAGTGCCAGGCATGTGATTTTATTGTTGGATATATTTTTTCAGAATACATATTATCCAATATTCTACTAATATTGGTCATTTTAACAATTTTAGTTGTTAATGGCAAATTCACTGTCCCTGCCATTTTTCAGGTTTAACTGCTTCAAATGGGACATCAAACAACACAGAAGTTATGACCACTAACCAAGTAACTTAAAAATAAATCCTGTTCTACATTTCTGTTTTTTGTTTTATGAAAGTATCTTTAAAGTAATTTTAGTTTATTTTTGCTGTATTACAGTTAAAACATTTTTTAAATAAAAAAATTGTATACTCTCCTCATATTCTTTCAATTTTAAAAACTGCTTCATGACAAAACAATTCTTTAAACCTTTACACAGCAGAACTGAGATATTTCATGCACTGCTGTAGTGTTCTTGTCTTTTCCTGCTTCTATGTCTTTGTTTACCCCTGCCATGTGCCTGGCTGCTATGACAGTTTTCGTTTTCATGTTAGTTTCCACACGATTCTTGCTCTTGTCTCCTCACCCTGCCCAGATGTGTCCCTTGTATTTACCCCTGTGTTTCAGTCTGTGCTTGTCAATTCCTTATTGAATATCCTTTTAAAAGTGATTCAGTTACCTTCAGTTGTGCCACTTTGCTCATGTCTTTATTAAACCTGTTTACACTCCTTAGTCTTCAACAACTTTTGATTATCTTGTGCTACTGGACCACACCCTGTCCTTTAAGGTTTGGATTTTGTTTAGTGTTTGTGTATTAAATTGGGATCTTAAAATCCACAGTCAGTACAATTACACTCAAAAAACAATTGCAAAACAGTTCAATCAAGTAATGCCACAGAAGAAATACCGTAAATTCTGGACTATAAGCCACTACTTTTTTCTCAAATTTTGAAGAGTGCGATTTAAAATACGGTGCGGCTAATGGAGGTTTTTTACATGCCGCCCAAAACATTTTCCCTCGTAACCAGCTTGATCAGCTTAGATTGGGACCAAAAAATGAAACCCGACCCGAGCTCCAGCCCGGCTCTACTCATTAACTGTAATTTTCATCCAGAGCCCGATTTAAACCATTTCCATTTACGGCATTTAGCAGACGCCTTTATCCAAAGCGACTTTCATTCCAAAACTACAGGGGGCAGTCTCCCTGGAGCAACTTGCTCAGGGACCCAGTGGTGGAGCTGGAGAAAGGATTCGAACCCCAGACCTCATGGTCCAGAGGCAAGTATCCTACCCGTTGAGCTACCTCCACCCTTTTTAATACGTGGGCCTTTTTAATGCTTAATCAGAGAGAGAATCTAAAGTCTACTCGTAACCAGACCCGGCGCCAGATCATATATTACAGCGTGAGACACGTGGCTAAAAATACGATGCGGCTTGTACAAGTAAAAATAGACTTTCTTTCTAAAATTAGAGCATGCAGGTTTTAATCAGGTGTGCTCAACAGTCCGGAATGTATGGTATTTAATAAACTAGGTTCTAAAAGGATTTTTGAATTGGTTTTGAACTTTACATTACTTCTAGTTTTTTTAAAGAATGTGACTAAAGCAGATGCTTATAATGACATTTGAGTTTTTTCATTTTCTCCTTTTATGAATGCAGCCAATCTAGCTGACAACACAAGTTACTGGAGTTTATTTGAAACAAACACAAAATATCCGACTCACTGCCTTAGCGAAGACTCCCATGAGCTCAGGAAACTGGTGTGTGAGGAGAGCTAGCATAGCGGTGAAAGAACAGAGGCCTGCCGTAAACAGAATGAAGAAAGGCAGCTCCTTCTTCGGGTACACAGACACTTCATGAAACACTGCTTACACACACAAGATATGTAAGGGAGAGTTAGCTATCACAACACAACTGAATACACAAATATGAGTTTTGGTTGAAAAGATCTAAAACAGACAAAAAAAACAAAAAACGACCCAAAACCCTCTAAAAGGCCCGATCCCTTTTGTGTCAATCTCAGACTCTCTCTCCACCATTTAGCCAGTGGTCCCTTCTGTAAATTTGTCATCCTTGCCACCTGTGTTTAGTATGTAAAACATACTGCATCTCATCTTGCCAATATTTTTATTTAGATATTTAAATTATTTCAACTGTGTATGAGGTCATAAAAATTTAATTAATCATGTTGGTTTAAGCTTCATAAAATATAAATTTGGGTCCTTTTTTAAACAAATACCCAATTAGAATCTTCATATTTGAAAATGCACCAGCCAGGTGAGTCTCTGGCAAGTGAAGTACCCCAGTGGTTCAGATTTCATAAAACGTGACATTTCTCAGACTAGCACAGCACTTAAGGACAAAAAAAGTAGACTAAATAAGTGATTTTCACTCATAAATAAGACAAGTCGTCCTGCTTTGTTGGATTTGCCTCAAATCTGCTTTGTTCTTTAACTCTTAGTCCTGATCTGGGATACGATTCCCAAATCATGTTTAAATCACCTTCAGTTTCACAAAATTTCATAATTGTACTGGCAGCTGAACTCGTTTTACTGCTCATCAGAGATGAGCATTTCCTGATCATATCACATAACACAAGCAGAAATTTTTAATGAGTTTTTAAAACACCTCAAATATCTCTCTAATAAAGGTACAGAAAAAATACCCAAACCAGTGAACTGATGTGACGTGTATGTCTTTCTGACAGCACTATTATTTATGTGAACCAATGTCACAAAGATAAAAGGCTCTAAGGGCTGTTTATGATCTAAACTGGTTAAACTTACAGAGCAGGTTAGGTTTGCAGCTTTAGTATGGTCCACTATTATAATAACAAAAATTAGGGTTCGTTCAAATCGAGCAAATTATACGGAGCAAATGATAAGAACACCACATCTATTATGTGGCTAAAAACATGCCAATGTATGGAACACTGAAAATTCGGCCTATGATCAGACATGCAAGAAACAGAAACCGCCCACTTTTTATAGGAGCTAGAATTAATTTTCCTTGTTGATTGCACACGGTAAGAGGATGTGTGAACCAGGCTTTACATGGCAGAGTTCACACCTGCTGTAATTGACCACACCTTTAGAGCAGGTGTGAATCCATTTGTTAGGGATTATTTTAACGGCTGAACTGATACATTCGTACATGTATACGTATGTTACTGTATACAAAACAAGAATAATGTGAAAAACCCCCAACTGATGACCTTTGACCTTTTTGAGGAACATTTTATATATACAGCAGTGTCTGGCAATGAATAAAAAATGTAATGTCTGTAATGTTGAGAGAGAGGAGAATCTCTTACTTGGTAGAAGTTCCCTGTCTGCGGTCTCTGTGCAGATTGGGTATGGATAAAACAGATGTCCTTTTTCCAAAGGGTAAGGAATCATTCTAAAAGCTGGAAAACAAAGTTAAATATACATTACTGCTGTTATACCACCATGCATCAAAACACATGATGGCAATTATTTTACTTTTTTCAAACTTAATCATACAAGGAATGCCATTCTACATAATGAATTAAGAGAAAATCGCATTTGAAAACTATCCTTTATGCATTACAAAGTGACTCATGTTTATTATTTATATCTTGTATCATCTGTCTTGTGCCAGAGAAGTAAGCCATGGTGCTGCAGGATGCAAAGCATGAAGCCTAAAACATCTTATTGCTTTACAAAACAGAAAAGTTCATTACAGATCTTAAACTAAACTTAAACTAATAAACTCAGTATTGATGAGCAGTATTTGATAATGACTTTGAACATGCCTAAAAGCAGGAATGAACACTTTGTGTCTGTGTGTTCATGCTTCAAATAAACTGCATGAGAGTGTATTCCAACAATATATTTTAAAGAACCAATAAAAAAAAACAAACAAACAAAAAACAACACAAAAACAAAAACAAAAACAAAAACACTTCTCCCACACCTTTGCCTCGTGTTAGAAGTCACAGACACCCCCTGATAGGACGAGCGCTGTCCCCAAAACCCACAACTCACCACCCACAAAAAAATATAAAATAAATAAAAACATTGTATTTGTTGTTCTGGCACACTTGTATTTTTATAAGGAAGATTTATCAACATGACATCTAAAATATAGCAGAAAAGTTTCCTTTATAAAATGGGTGCTAAAATGTTACATGCCATGTTCCCCCCCCCGTCTCCCTTTCACATTTCCCTTATTGCCCTCTGTAGTTGGCTATTGGCTTGTGTGTTATTTTGCCTCAGGTAGTTAAAAAAAAAAAATCTATTATTTATGACGTATTTATGTCTTTTCTGTATGTGTGGTCTTTATTACAGTCATGACACGGAATGGTATGGGATTCAGTAACAGTATTCAGTAACCGTGTGTTCAGCAAAGCCCAAAGAAATGGAAACCACAAAATGAGGGGACAAAGGCAACGAATGAAGAGTCTGATAGATCCTTTCAATTGTTCTTTTTTCTGGCTTTTGAGTCACTTTGAATAAGACCCATTGTAAAGTCAGAGCATCTCCCAAATGGCAGGTTCTCTGGAGTTATCTTCCTCTTCCAAGGAAGAACAGCTGGTGAACCAGTGGTGATGTGTGTGTAACATAGGTTACCCTGTCTGGTCAGAACCCACAGAACACTTGTCAGAACACATCGCATCTTCCTGCATGGCCCCAGACCTGTAAAAATGCCCATGTTGACCCCCTGTCCTCCAAAAGTGCCTACAATGGGCACGTGAGCATCAGAACTAGACCACTGATTAATGCAGGCAGGTGCCCTGGGATGGTGAATCGTGTTTTAAAAATGTCTCATGAAAAGACGTGTGTGTCGCTTACCTGGTGAAGAGATGGCACTCAGACGCTCCAAGGGGAAAAACAAACAAGCTGAGGGAGGCAGTGTGATGCTCTGGGCAACTTTCTCCTGGAAAACGTTGGGCTCTGGCATTCGTGTGAATTTTACTTTGTCCACCATCACTGCTGATACTGATCCTGACAGAGGGCTTTTGTAGGAGGATTTAGGAATGTTTAGCAATGGGGCGGGGAACATGCAAAGATGGTTAAGGTTCTGTCTTGGCCTCCACATCAGTGGGATGGGCTGGGAAAACGTCGGTCATCCAGAGAGGTCCCACCACGCCATTTACAACACTAAAAAGGATCTGCTGCACCACAGACCACTTTCACAAGTGTGGTGGAGCCTCATCAAAGCTGCTGTGCGATCTACACAATATTGAGCAGATGGCTTTAACGTTATTTCCTATCATGTATTTCTTTACACAGGACATATAGTGAATTTCTTTGCATTTCTGTAATGTTCGTGTAAAGAAAATGCAATGAGCCATCGTGTTTGCACATATAACATAAGAAAAGGTATTAACTTTTCCAGTGAAGTTAGTGTGTTGTATAATCTTTGTGAAGTATTGGCCTAGTAAACTTTTCATAAAGTAACCAGGCAAAGGACAACAAAGAGGAAGAAAAAATATGCACTGGTAGTAGCAGCAATTATGTTCAATTTTCAAAGGCTGCTCCAGTAAGCTCATCCCTGACCCTCAGCTGAAGCTCTGCAGAGGCGTTTTAGGTCCTGCTTCAGCTTAGACCTCTGAATACTAAATGCTGAATCAAAAACACTAATGCTGGATCAAAAATACCTCTGATGTGACTTCTCCGATCAGAAAAGTGAATGACATTCAAACCAACAAACTGTAATCTAAACTAGTGCCAAGCTCTGGCTACCCAGCATAGCTTGGTAATTTTTCAACAGACACACCTGGCTCAACTCACCTGTTCATTTCCAGGTTTAGTGAATGTTTCTAAAGAGGGGAATTACCAAACAGTGCGGAATACAGACCTCCAGCTCCCGTGGTCTGAAGTATGGATTCCGATAGTGACCTAACCTTATCTAAACATTAACAGAGTAATCCAATATACACATGATAAGCACTTTCGAACATCATAAGGTGCTTTTCCACAGCCTGTTACCGGCTCGGCACGGTTCGGCTCTACTCTGCTGGTTTTCCACTGCCTGGTACCGGCTCAGCACGGCTCTACTCTTTTTTTTTGCTTTTCCATTACAAAATCTGGTACCCGGTACTATTTTTGGTACCAACTGGGCCAAGGTTACAAGCGCGCCGAGCCGATACTAAATCATGACGTGTACATATTGGTGGTTACTGATTGGTGGTTACTGTCGTTGCGTCAGTGTTTTTTTGTCAGAAGTCAGCTGCCGAGTTTCTTTAAGCCTCGTCTGGAGACAGCTGTTTCGTTTTGTGGCAAACAATCACAAACCAAGAATAAGAAATAAAATCCCTCTGATTTTAATCCATTCTGACGACTGTAATTATGTCCGTTTTTTTTACCTCATGGTTTTATTTTGTTCCGCTCGAGCTGCGTCTCGGTCGCTAGGCAACCAGTTGTAATGGAAACTAAACAGGGTAGAGCCGGGCTGAGCCGGTACCACTGAGTGGAAAACCACCCACAAGAGTGGTACCGGGTACCAGAAATGGAAAAGCGAGCCGAGGCCGAACCGTCCCGAGCCGGTACCAGGCAGTGTAAAAGCACCTTTAGACTCATGGCCAGTGTTTTGGCTTTCTTTGTTTTAGAAGTATGCAGGTTAGTGAGTTATCCTGGTTAATGAGAAATGTGCACTAATGTACATTTTTTAGTGTATTCTGTGTAATTATGTTTCCAGCATGCGCAAGAAAGTAACTAATTCCGTACAGTAGGTGTCAGTTGATTTTTATATAAATTACTGGACGTGATAGAAGTCTAGCCATTCGCTCACAACAGCAGAGGCCAACAGAATAGGAGCAGATTTAGTTAGCGAGGTTTGCTGAAAGACTGTAGTCGTTGTAGCCTGGCCTGAATACACACCGCACACACCTGTCCGCCTGGTGCAGTGCTGTGATATGGAGAGTAATTTGGAAGTGTCTCTCTGCAGGTGTCTGTGGACTCCAGCTCGTCTCTGCACTCCGGGGCCATGCTGGTCAAACCGTCCCGACTCTCGTCCAGCGGCTCTCCGATGCTCTCCGGCGTCTCCGAGTACGAGCTGCCCCAGGACCCCCGCTGGGAGCTGCCTCGAGACAAGTAACACATACCTTCTTCTTTTCTAATGCCTGGGCTCTATTAGTCTATCTGTTAGTAAACACACGGCTAATCCTGGAGTGGTCGCCGTGCTGCTCTGGAACACTCTGATTACGGTTTGGGTCTTTAATGAAGAGGTTGATCATGATGAAGCGTCTTTTGTTACATAA
>JBBKCR010000018.1:15924426-15936421 GCA_037577295.1 Ladigesia roloffi
AAGCAGATTCCGCCGCCCTTTGTTTTCCCCGAGAGCTCCGTGACGCGGTCCGCGCGGTGAAGCTGGAAGCCCGGCAGGTTTAAAGCAGCGTCTGGGGTTTTTTCACTGAGCCAGGTTTCAGTGAAGCAGAGGGCAGCAGAGCATGCAAAGTCCTTATTAGTCCGGTAAAGCAGCAGCAGCTCGTCCACTTTGTTTGGAAGTGAGCGAAGGTTCGCCAGGTAAATTGAGGGGAGCACAGTGCGGAATCCCCGCTGACGTAGTTTCACCAGCGTGCCAGCGCGAGTCCCTCGCCTGCGTCTCCGCCGCCAGACGCTGAGAGCTGCCGCGCCTCCGACTAAAATCTCCAAAAAAAACTTTCCGGGATTAATGAAAAATGGATAAAAAGTGTATTGAGACGACTGCCTGATGTGATGTGATCTGAGTGACCAAACACGGTGAAAATAAATAAAAACATGTAGTGCGAAAGAGCGCAGTACCGAGGCTGCCATCCGCGGTGCCATCTTGGATAGTTGTTTAACTAGACACAAATTTAACAAAAATGTCAGGAATAATGGTGGTTTTCTTAATGTCTTCATTTAAGGAATAAGTGTTTAAAAAGGAACTTTTTAGATTCACTATCCTGCTCTGGAACAAGATGTGTCATGAATTGTTGAGCTCTAGTGGCTTGGCACAAAATTAATGTTTAATTTAGATCTTAACATAATGTTTAAGGTTTCTGTAAGCATGGAGATCATAATAACCCATGATGTCTAATTACAGATTTCCTATTGGCTAATTGAGAACGGCTTCACTGTACTGATTGCTGCATGTGACACATTTCGAGCCGGAGCAGTGGAGCAGCTGCGAACACACCAGAGACGGCTCAACTCTCTTCACCCTCCAGAGCAGCATGGTGGGCGCCCAGTTGTCCAGCTGTTTGAGAAGGGCTATGGAAAGGATGCTGCTGGCATTGCAATGGAGGCTATCGCATATGGTAACACTTCACTCTGCACTGAGATGTTTATAGCAATACGTTGCAGTGGGTAGATGTATTGATTTTCACTTTAGCAACATATACACCAAACTACCACAACATTAAAACAACTGACGGGTGTAAAGGTCACCTGTGCAAGAATACATCGTCTCCACTACTGGGACATGTGAGCTGTTCTCTGTATGCAGTGGTACCAGAAGTGGTCCAGCGAAGGACAACCAGTTAGACTGTTTATGAGGACTATGTTCATTGACATAAATAGGAAACAAAGGCTGGCCTTTCTGATCTGATCACAAATGCAGAAAAAGGTAGAGCTGGCTATGATAAGAAGGTGTTAAAACACAGTGGCAGTGCTGACCCTTGTCCCGAAAGCACCTACAATGGGAGTGTGGGCATTAGAGCTGGAGCAGTGGAGGATCTACATATGCTTTTTTGGGGAAAATATTGCACCAGAATTCATAATTCTATATTCTATAGCAGGGGTCCTGTGAACCTGTCCTAAAAATAGCACAACTCTCCAGTGAACAGCATCTAACACAGGGGTGGGCAACTCCGGTCCTGGAGGGCCGGTGTCCTGCACAGTTTGATGGTAGTCCTCCTCAAACACAAGTTAAATCAGGTGTTTCTGAGGAGGGAAGTTGCCAAAACGTGCTGGACTACGGCCCTCCGGGACCGAAGTAGCCCACCCCTGATCTAACATATTTTATCCTGTTGCTATAACATATTTGATCCTGTTCTTCTTTAATCGCATTTGCACTGATATATATATTTACAAATTACAATATTTAAAAAAACATTGAAAGCATGTTTATTATACATGAAGTTTAGATACGTTTAGGTAACCCTTGTTTTAGTGTAACAAACATGGAGCCCCTCATGTGGCTCATTACCTGTGAGGTAGCTCTCAGTTTTAAAAAGGTTGGCGACCCCTGTCCTATATACGTATATCAGCCATGGTCACACAGAGGACCTAGCCTGATTCATGCTGACTCCACAGCTAACATGATTTAGAGCAGAGGTCCCCAACAACCGGTAACGGTCTGTTAGTCATTTGGGTCTAGACCACACAGAATAACAGAATAAAATAATTTTATTGATTATCAGAGTCTGAGATCTTTTTATTTCGAAAACACATTTGTAGGAGGGAAAACAATATTATTTTATATTATATTACACAAAAAAAAGCAGATTTAAACGATCTGCTGCTGACGTGTTGGAGCCAGATATCCTAGCATGCCTAGTGGTGTCAGAGTGGTTGTAGTGGCACAATCGCAACACAATATTAGTGAGGTGGTTTTCATGTTATGGCTGATTGGTGTATTTGTAACAGGAGCATTATTTCAATGATAACCCATATAGTAAGCAATATTTATCTATTTATTTATTTATAGTATATGATGCAATTAGATTTTGATATTATTTGCTGAATGCTCCAGTTTGTTTTGAGAGTTTTAAATCCCTATAAAGTAAGTATGTAGTAGTATGTAGTGGAAATTTGATTTCTGTGAGGTGAATGTTTGCAATACAGTTACTCTTTGGTGCAGTTATAAGGGGGAAAAAGAACAGAAGCTTCCAGTTGAAACAGGACCTTAGAACATCTTAAGAATACCATCCAAAACTAAATGAAAATTTCAATCCAAATCCAGTTTAGACCGGTAGTGTATAGAAATGTTTGTACATTTTAGGGGTGTGCGGCTGCTATTCGTATCTGTTTGTATTTGTTAAGAGGGAAAATTATTCGTTTTTGTATTCGAGGAAAATTAATAATGAAGTGCATTATTTTAAATATTTGTTTGAATACCGTATTCATAAAAAACACGTTATTTGTGCCTTTCCAAATACCGTATTCGGATTCCCTAATATATATGTAATATAATAAATCTCTCTGTGTTTCTGTCAGCTCGTAATCAGAGTTTCGATGTCGTGCTGGTTGACACGGCTGGGCGTATGCAGGATAACGCCCCATTGATGACCGCTCTGGCTAAGCTTATTGCTGTCAATACTCCAGACCTGGTGCTGTTTGTGGGAGAGGCGCTGGTGGGCAACGAGGCTGTGGATCAGCTGGTAAGTAGACAATACTGTTTAAAAGAGAGGAGGCTTTCATGTACCCCCCCACCCCCCCACCCACACACACTTTTGTCAGATTATATTGTATTAAATGGTTAAATTGTATTTGTAACTTGGCATCCCTATCTCAGAAACCCCCCACTTTTGGACAGCTTGATTCGCTGCTGTCTGTACTGATTGGTTAGCCTGAAATGGTGTCTTATTCAAAGAGAGATCAAAAAGTCAATGTATCATCAAGGTAGCATCAACAGATCACGTATGGGAAGATATTTAGTCTTGAACAATATTGTAAACTTTCAACTGCAATAGAAAATTCAGAATGATAACTTCTTTTGAATTTTTTTTATGAATAACCATTGCTAATGAATGATATGAGGGTCTAATTTACAGCTTATCAAGCCTTAGAATATTAAGTATTGTGTGTAAAATTGTCTGTTGCGTTGATATATGACAAATCAGACCAAGTGGAAAAATGTAAATTCATGTCCTGATATTTCAGAAATATTGTTAGTAAATATTTGTGCTCTGAAATGTGTGTTTGCAGGTTAAATTTAACCAGGCACTGGCTGATCATTCCATGTCTGATCACCCAAGACTCATTGATGGCATTGTTCTCACCAAGTTTGATACCATTGATGACAAGGTAGGGCTGTCCACCTGTTACTCTACAGTGTTTGTCTGTAAATTAAATGATTGTGTGTAAAGAAAAGGTTTCGTCATGGAACAGACTGATTTTTATTTTATTGTCTGTAGGTTGGAGCTGCAATTTCTATGACCTACATCACAGGACAGCCCATTGTTTTTGTGGGTACTGGACAAACATACAGTGACCTGCGCAGCCTCAACGCCCGTGCTGTAGTCAGCGCCCTAATGAAGGCCTGATCTCCCACCAGTTTACACCAAAGCGCACACTTGGAACTGGTTCTGGATAGTCAGTATAATTTCCTAGTTCTCTCAGTTAAGGAACAAATATTCTGAAATGACCACATTTTAAGGTTTTAGGCTTTGTCCCCGAATGGCCATAGGAAATGCTCGTTAATATCAATTTGTATAGGGTCACATTTTAAGTTTTTGACTACAGAAGGCTCATATATTACTAATTATTTATTTTTTTCCGCTAAAACAATGTGATCCCACCTGGTTTGTTTTTCCCCCAGATCTGAGTTTTCGATCTTTTGTATTTAAGGTACCTGTCCATTAGGGAGAATTAATGCATTTTCCTCTGAATAAACGGGCGTTCTAATTCAGGATCAGAGCCAGTGTAAACATTGTAGTGACTGACATGCCTACACAACCAATCAAAATCAGTGCTTTTGAAAATCCCACCACTGATGCCGTCTGCCTCCATCTCGATGCGTTTATGATGGCCTTCAAATCACAACTCTCTTGCACACAGACAAGCTTTATTTAGTCTGGGAAAGGAAATATGTCTTGATTTTTATCAGGCTGATAAGAAGGATAATTATTTTTGTTATGCCTCCTCTATACGTCTTGCTGTGTGAAAGGGCAGCCCAAGTGTTCCTGTTATTTTGTCTGTTCCAAACATAGAGATATGGGACAAACACAAAGAAAAAATAAAGGAAATCTAATATATTCCAAGATTTTTTTTTTCTGTTGCTCTTTTTCACAATTTCAGCTCGATTTAAATAGTGTAAATTTATACATTTAATTAATAATAATCATGGAATTTGAACAGATTTTAAGTAAAAGGAGTTGTCCCTCCAAGACCTGCCAATCAAGACCTCCCATTACCTAAAACTTGAATTACTGTAATGGCTATGCCATATTTAGTATCATGAATTGCATCTCAGTGGGTGTTTTCTGTGCTTTCAAGCACATCCAGCCCTTCTTTATATCTTACAAAAAATGCCCTCCTCCCACCGCAGTCACAGTATTGCACAGGTAATCCACTTGAGCGCCCAGCCTGATGAGAACATCTGTATGTGAAAGTAAAAATGAAGACAGATGCTA
Organism: Ladigesia roloffi; assembly: GCA_037577295.1. Taxonomy (NCBI): domain Eukaryota; kingdom Metazoa; phylum Chordata; class Actinopteri; order Characiformes; family Alestidae; genus Ladigesia; species Ladigesia roloffi. Next base: position 15,929,438 of record JBBKCR010000018.1, read on the forward strand.
GTGTGTTGTTTCAGTTCATCTTTTGAGCTCATTCAGGAAAATCAGGACTATAAGGACATAAAAATGTATGTAGTGTACGATTTCAAGAAGCTTTTCAGTAGGAGTGCTGATCTAGGATCTGTTCCTGTGAGTGAGATCATGGTAAATACGGTAAATAGTGAGAAATCTGATAATAAATCATTCTTATACAGAGATGCTTCAGGAATGCAGACCCTGACGCCCAGTCACGGTGCTCGTTTCTGGATAAATGAACATTGGAAGCTTTAGTCTTAACCTGGGAAAGCCGCTATTGGACTCATGTTCATGTTGGTTCATCTCTTAAGACTTACAGACCCACGAGTGTTGTAGGAGTTGTTTTTTTCTGTACATGCTTAACGCTAGTTCTCAGTCTGTATTACAGCTGCTTGTTGTTTCAGAAAGGCTCCTGTTGGTTTAGGTGGCACTAGTTCTGTACTGCTGGTCTATGAGATCTTTTATGAAATTGTACCATTGGACTTGGGTTTTTATTTTATATCCTGCCAAACAGAGTCTTCATTTCCAAGTAGCAGAAAAAGACTGGAGAGCAACAGAGATTTGTTAATTTATGAGAACATATAACATTTTCTAAATAAAGCTGCAAAAAAAATGTTTAGTGACTGTTTTCAATTCCACAAAATCTGTTTTGCGACTTTAGGTGAGATTTAATTACTGGAACAACTGGCCTGGAATTCATATCTTGGCCTGGAATTCTGAGAATTTTTGACACCTACAACATTTTTTGTAAAAGTATGACTACAGACCGAATGTATGCTGGAGTGGCATGGCAGGTTTACATAAACAGCTATTCTGAGGTTTTAAATTGTGTCCAGATAAAAACAACAAAAAAATGTATTGCTGGGCTGCTGAAGATGCGACTTGAGCTCTGTAACCACTTGTTACATAAGTGTGAGATATAGTGAGGCATCTGAGTGCCATCTCTAATTCAAGACACTCAAATGCTTTATTAGGCTTCATATGGTGAGAAAGCTTAGCCTGAACAGCTAAAAGTAAATTGGTCCCTTACAGTCATGCATGAACACACAGCAGGGCAGTCCCAGCATTTAATCCAGGAAAGGAATTCTGGGTTTTAAACCCTAATAAGTGTTGTGATGTAATGGAAAAACTCCTGGACTGTGGAAAAAGCCAGCAGTAACTGGTAGAGTTATTTCTCATTCTAGTGAAGTTTATTTCTCGTTCTATCATTTAAGAGTCATTTATGTGCAAAGATGCTTTTGGTAATTCAGCCCAGAGGTTGAGACAGAGATAACTGCCCTTATTCTGAATGTCCACGTCACTCGCACGTGAAACTAACAAGTGGTCCTTTTGAAATGGAAATGTACAGTTTTCTACTAGTTCATCGAGCATGGCCCAAAAACATTCCAACATATCCCATAAATAATGAACCAGTGTTGTATGGTACCAAACAAAAGTTTTATTTTAAAATAATACTTATAAATACCCAAACCAAGAGAATTTGGACAAAAATACACAAAGTAAAAATACAAAAGGATTTTAACAAAAAAATTTTTTATTTTATCTCTACCTACCAGGGAGTGCTCAATATATGTCCATTCCAGAGTGAAGAACGAGATGAGGGGCCAATTATTTTTTCTCAACAAGAGTCAGCAGTTTTTTTTAATTAATTCTAATAGAATCTTAATTCAGGTAAAATTCAGGGTTTTTTTAAACATTTTACCTTTAGTGTGTGTGTCACGCATATGGACAGGTCTTGAAAGTACTTTCAATCAATCCTGGATTTCACACTGATGTCGTGGTGGGTTGATGTTGAACAGAATGTAATTTAGCTTCTATTTCTTTTACATCAAAACTCAGAATGTTCTCCCCAGAGGTTGTGGCACCTTTCCCTTATTACCTGGCAATAAGCTCAGCTAGCGAGTCTGAGGTCTGCTGTGGGCGAGGGACCAGCGACACCAGACAAGACTGGAGGGGTCAGAAGAACTCTGACATTGTTGTGTCTACACTGAGACTCCAGACTGTCATGAGTGGGAGTCTGGACAGAGAGAAAGGGAGAGCCACATTTAAAGTCCAGCAGGAGGGCACCCAAAGCCACAATACACAAAACGTCGTCCTCGCAGAGAGGAAGCTTTGAGAATAAAAAGCTATGAATTGCTGTATTCAAGCAATTCAACAGCTACTGCTGCAAATACAGTAAACCAAAATATCAGAAGAATAATTCAGAATGAACATTACATAATAAAAGTCCCTAACCTTGCAGCAAGTTCTTCTGTGTACTAAAGCCATTTTGGTTTTCCTGTACATCTTCTGTGGGAAATCCTGAGAGAATAGAACAAAGTTAGTGTAGCAGCAGAAAAAATATGTCTAACAAGTCTACAAAACATTTTCAACATGTATTAAAATCCTGGTATACACATTCTGGGCTGGCATTTAAGAAACTGAGATCACTGCAATTCGGCCTTTTTACTTCATTCATCAGGACGACCAGTGTGTGACGGATCATTCTCAGCACAGCAAAGACCCTGACATAGAAGTGCTATGCCATGGCAAGTTGTAAAATTGATTGCTATAACCAGATGTGATTCATTAACAGTAGGCTATAGCCTCCAAGCAACATATTTCTTAACATATTTACTTTTTATCTCTATTGTTAGATTATTTCATAACTTGGAACAATAATCAATGCATTTGTGCAGTTGAGTGTGTGTGTGTATTCTGAGCATGATTTGTCTTTGCCCTGACATTGTACCTATGGATTTCTTATATCCTGCCTTAACCAAGTAGAAACATGTAGCTTGTGCTCACCACAGCCATTGGTCACCACGTCCCTGTTGCAGATCTCATTGGCCAAACGTTCAAAGTATTCTGGCAGGTCAGCATACTCATTGCCATAAGAAATTACTTTAATGCCCTTGTCAAGCATATTGTCACGGAGCTTCTTGAACTCTCCAACGTCCTCTCTGCGCACCAGCATGAAGTGCTCCAGGTCCGACTTGTGCTTGACTGCTTCCAAAAATAGAGCCTGGAAGGTGGTGTCATCCACGGTCCGTCCACACCCCAAGAATACAAATGATTTGGTTTCATACAGCTTTTGGATCTCCCTCTACAGGCCAGACAAAAATACACTCATTGAATGGATGCTGACCACAAGGTATTTCTGTAACTATACACAAAAACCCTCTGCAAGAGTATTGTCTGTGCGGTACTACAGTAAACCCCTGAACTTTGCGGGGGTTACATTCCATGAGCACCTGTGGATTGTAAAATTCCGCTAATTTGTGATGTGGTAAAAACCCTAAATTTACCCCCGAAATGGACTGACACTTTCAAAGCTCCCGCCACTTAGTACAGCGGTATTTCACCGTCCCAAGATGTGCTTAACCAAAAAATTATATCGAGAGGAAGCTGAATTTACATTAATATTTGTTAGAAAATAATATTTTTCTTAATCTTTTAGCACTAAAATCATGAAAAATTTTACACTGCCACGGAAAAAGTGGAAGATAGTTGTGGTTTCCGCAAATATGTGGGTTTTTTTAATGATCAGGAATTAGTTCAGTACTGGGAAAAATTACTGAAATGACTGAAGCACAAACTCTGAACCGCAAATTCGCAAAGGTTTACTGTATTCCTCAAAATATATTTCAAGATTATTTAAAAATTCTTGCTAAAACACTAAATTCACAATCTATGCACATTTATTTTTTGTTATCCACCTTGAGATTTGAGATAAGGACTGAAAGACAAACGATAAAAACTAAGTAATATCAAAGGAACAATAGAAAACATATTGAAACTTGTTGTAGAGATATACAGATCTTATACAGATGTTATATACTCAGTAACCCAAACGACTATATCATTATGAATTACCTTGTAAAATTTAAGATTAGCCCTTTACACAAGCATGTACTGAATTTTGATTGGCTGTTGGTCGCCATTTATCAAACCTCTTATTACCTGTCAGACATATGGGGCTACAATCATGCCAAGTTTCTGGTAGATTGGTGCAATGTCCGAGTATATATTATTGTCAACCACACAAAAATATGTGACTATATAACGAAGCGATGGCGAGGGTTAATTTTATGTCATGTCAGAATCTAGTGTGATCAATCTGAAAACATCTACAATTTCTCAACTATTATTTACAGCTTCTTATAATATGCTGATTATTTGAAGCCTTTTGCACAGACTCAATGATCAAACAATTTGATCATTACTGTAACTTCAACCTAAAATTACAAAGTTTTGACAACAAAGACTCAACAGGAACAGGGAAACCAACAGGGTCAACACTGAACTCTTAAGTGTAAACAAAACCTTTTACACAACACTAAAATAACTAACAATGCTATAAACATTTCATGGCAGATGTCATGAGTTGTCATGACCGATTAAAGTGTTAATACATTAGTGCAAAGTCACTATTACTTGTACTTGTATCTGTCTTGGGAAATACACAGGCGATGTCATGACCTTAAATTAGCTGTTCATAAACACTGATTTCACATAATGCTGCATGTGATGACATTTACTGGTCATCATAACATGACACAGCACTTGACATAATGCCGCATGGAATCTGCCACAAAAGTATTGTCAGTATTATGTCAGAACTGAGTAAACAGATAAACATACATTTTACTACAATGACTAGGATCATATTCATCAAGCATTCAGAACTCCTAACACTCCTAACTACACTTAAATGTTTTAGGAATGTTTTTTTTAATGTATGTTGCGTCATATTGTTAAGCAGTTTGTTACCCAAAAATCACTCAAATACAATGTGATAAAAGTTATGTTACAGTCTGATTGAAGCATGGTGTAAGTAGTTAAAAAACAATATTATTTTCATTCAACCTACACCCTTGCAGAGGGTTTATCTATTTAGGTAGGACTGATAAAAAAAAAAACAAACAAAAAGGTAATAGGTCACGATCAGCCACAGAACTGAAAACGACCTTTTATGTCATAAAAGTAAAAACAGAATAATAAAAAATAAAAATGTGCATTATGAAGGGTGTTCAGTTTGTTGCATTTAGGCATTTTCAGTCAGATACTAAACACCCAGGTCTTCATGGTAAATTGCTAACTGGCCAATGGCTAAAATATGTTTCAGAATGGCACTCACACTATTAAAATTTTTGTTCTCTTAATAAGTGCTACATTTATTATTAATAATAAGCAATTCCTTTTCAAGGAACATGGTTAAAAAGATCAGGTTTTGATAACCAGGCACATAACAGACAAAGTGTATTCCATAAGTATTCAATGGTTTTTAACAACTGGGAACATTTATGCAGATGTGTGTGTATCAACTAGGCCATTAAAACTTGCTTCAACAGCTTTAAACTTGACTCCGATTTTAGAACCGAGACCTCTTATTTCTCTTGGGACTGTACAGATCTCGACTGTTCGTATTGTGTACAGTGTACATCAGGGGGTTTGGCTTGCTTACCTGGTGCAAAACAGGATTCAACAGGAAGCGTTCACACTCGCTCTAACAATCCACACTAGAGTTTAGATTCTCCGCGGTTCCGGGCCGGGCCGGGTCGGGCTGTGATCAAGCATTTGATTTTTTTAATCATCACACTTAATAAAAAAAACTGTCGGGTTTAAATCGGGCTCGGGACGATAATTACAGTTAATGTGTCGGGCCGGGCTGGGCTCGGGCACAAGGTACACGGGCTCGGGTTTGGTCGGATCTCATTTTTTGGGCCCGATCTAAACTCTAATCCACACAAACAGCACAGTTCACACTAACAGAGGACTTTCGTTCAGTCGATCCAGTCCTGCCAAATGTGCACATGCCCTAACACAACCGAGATGTTGTCTATTGAATATTGTCAAAAGCACAGTGAGCTTTAAACTCTTATAGCCTTGAAGACTATCTGAGGCACTCTAGGGGTCAATTCTAAAACCACTGATATGAAGGTCAAACTTTGCTCACCATGACTTCAGTGTTCCTCAGAACATTCTGGTAACCGGCTGGATGCAGCACAATGCCACTGGGGTTTGTATACACGCCATGGATATGGAGCACACTCAGCCTTCTTTTCTCCTGAGCCCACTCCAGGACCTACAGTCACATATAAACAAACAATTTTCACCTGTAGAAAAATCAACTGCATAAAATGTTATAAATTAGCCCATGATAGGCTCCACACATCTCAATATTTATACCACTATTTAATATAAGTGTACATATATGATGTATTATTACAAATGTATATTTATAACATTTGACAGGTGAAATGAAGCCCATCTTGTTACATTGGCACCAGTCAAGGGGTGGGAATGCATTTGGCAGTAAGTCAGTTCTTGAAAATTGGGGATCATCCTTTGATCAGGAAGTCATGGGTTCAATTCCCAAGACTGCTAAGCACCACTGAGGTACCCTGAGTAAGGTATTGATCCCATGCTCGGCTCCCTGGGCACTGTGTTCCTGGCTGCCCATTGCTTCACTTGAATAGGTTAATTAAATAGGAAGAATTTCATGCTGTTTACATATGTACCAGACACCTCAGTGTGACCCCTGAACCTCATGGATTTTTTCCCGTAATGTTACTAGAGGCCAAGCACTCCCCATCATAGAAATGGTACTCCGTGATGGATAACGCAACCTGCCACACTGCAAAAAATGTCCAGGAACAGTTTGAGTGTTCGTGGTGTTGACCTGGCCTACATAATCTCCCAGATCTCAATGTAACCCAACACCTGTCGTATGTGCTGAACTTACAGGCTTCTAGGATTCATGCCTTAATGGTTCAGGGGTGCACGAGGGGATCTACACAATGTCATGCAGGCGGTTTCAGCGTAATAATTCCGGCATAAATAACACCCCACTTAAAATGTACTGAAACTTGCCCTACATCTCAGAGAGTGATGCCACCAAATGTAAAGTGGTGCTTAAAGGGATAGTTCACCCAAAAATGAAAATTTGATGTTTATTTGCTTACCCCCAGGGCATCCAAGTCGAAGGTG
>JBBKCR010000018.1:15953041-15966797 GCA_037577295.1 Ladigesia roloffi
TCACATTCTGCTTGCTAAGATGCCAGACACGACAGGTTAAAAAAAAAAAAAAAAAATGACGGAGAATTTCCAGTTGATTGAACATTACCAACTGTAATGTGGTGATTCGTGTACAAATCCTCTGAATCGTAATCTGGTATGTGACAGCACATCCACATCTAAATTGATTATACACTGGGAGCTATGATTTTGTTTGTCTTTGCATTGTGATTTGCATATTTTCCTTTGCAGCCCAGCCATTCAGCCTTTGCGTATTTTATCATCTGAATATCCAGCACATTTTGTGTTGGAGAGGGAGCATTATTGCTGGAGATGTAGCATTATCTGTCTTTCACTTTCTAATCCCTTGAGTAATCACAGTACCTGTTTTCGGTTACCGCCTTACCTTATCATTAACCTGAGGTGGCCACCTCTGGAACCTTATAGGTCAAAGTCCAGAGCCGTTGGGTCATTTTTGTTCTCTACCTCAGTAAAGCTGTGGGCAGTAAATGTTTATTTTAATAAAAGATATAAGAATGTAAATAAAGATTGAATGTGTTTGCTTAATCAAATCTCAATTTGTCCTAATGGAAGTGTGTAGTTTTACTTGTAGTAACCTTTAAAACCTGGTTTGGCTTAGTCAGTACCTCATTAAATGAAATCAGGTGTGCTGCATGATTTTATGATTTTATTCAAATTTGGAAGAACACTTCTAACCAACTCTAAATCTATTAATAGCTTTTTGAAACAAGAAACTCCTGATATGTTTAATCATTTTCTGTTTGTTTGCATTCTTAAGGTAACTTGCATATTTTGCTGGTAGAAAGATTATTGTCCAAAAACCTTTGCAAAGTACAGAATACACAAAATAAGGCAAATGAAACTGAACACAGACATCTTAAGACAAAAATTTAACATGCAGTTAACACTAAAACATTTCATGTTCACATTAAACACATCGCAAGTGCTGCTGCCGATTGTTCTTTGATTCCCACACAGGTGGCTCGTCCTTTCCCCAATCAGTGCAATGCTGTCCAGCCTGGGCTTCCATTGGCCGAGATCCCGAACCGGCGGTCCACATTCTCCACCAAGCTTCAGGCACCCAATGATGTTGCATCAATTTAATAAAAGTGTTGGCTGGCTTCACCCTCCCAATGCAGGTGATAGGACTAAGCTGTGTCTGAAATGTTTTACTGTGCCCTAAATAAGGACAAATGCACTTTTCGGACACATCCTACACTACTGTTATCCTGCGAAAATCAAGAAGAGGAGCGAGGCGGAGGAGAGACGGGGGAATGTGGGATTAAGGCCCACTTGCACCTTTTCACTTTCTCTCTCACCGCAGTGGACAGTAGTACAGGTCGACCGATGTATCGGCACCGATAGGATATCGATAAAAATCCACGATTTTTCCAGGTTGCAGTTTTGTATGTAACTTTTTAAAAATGTATTTGTAGTTTTAATTTTTGTTTCATTTTGAAAGCATGTCTTTAATTTACCTCAATACTGACTAATATACTCAAATTTATATCATGTAGCACATTTTCATTATTCAGTAGTTTTTTTGTTTGTTTTTTGTAATAAAGTTCAGGACTATTTTACATGGAGTGTTATATTTTAATGTATTTATTTTTTAATCCAGTATTTTAAAAACTATCAGTTAATTAATCGGTTATGGGCAAGTACAGACCAGCCTAGCTATCGGAATCGGTAAAATCCAATATTGGTCTACCTTTGACAGTAATGCCCCCCTGGACGGATCTATTCGTCACTGTGCCCGCCAGACCCCACCATATGTGCGGGCCGTGTCTGAACTAGAGAGACAAGATGTGTGTTTATGATACATTTCCAAGATCCTGCACACTATTGAAGCAACAATTAGTAAAAACGTAACATTCCTAGTGTCCAAAATTAACTAAAAGTCACCTCCCCCTGTTCACTAGTTAACCCCCTATATAGTAAACACGATGTAGTGAACGAGTGATCGAGTGGATGAGTGCATTTTTCGAACACAGGGCAAGTTAGTTGGTGAAACTGAAGATGACTAAATTGATCAGAACGGAAAAAAACAGCAGTGGAACACCTAAATAACGTACTTATAGAGAAGTTTTGGGGATTTATTCGAGAGTTTTACTATGTGAAAATGTACTTTTAGTGCTTGTTATCATCACAGCACTGCTCTGATCTAAAGTAGCAAAATTTAGGCACCAAAAATATCTTGACTGACCGACCTGAGAGACGCCCATAACAAGATTAACTTAGTCATTGGTTACAGGACCCCTGGAGACACTGAGGGTAAAGGGTCTTGTTTTTATTTTAAAACATTACTATATCCTTTGACTCCATGTTGTTTTGCTATTATATTAAGTGTATGTCAGTACAGTGCAAGAATATTTATCGCATAAGAGGCTTGTCCTACACATTTTAGCATCAATTATACCTGTATCTCATCATCATCACTGAAAACCCAGCTGGAATGAAGAATTAAACAGATCGACCTTCAAATGTAAAGGTCTAAACATTTCAGTTCCATTAAAGTAAAAAAAAAGGTCTACAGAAAATAATTAACAGGGTTTTATTACTATGCTTAAATGTAGCTCTGTCCGTGCTTCATGGTACACGTCTGGTTAATCTAGTATTTCCTGGTAATACAGTATTTCCTTATACTATAATATCAAACCATGTCTCCTCCTCCGCAAAGGCCACTCAGGCATGATTCATCTTACCTTGGTCATGAGGGCAATTAAACTCGGTCACACCTTTTTCTCATAAGAAACCTGTACATAGCGATCCCAAAATTATTATTCCAATCTTAGTACACATAAGGACACCATTCTGGCTGAAAGGAAGTAGTTCATGTTAAAAATATTTTCATATCTCAAACAATCGCTCAAATTATTACATTTTCACAATTTTAAGGGCCCATGTCCTAGTGTTTTTAACTTTTCCCCTGAACTAAAAATTGACAAGTAGCTTCCATTCATTGTCGCTGTCCAATAAAAAAAACCCCAAAAAACATCACACTCCTCCTTAACTAAAGTTTATTATGAATAATTTGAACACAGCTATTCTTCACAGCATGTGAAACCTGATTTGCATAACTACACACAAAATAAATAAAACGTTTTTATGTTAAGTTAAAAAAAAGTATGTCTCACCTTGACACGTGAAAATACAATTTTGGAAAGGAAATAAACAGGATTTTTAATAAAATCTATATATATATATATATATATATATAAAAAAAGGCAAGAATAACTTGGTTGTCCATGATATGGAACCAGAGGAGGATTAGAAGTGATTATCAAAAGGTAATCGGGTGGAATAATTAGCTCAAAAAAGAAACGTGAAACATGATCATGTCAGCACGTCAACATGGGGCTGTGCATGTTCCTCCAAAGTCTGTTAGTTTGTCTCGGCGTTCGCCGATGGACCAGGAGCAAGTTTTTGTGCACACATGCATTCTCCCTGTCCTGCCCACGGATGTCAAAAGTCTGGAAGCCATTGTGCTTCTCTGCAGGGATCCCCAGGGCCTTAAAGCACATCCCTGTGTAGACATCGTCAATGGGGAAAAGGGGGATATATTGGGAAATGCTGAGGAGAGGTTGGAGAAGAGGTCCAGAGAAAAGAAACCCTCCACCTCCAGCATAGGGTGGGTATGCACCTTCGTAGAAAGACTGGGGGACATAATATTTGATGTTCACGTCTCGCAATGGGCTGGCGTCCGAGATGATCTGACCTGTGTACAGTTTCTCAGCTTTGCTGGGCTCTAGAGACTGTAGGTAACTCAGTATGGCTGGTGTGTTGGCAAAAACATCATCATCGCCCTTAAAAATGAAGGACACCTGGGGGCAACGCTGAAAAGCCCATTTAATAAACACATGCTCCTTCAGGGTCAGATTGTAAAAAGAGTCTTGGAAGTCCCAGACCAGCAGGTCTCCAAACTCCTGAGCCTCGAAATGTATCAGCTTTCGCAGATTAGGTTCGTCTACCAATGGACTGCCCAAAAGAAAGAGCGTTCTGACCAGGACCCCCTGGTACAGCCCCTCTTTTCCCCAGGTTTCTCGAACTGCCTGCCTCCGCTCAAAGTGGCTCGGGGTGGATTTAATGGCGAACAGAAGAAAAACCTTGCCCTCAGCTGAGGAACATTTGTTAGGTTGGTCAATTAGAAGCTGTGGATTCCGACAGTGCATGCCTTGAAGAAAGTCTTGGTAGAGCTCAGGGTAATTCCTAAAATCCTGTATGTTCATGTGAAGCAATTCCATGCTTTCAGGCCGGCACAGAGAGCCGTTCGGCTGGTCCCGCTCCGTCAGATTTCCTTTTGGGTCCAGCTGTCTGAGCATAGCGTGAAGTTTTCTGTTCCAGAAAGCTCCGCCTTTCGGAATATCATTTATAAAGCTCTCAGAAACTTTGACTGGCTGAACTGTAACTACTGCTGCTACTTCAGTGTTTGACTTAGTCTCCTCACTGCTCTTGTTTGGCTTGACAGTGATTGTGGCCCCTGTTACCAAGTGTGTGGAGGTTACTAGAGGTGTTCCCACTTCTGGTCTCTGGTTGTAAGAGACTTGCAGGTTTATCATCGAATAGAATATTACAAGGATAAAGGCGCTGAACAGCAATATAGCAATAAGTGTCCTTTTACGACGCATCATCATTGTCACTGTCCCGTTCTTTGTTGGAACCAGAAGATTAGAGGAACACCAACCTGTAAAAAAAACAAAAAAACCCCCAATAAATTAAAATTTGGTCAAGTACCCTTCCTGACAAAGAATCAGTATAGCATCAGGACTACAGTTTAAGCAACCAATAATGGTCTGGAAATCGCTTGTGTGGTAAAAATGTGCTGAAGACTACAGCAACTGTTCTGGAAGTAAGGTCTGTGGTTTGTGTTAAGAAGATGTCACGGGCCACTAGATCAGTGATGTTCAGAGTGCATGTTTGCCTCCCCTTCCAACAAATGGTCACGTGTACTTATTAAAACTGGCTGAGCCAAACAAGCCAAACCTGATCATTTGTCTTGTCCTGATCCTACATGGGCAGAATAAAGGCACAGTCTAGGGCATTCAGTTACCTGCACCGCAAATGTACTAACTTCATTCACTGTGTAAAAGGGACATATTTGTTTCCTTTCATATGTCCTAAACAGGAAGTAAATTAAAATAATGTGCTGATTCGCTTTTCTTTGTTTTCAGCAGAGCTATAGGCCCTGATGAAGACACACACTCAACACAACATGTGGAATACTGAACTATAGATATGGTGTACTGCCATTCATAAGCCTTTTATTCATAAATGACAGGAAATAACATGCAGGAAATGTATGTAAACAGTAGATTACAGTTAGCACAGTCATTGGTAACAACCAGAGTTTTGTTCAGACCGGAATGTACAGCTGACTATAAAGATTTGGCCACTTAGTTCAAAGTAAGTTTCCTGCTGCTTGTTTCATATGTACTCATTATTTTTTTATCATTTTCTGCATATTTTGGTCTTTCACTCATTAGTGCTTGTTTCTTGTTACAGCTAATGCTTTAATACAGTCTATGCCTAAACTGTTTCATATTTTATGGATAGCATTTTTCTTTTTTCTGTTTTAGGTCCTCGGAAAAATGCCACTTTTCTTACCCAGTTTCACTCAGCTTAACTTTTAACCGTTCATCACAATTGTTCAGTGAAGTTCTTGCTCATTTGCGTCAAATAGGATCATTAGTCGTCTTAAACAAACAAATTCAAATAAATGACATTGGAACATCTAAGCTGACGCAAACTAAAGAGCTTGTCGTGAAGTAACTGAGGAATCCTGCGGACATTTAGAGAACGTAAACACGAGAACCTGCGGACAGAGAGCGTGTATCCTGTTCTCATATTTCCATCATCCTTCAGTGTGATATATAAAATGCTAATACAAAAAACCTGGAACAATGACAGCGCTGTTTTTATTTCTGACACTACCAAAGGTCTCTAGTGATTAATTAACCAACATCAACCGCTGCACTGGATCCCCAGTGAGGACGCCACTGTGAGCTTAGTGATAACCACAGGTGGTTACAGGGTTACCTCCACTACAGCAAAACTAGGCGCGGATTTAAAGGAACTTAAACAAGGCAATAGTAAAACAAATCTGTATTTTAAGGGCCGCAGTCCTTCACTGTTGTTGACAAAAGCAAGATAGGTCCTTTTCGTCTTCTATTGTCCTTATGAAGTGAAACCAGCTTTTAAAAATCTATGAAATGTCTAAACACTTACTAAAGCACACACTTAGTCTTTACTTATCCTTTATTTTATTTTATTACTTATATTTTTTTTATTTTTATTAAAATCTTTCTTTTAGTATTTATATATTTTTTATGTTAGTCCTACTCTTTCATTTTTATCTTACTTTACTATTTACTTTAACTCAGCATTTGTCTGTGGATAGCAAAAAAAGAATTTCATTGGACAGAGAAATGCAATTTCTTTGTACATTTGACAATAAACGCTTTGAATCTTGAATCTAAACATGTTTATCTGCATTTTAAGATTTATAGTATCTTAACAGTGCATTCTAAGCTAGACCAGTAAACTGTTAAGTGTAGCTCCACTATTTAGTTATTCATAAAAATAACACGGAAATTAACGTGTGGTTTATATAGTAATATGGTGCCATTTCACACATTTGTGCTCAAAACCCTTCCGATTTAATAATAGCTGAGGATTAAGTTCACCACAGACTATTTCAATATTTGTGATGAAACATACAATTAGCTTGTTCATTAATAATAAAACTAAACAAAATGGAACACAATGCACTTAACCCAACCTTCATTTACCTCCCCGGAAAATACACGAAACACTTCATTTGAAGTAAATGGCCGCTATTTGTGAAACAAATTTTACCTCTTATTCAGCCTCAACTCGAGCACCTTTCCCCCCTATTTCCTCCATTTCCGGTGTGGGAAATAAAAGTCAAGATTTTGTGTATTTGTTTGGTAGTGGAAGGTGACCTAGTACGAGTTTTCTGGCTAATCATGGTTAGGACTTGGCTGGTCTGAAATCCCACGCAATGGTGAACATACCCAGCCAGGACCGTATCAAGCTTTCCAAGAGTGGGGGTGTTCTGGGTTCGGACGCCAAATTATAAATACAATTTAATCAATTTAATACAGTTTAATCTGACGAAAGTGGGATGGGGTGGGGGTGGTGAACCCCCCGTGTGCTACGCCCCTGAACATACCCACTTCTTTTCTGACAAAACAACACAAAAGCTCTAACTACGCACGTCTCTAATTTGTAATTAAGGCGCCTGGTGTAACAGATGTGCTGATTTGGTGTCAGATGCGAACCACTCAGCCAAAGAGGAAGCAAAGTCACCAGCCTTATACCCCGATGGTTTCCTTTTTTCACCTGTTTCTAAAAGATTTTGTGCAATAGTCACGAGAAGGAAGCAGTCTTATCACGCCACTCCAGGCTTCTCAACGGAAAGCCAGTGGTACTTTGCCCCTCTGCTCTATGCGTGCGAACAAACAGCGCTATTAGCACTTGTGTGTTTGCAGGTTTAATGATTTCTCCATTATTTAATCCAGCACACCCTGAGCTCTCCAGATAATCGGTAACTCAGAAGGCAAGACCTACTCGTATATTCCTCCCAGGTAATATATATATGCCTTGTATTAAATGTGCCCAAGTGTTTGGTTCGGACATCATTTCATGTATCTGAACGCAAACATGTCACAGGTGGTATGGGCTTGTAGATTTCTCACCCAGGTGGGGAAACAAACATCCATCTAAACGTTCAAAAGATCAAAACTCCTTACCGACGTAGGGGTTGGAAGGATGGACACATGCTCCTCCACGGAAAATGTTCGGAGCAGCCCCGATATTTTAGGATTGTCATATTCCAAGGGCTGGATGTGTGAGATGTCTCCGAGTCGTGGCCCCGACGGCCGCCGCCTTCACGATGTGAAACTCAAAACCGTTCTCAGGAAGGGTATTTACATACTCATTTGCATATTGCTTTGTGATTGGATGTTATTCAGTGAGGGCGGGATCTGCAACAAAAAAAACTCGAAGTGCGGCCAACTCTCCCCTAAGAAAAATCTGTAACATATCTAAATACAAAATAATTCAGAAAGTCTTAAACTGTGGGATATTAGAAAAAGTCAGCTTAAGCAGCAAACTGAAAATGAGAAAACGCTAAACGTTTCTTATCTTTCTAAATATAAATCAGAAGACAGATAATCAGACCAAATCAGACAGTGACCCTTCCTTAAGCAAATGCGTTTATGTGAAGCTCTTTATTTACGCATTTCTTATCGTGTTAACTATGCTTGTTTGTCTTTGCCGTTTTGCACATGCAACACTGCTGCTATCGGTACAAATACAAATTCAGACTTGTCTGTACAGTACAAAATCAGACTTGTATTGTAGTCGCTGTCTACTAAACTTGTTTTGTTGCTCTTGTGTTTTTTTTCTCTCTCTCACTTTATCATATGTGCGATTGTGGTGCGGTTTCTGTGGTCTTGGCGGAATGTTGTATTGTTTCACTGTGTTTGTGTGACATGACAATAAACTCAACTTGACTAGAAATATATAATTAAAATTATCTACCTAATACTGTGTAGGTCTCCTTTGTGCTGGCAGCTCCTACCTCTCAGAGCAGAAATAAGCGAAGGAACGTTGACAGCACCAAGATTTGATTTTGGCAACAGATCCTGTGCGTTGCACGACAGGTAAGACCAGTTTTTCCAGGACACCTTTCACACAATCGGGGCACTTTGGAGACAACTGTGTCACAGTGATGTGTCCAAGTCAATATTTTGGGGAAACAAACCATCCCCGGCACGCAAACCAATCTCAGTTCTTCGCCGTGCACCATGGGCAGCTTGATTTTTTATATCTATTCACCTCAATATTCTGCTTTCGCTGCCTCACATTTTGATGTATCATCTCTCTCCTGATCTTCCCTCAATCTCCTCATAGTTAGTGTGAAATCACTACAACATATAAACAGTTTTTTATTGTACATATCTTACAAACAGAAATATTCTTTCAACAGTACATAATTAACAATATAAAAAAACGTTCTAATCATTTTCTTGCCTAATAAATGAATACTACCATCCTTGGTGAAGTTGTTAATCACTGTCATACCCGCAAGGATTTTTTTCCCATTTATTTTACCAGTTTCGTTTCAACTGAAAGAAACCAGGTTTCGCAACCGCTCCTGTCCTGTGGTATTGCATGTGCAACTTTTCAGAGTTTTCAGACATGAACAGCTTCTGTCCACAGCAGGATCTTCTGTCTTTACATTTAATTTTTCCTTATATGAAAAGCACTTTAAAGAATCCTAATATGTGCTCAACGATGTTAATCCTTTCATCTCCCCCCAAAATTGGGAAATGGATCCATCTCGAACAGGAGCTATAGGAGTAATAGGCAAAAACTATCTAACTAGCTTCCAGTTCCTAGCTAGGCTGGATGGTGGGGAGAGCTAGCAAGCAGTCAAGCTAACAAGCTAATGCTCTTGCTTCTGTTATTCGTAGCCAAATAATAAAATATAATGTAAATATTGTTAATTTGACTGCATTTCTGCAGAGAAAATGCAAAGTGTGCTTGCCCAAATGCAGCAGTTATCTGACCCATCACAGCAACTACATTTATTGCTTTAGCAACCACCCAGAACAGCTGTCCCAATACTTCTGGCCACATTTTTCAGTCTAAGCAGGTGCCTCCCAATACTTGCATCCATGTAGTTTAGTTTTTAACAGGTTTGACCCAATACTTTTGGCCATATAGTTTTGAATGGTGCCACGGTCCCAATACGTTTGTCCATATAGGTCATTGTATGAAGCCTGAAAGTTTCTTTCTCTGAAACTGCATTCATTTCAGTGGGGTATGCTGGTAATAACCAACCGTGTTTGTTTGTTGGAGAAGTTGGCCTGAGGTATTTCATGAAGTTTGGTTGGTTTCGGCCGAAACCCTTTTTTCGGCCATTATCAGCAAGATCAGTGTTTTAGTGGTGAGTCACCTTTGGTATTGAAATGAACTTTCTGTGAACACACCAAAGGTCATAGTGTGAACAGCATAATAATCTTACTCTGTGTTTAACCCATTTGATCCATTCACAGAGTGAAGCAGTGGGCAGCCAGGGACACAGTGCACAGTGCAATTTACTCAAGGGAACCTCAGAGGTGCTTAAGGATCTTGAGATTCAAACCCATGACTTCCTGAGCACAGGTCAAACACCCTAACCACTTGCAGTCTAGGCTTAATCCTTGTCTGGAAAACTGACCGACAATCTGTGGTTCTTGTGTCAGTGACAAACTAGTTTCAGCAGTGTTGTCTGAAAAGCACAGGCAGTAAGTTGGACTGAGTGTTGATTTCCTTATATACTGAAAAAGCAAATACACTTAAGTGCTTTTAGGAACCCCCACAAAGACCCAATTAGAAATGTGAGCATTAAAGCGATAGTTCACTTAAAAATGAAAATCTGATGTTTATTCGCTTACCCCCAGGGCATCCAAGTCGAAGGTGACTTTGTTTCCTCAGCAGAACACAAACGCAGATTATTAGCTTTAGCCGCAGCAGTCTTGTAGTCATTTAATGGAAGTGGATGGACATCAAACCTTTCCAAGTAAAAAAACCATGTACAGAAACGTTGATTACACACTGTGGCTCGTGACGACACACTGATGTCTTAAGACTTGAAATGATATTTTTTTTGTGCGAAACTGGACAGTATTTATATCATTTTTTACCTCTGAAAGACTGCTACGGCTGAAGCTAAAAATCTGCGTTTGTGTTCTGCTGAGAAAACAAAGTCACCTTCGACTTGGAAGCCCTGGGGGTCAGCAAATAAACATCAGATTTTCATTTTTGGGTGAACCATCGCTTTAAGCTTACCTTAAAAATAATAAAACTATAGAAACGACACATGGGCATGCAGTCCCATAATCACTTACTAAAATAGAATGAAATTTTCCATCTGCCTTCTTTTTGCAGTTTTTTTTTGTGTGCAGATGCAAGTTTTGTGCCTTCAAATTGGTTTGTTTAGTCTCACCTTCAAATTTCAAAGAAAAAATAAAGACACCATCAAACATTTGTGGACACCCAGTCATTACAACCGCGTGTGTGTTGAAAACCTGAAGCCGTGTTAGCAAATGTATTGCAAAACATTAGTAAAACTAATTAACTAGATACTTCATTTCAGATTTATTCCTGACTTTCATGATGTGGCATGCCTTGATTATATATAAATTCAAATCTATCAAGACTCATCCACTGAGAAAACAGGTAGGCATATAGGGTAGAGGCTAACATCACTCCATTTAAATCCGAACAACCTTGCCATCATTAAAATAAAAAATATATATAATTATAAGGCTTTAATTTTCTTCAATAAAAAATATATATGAACAGGACTGCAGGTTTTATCAGGAAACAACAAATATATTTTGCTGTGAGCTTCGTATTACAAAAAAGTACTCCATCACTTGATAACCCAATGTAAAGTGCTTTGTGTAGAGTACATGTCAAATTCAGAAGTGGTGGTGTAACATTACGGTCATGTTTCGACTAGACCAGTACTACTCGGAAGTGCTAACATTCCAGACTTTTCAACTAAACAGGCCTCTGCATGTTTAATTACAGGGTATGCACAGTAAAGGAATGGGGTTAGGGGAAATAGTAGGGACACTTGCTTATTGGAGACAGAAATGTCATCAAAAATCTACAGAAAATTGGAATGGAATTAAAAGTGTACTCACAATGAGCATCCTGACAGGATTCATTAAACAAATGGGCTTAAACACATGGCAACAGGTTTTCAAAATACATCTATCGCTGTTGTTTTAGTAGAAGACTACATTGTCTACAAACACGTATTACCTGTTTCTGGACCTAAACCTCATTGTTCTTTTGCAGGCAAAAGCGTCTGTATTCAGAATGAGCCTGGCTGTGCATGAAAGCCATACTCGCATACTGCATTCTGCAGACTGTAAATACATCAAACACTTGGATAGATCAATTTAAAAATGTCAAGGTTTCATTTATTTCATTTACTTTGATTTGTGAAAACTGTCATAATAATTATTCAGGTCTTATTCAATGAACAAAGAAGTAAGAAACAGTATCCCAATGGATCATCTAGCAGTTACACAAGGAAATAAATGATGTGTGTGCATTGAAAGTTATTACTATAAACCTTTATACTGCTACGAATGAAAAAAAAAGCCAAGAATGTAGAGATTGTAACACAACAGAGAAAGGTTTTGTGCATAGTAATAAAAGTGCTCAACACAAACCATGAAACCACACATTTACTTCCTTAAGCAAGGTTTGCAGGGAACTCCACTCCACATCTTAATGGGTTTGTTTTTAAGGCACTCTTCGCTTGCTCATACCTGAACAAGAGGCCCAGTATTTCTTAGTGTTCATCAAGGTGTGACTGTAGGCCAGGCTTGAGCTATGTCAAGACAGAGGCAATCTGGGCTGAGAAAAAGCACTCAGGCACAAAGTCAGTGAGCTGTTGAGGAAAACCACAAAAAAAAAGGAAAAATGCAAAGCGTATCTGTGAAAAGCAAAAAAAAAAAAAAAACAGGAAAGAAGAAGGATAACACTGGGGAGAAGGCAAGGAGGTGAAGTGAGGGATTGTTAACGAAGGTCACTTTCACTATCCTGTATGGTTTTCTTGATACGAAGCAGCATGGTGGTAAGCCACTGATCCAGCCGTGAAATTGTGTCATACTCTTTGACCTGTAAAGGAAGTCAGAGAGAGAGGGAGAAAGAGAGAAAGATAGCGAGAGAGAAAGAGCGAGAAAGAGAGACATTTTCTTTTGTTTAATATATACCTTTAATATTGTTTCAGAATGCACTTGCACATAGCTCCCCCTGAATCCAAGAGACTTCCTCATTCAATAGCCGTCTTGAAATACTATATTGATTTCAGTATTTTTAGTTTTAGCATGTTAAAATACAAAAAAACAGTATATATATTGCAGTGGGCTGGGGCAAATGGTTCACTGAAAAGTCTAATTTACACAAAGTTCACCTTGCCCCAAAGCTGAGTGTCCAAAACATGTTTGGTGTCTGACTTTTTTTTTGTTTGTTTTTTTGGCCCTAGGAATATAGGTTGACCCATATGGGTTGTTCTATGGCCGATACCAATATATATATATATTAGTGCTGACAAGCGATTAAAATTTTTGATCTAATTAATCGCATTTAATTGCACCTACATACTGACTTTACATGACGCAGGTTTTTTTAAACCATTTTTATCACTGACTGAACCAAACATATGAATTAGGTTCCAGTTTATGACAGTTGTAAGTTTTGATACAATTCCTCTTTTCTCAAACACAGCCACCATTATCCTCGCTATTTCCACTCCTATTCAGACCCAGATCACCCTGATGCGTCTCCTACGTCCCCGAGCTCTTTCTCACACACTCAGGCCGTGTAGTGCTGAGACTCCGCCCCTCTGGAGGGAACTATGCTAAAGCTATTAATGCTACGGCGCAGCTGTGCTCCAAAGTTGAACCGGGAGACGTGCGAGTGTCGTTACCAAAAGGCAAATATCCCAGAATCGGCAAAAACATTCACAAGACATCATGGGACTTTTTATTCACCATTTTGGCAAATCTCACACGCTTCCTCGCGCGCTGTAAACTGAACTGCACTCTCTGGATGCTCAGTCATCAGTGATTTGGGAATATGATGTATTTTTGGTCTGCAAACTAGTGACAGCTTAAAGCGTTAATTGCGTTAAAATATTAACGCGTTGTTTTTTTCTGTGATA
>JBBKCR010000018.1:16006344-16019570 GCA_037577295.1 Ladigesia roloffi
CTTCAGTTCGGACCTTCTACTGGGACGAAATGTAATAACTGGACCTCGGGGACTTTTAATTGAATACCCCTGCTCTACATACTAATATATAGAGTGTTGCGAAAGTTGAGTTCTGCTGGGAAGACAAAATAAAACGGAACCTTAGCCAAAAGACGGTACTGCCAACAAAGTACTAAATTTACTGAACTGTAGTGTCTGAATCGCTTAGTTATTGATCTGAATAATACTATCATATTTACAAGTCAAAAGACAGTGTGTGGATTTGAAATGAACATGACTGGAATTATTTTAAACAAATACAAAAGTGACTACTGAATTCATGTAGTGTGCATCTAAATTGATGTGTGTTTTTAAACCTTACCTGTGTTTGAACAGGAGCAGAAGGCGGTGGTGCAGGCATCTGCGAGAGTCCGCCGCTCAGAACCTGAATCGGTAACCCTGGTTTACCTAACGTGAGTCCTCCAACTCCACTTATGACCCCTGTCTTTGCCTGGAGTCGACACAACATCGATGTAAAAGAAAGTTAATACCATAAGCCTTACGCATATTTTCTGAGAACATTAAAATCAGCAAAACAGTAAGTGGCCTGAAATACAGTGTTTAAACATCAGATACCTGGACAGGCTGAGTGAGATGCGGAGGACCTATTCCCTGGTTGACCACAACCCCAGAAGCTCCTGAAGATCCAGAAAGAACCTGTGTTTCATTTGGACCTACAGAGGAACAGGAAAACTGTTGAGCGAAAAAAACAAAAAACAAAACAAGAAAACTCGTGCAAATCCGAGCGAGAGCCCACCTGTAGTGGAAGACTTCACCAGGACAGACTTCTGCTGCAGTAGCGACGGGATTGATCCACTGACAGCGGTCCCGGCTGATGAGGTCACCACCTGGGCCGCAGGCTGCTCAGGCAGTTTACTGAACTGACTTTGCGTCTGGGGTTGAGAGAGCTGTCCCTGGGCCTGGGCTTGGACCTGGACCTGAGCCTGGGCTTGTTGTTTGGCCTGGAGTAGGATCCCATGCTGAACCTGAGTGAACAGCCAAGTACATCTCTGGCTTTGCATTCTCACAAAAGGAGCTTCCAATTTCTTGCTTTTTAAAGGTGACATATTATAGCTCTTTTTAGTGAAATGTCTATGGATTTTTTTGCATAAAATCACTCACATAAAGAGATCTTACCAGCTCTATTCTTGACGCTTTCAATCCCTTTCAAAACGAGCCGTTTAAGGGCTCTGTCACTTTTATGCAAATAAGCTGTTGCTGGCCACGCCCCAACCACTCCATGCTATTGCTGCGTTTGTAACACATGTGAAGACGGCAGAAAACAGAGGCGCTATCCGGCCATATTTGGTCGACTCCAAGTCAGACCAAGAGCAACATAACACGTCATGGTGACTTGCCTTTGCCTATAGTCGTAGTGCTCGGCGTCTTATGCATACTCGTAAAAACAACGCATAAAAAATGGTGGGACTGCAACTAAGCTAGTGCGTGGGGCTCGACATGTGAGGTCCAGTTCTACACAAATGTCCTCGTCCTGACTTCACAACAGGGGAGCTGTCCAAACAGCTCATAGAAACACATGATTCCTGCCCCCCAAACCTTTCAACAGACTTGCAGAAAACATGTTTTGCAGTGTTTATAAGAGCAGTAGAGACCCAAATGAAAATACAAAAGTAAACAAACATCAAGATTTGCATAATATGTCCCTTTTAACGCTGCTCTTAGTTGCTAATGACAACCCCAGAGGCAGCTTTCCAAAAAAAAGAACAACCCTCTCAAATCCATGTACTGGACAGACAATAACACAGTGGCGTTATTATGCCTGGACACCAAGTGGGTCTGATTCCAAATGCTCTGCATGACACTGAACACACTCATGACAACTTGCTACATACAACATTAAGTGAATCAAATGGGCTGCCCTCTTTAATAAACAAAAGACGAGACATAAGATCTCATAACAAACATTGAAGTAAAACTATTGCTGCTAGATTTCAATGAGAAGGGCAACAAATCAGCGTTCACTCACTTTAATTCAACCCTAAAACCCTCCAGTCTTTGCTCAGAACACAACTGATAACACGAGCAAAACAAGTGTCCGTTTTCTGTTGCAAACAATGAGGTTCTATTACTGCATGTATTGTGTCCGCAAAGGTGCCACATATCTACGTTACTTCTCTGTGGCACTTTTCTATGGCCCTCAAATGACCAAAGCGACCATTTCCATATTAGTCTCCTGAAGGAGGACATGTATACGTAACTAGGTGCTAAACGTTTGAGGCACTTTTCCGCCATGCCAACTTAGATTACATATCTGGGCTTGCCTGTTGGATCCACGTCTTTGAGCTCTGCCTTCATCAGGCGCAGAACAGTTAAGAAAAGGTCACCCATATGGATGGAATTCACAGTTCCCCCACACTTTAAAAACTTTAAAAGTGAGGGGGAGCTTTAAAAACACACTTTTTCCCCACAAAGCAACACATACATCTCAATCTTAGCCACGGCAGCACTCTTGGTAACACAAAAATCTTTGAGCATGACTTACCTGGTGCAGCTTTTCCAAGAGTTGTTTCTGTTGTGGTGAGGGCTGGGCGATGGAGGACATGGTTTGTAACTGGGCATTGATCAGCTGTAGATGATGCTGCTGCTCTGCATTCAGGCCCGGCACCGCGACCTGCGGTTTCAACACCGGCCCAGCAGTGGCACTTACTGTGGGTGTCGCGAACTGGAAGGTGGGGGGAGCCTGAGGCGGCTTGGGGGAGCAGGAAGAGGAAGGTGGCTGCTCCTGCTGAAGGACCAGAGGCTGAGGAAGAACCTGGGGGATCTGGACTTGAATCTGCTGAGGCTGCGGCTGCTGGGCAGACTGTGAAGTCAGCTGAGGTGGCTGCGGGGAACCCCCTATCTGATTGTGTATTATAAAAAGAGAAGGTAGCGAGGAAGGCGTGCATGCGCGAGTCGGGGTCTGGGACTGAGAAGGCGGCTGAGCCTGAGGCTGAGAGGGAGGTCGGGACTGTGGAGGAGGGTGAGGGGACTGAATCTGCTGGCCCAGAGTGAGGGGAGAGGCCTGGGAGGGCTGTGGGCTGTCAGACAGAGTCGGCGTTGCACTATGAGTGGCCACAGACTGAGAGGGAGAGGCGCTTTGGATTTTTAAAGCCTGCTGATGTGCTGCTGAGGGGACCTGGAGATCAGGAAGAAAGAGGCAAGACAGATATTACTTGAGAACACCATTACTATGTATTGATTCACTTGGACTTATATTAATATTCTTGGTTGGGGGGGGAGCACTGTAGCGAGCAGCGTAATAGGACAGCAAGCGGAAACATCTTCGGATTTGAAAAGCTTAAAAAAAATAAACAAAACAGCTACACGAGACACAGAGAAAAGAAAAATGTCTTCATTGCACAGAACATAGAAAATGCTCATTAGACATTTCTAATAGGAAGAATTACGAATGATTAAACATCAAGATCTTCACTGGGGAGGGGAGTGAGGGAATGTGGGGTGGGGGGTATCATTTCTGAGTGAAAAGGGTGCGTAGCCATTAGGTGAACGCCAGGGGAACCCACAGGACGTTTGTTAAGCACGTTAAGAAAAAACAGGGACAAATATATCCATGGAGGCAGCAAAGCATGGTATTCGGGATCTGGGTCTCGAAAGTGATTTTTTTCCCCCTCGACTGCAAGGAAGTGGGGTTTGATTTAGGTGTGAAAAGACCTCATGTTAAGAAAGGAAGAGAGAAGAGTAATTTAGATAATATGGGTTAATATATAGCGTAGTTCAAATGGCCATACATGCTACAGTGTGCACGAATGACAATGACAGTATTTGCTACTATTAGGAACAAAAACATGACTGTCATACTCTGTGGAATGGGAAGTGGAATGGCAGTTTTTGTTCATTATAGAATATTCCATGCAGATTCTCCATGCCAGCTCTTAAAGCCAGATTGTGAGCAAAACCAATACATGCACAGACGGATTAATACTAGACAGCAGCATACAGTTTCCTTAGAGACGTGAAGACTAAGGAGATCGAAAGAAAGTACTTGGAAAGAACTTACAGTTTAATAAATATTTACAAGTAAAGTCCTGCCTCCGATCCTATTAAAAGACTATAGGCAATACTAACTATTTGGTAAATAATCATGTTCCACTTTTTAAATAGATGAAATCAGATTTGTTCTCCTCGTTGTTCTACACTGATATATGGCCAGCTTCACTTAAACAAATACTCATGTCAACAATAATCTAGGAAATTTATTCGCTTATAAAGACAATAAAATCAAAATAATAAATTATATTTTCAGCTATGCCTTCAGTACGTTCACAGTTTAGTACACACACTACTACTTTTTAAATAATGTACAAGCAATTGCAAGAATATTTAAAATATTAAATGCAATGTTTAACACGATATCGAGTTTGAATATTTCTAGGAAGCTGAGAGGATAGTTCAGATTAAATTGTATGAAAATGAATATATGCCTGATATTCAAACTGACCAAATGTAATCTTAAAAACAGCTATAAAAAGTAATTTTATGATCAGAAACTTAACATTGTTTAACATAGAATAAAATTAATATTTTTGTTCTTGAATAACCCATAGGTTAACATTTTGGTCTGTAATTTATTGTATACACTCTACAGGTAAGTATTAACAATTATTCATGTGTCAAGCGTTTCAACAGGTTTTTGGACTGGATGTTGGGGCCATTTAAAATACCTGGGAAGAAAGTCTCATTTCACAGGTGTCTGGACACACATATCCGACGTTAAACATGAGTTGGTTTACCGAAATATAAAGGTTGTTGTAACAAAGAACAGGGGAGGCTTTGACAAGATAGAACCAGGCAAAACAAGACACTGTATAATCGAGAACACAGCGGCATCATATCACTTACTAACCAATAACAACTCCAAATCAGTAGTGGACCACAACAAAAAGGCACAAGGAGGGGTAAGGGATGCAACATGTTAACTGAAGGACACAAGATTACGCAGCCAAGCAGGAGAGTGACACAGCAACTGAGAAGGGGATGCTGAGCAGAAAGGCAGAAAAGGAGGTCGAGTGAGTGAGCGAGAGAGAGAGTGCGTGAGAGGCTGTGTGCGTGTGTGTGCGCGCGCACACAGGGCATAGTTCTGCTAGGAGACAAGGTGTCCCAGTATGTAGCAGTGCCAGCAACAAGTGGGTGGGGCTTAATGCAGAGCACAAGCTCATCTACCTTGGTAACCAATGCTGCCATGTGAGCGGGGCCAAGGGAGGGACTCGGACTCTGGCCGGGGCGAGTTTCGGCTAACGGGCTGTCATGGCCTGTAGGGACGGGACCAGAGCTGCCACCACTGACGATTACAGATGCAGGTACGCCCACAGAGGCTGGTGGGTCTTTCCCTGCTTGGGGCTGCTGGTCCTGACACGAGCACATTTATCAGTTCATGAGGGGGAAGAGGTACAACAAAAATCCAAACTGGGGCACATTCAGCAGGACTGTACATTGTTAACATAGTTCGACAGACCTAAACCACACGGCAAACTTGTATGTCTGCATGGGATACTACATTCTGCAATACCCTACTGAACGTGGCCCTGGTCATTCGTCGGCTTGGGGATCTAATTTTCCAAATTCATCCACTGGCCAATGAACAAAATCTGTATACACGCATACATTATAAAAAATACAAAAAAACTTAAGACACTGACCTGCTGCAGGAACATCTGCACGGGTTCCTGGCTCAGGATCATGCTGGAGCCTGGGGGTGTGAACAACACCTTTCCTGGACTGTGCTGGGCCTGAGGGCCCAAACCCACGGTGGTCATTGAGGACGTAGACGTAACCACCGTAGAGGATGGAGCTGAGGAGGAGGGAGCCGATACAGGCGCTGAAGCCGATGGAGCCGTCTGGAGAGTCAGGATGGAGGTCTGGGGTTGGGTTTGCACCTGGAGTTGGGCAGCTTGCTCCGTCGAGCTACCCAGCACGGTGATGCCCTCTCCTGGCTGGCACTGTGCCGTGGCTGCTGTTCCCGTGCTGCTGTTGTTGGGAACACCACCAGCCTGCTGCTGAAGAGTTGGCTGCAAGCTGACGGCCGGGCTCAGGCCCTCTATTGACAGGGAATTCTGTATAGGCATGCCCTGTATTACAGTCTGAACATGTCCTGTAACTGGATGAGCCTGACTCTGTGTCTGGGCTATGGAAACAGGCATCTGGAATAGTGTAGGGTGGCCCATCTGACCAGACTGGAGTTGGATAGGGCCAGACAGAATGTGGGCACCAGGGTGGCCCTGTGAGGCCAGCACCTGGCTAAGATTTATGTTCTGGTTGGCTGTCAAGATTTGATTGGCAGCAATTATCTGTCCACCTGGTCCTGAACTGGTGATGATGTGACCCCCAGGGTGCTGAGTCAAAATCTGACCCCCAGTCTGAAGATGGGGTAGAAGAAACTGATGGTTCTGACCTTGTAGGACAGCCTGAGAGGGAATGACAATGCTGCCTTGTTGATTTAGTAAGTGAACACTAAGGGGTTTGCCCGATGTCGGAGCTCCCTGTTGCTTGAAAAGAGTCTGGGGGAACTGTGCCCCCTGCGTGGTCGTTTGCGTACTCAGCACAACATTTGAACCTGGCTTGCCAGTGAGGAAGGTCACATTCTGAGCAGCAGATACTGGGACTTGCACTCCAAGAGATTTACTGGCATCATTTTGCAATGCATGAGGGGCTGGAAGCTGTTGCTGTTGCTTGAAGAGTTTAGGCTGGATGTTGCCACCTTGGGGGGGTTTGGGCTGTATTGGAGTTGGTGTTCGCTGGATGATAACATTCTGCATAATTTGGCTCTGGGGCTGAGGCTGAGATCCAATCCCACTATTGAATCCGACTATACCACTTGGTGCAGCCATTGTGGTCCCACTGCTGTTGGTGTTTGTGGTGCTGACACAAACAGCAGGGCCATTTAAAGATGGGGACCCCAGGGTGGCCTTGCCTCCCTGAATCAAAAGTCCCCCTCCAGAGCTGAGCACAGAACCTCCAAGACCGGCCTGGGCTCCTGAACTTGCTGCATCAGGCACGGGTTGGTGCAGCTGATAGCTACCCATGGCTTTCGTCAAGATCTGCTGCCCAGACTGGTTGATAGTCATTACAGTGGGCTGGCCCACAACTTGAATCTGTCCAATGCCCAAAGGTCCAGCCTGGCTTCCATTAGGTAGAGCCTGGAGACTTGAAATGGGTTGAAGGGTCACATTTCCCAGTCCGACTTGGGGCATGAATGGCTGGACACTAATGGCCTTGTTCATGACCGGCGGCTGAATCTGCAAGCCAGGGTGAGTTAGAACAGGGCCAAGCATGTCTGTGGTTGTACTGGAGGGTGTGGTAGTGGTGCCCTGGCCAGGAAAGATCTGTGTAGTCCCTCCTATGCCCACCGTAGGTAAACTGGCATCAGGCAGTGGTTGGACCACCTGTGTCAGACTAGGTAGCCCAAAAGAGCTAAGATCAAGATCAGCTTCCGCTTCTTGAAGGCTCTGTTCTGTAATGTTGGCTTCTGCCAGGCTCTGCTGCAGAATGTCACATGGTTCGTGATTTGACCCAACACCATTGCTTCCGCCATCTCCGCCTCCTCCTGGTGAGCCTCCAAGGATGTCATCGTCCTCCAGGAAGTCCAGATCCACGCTGACTCTGGGCAGCCCAGATGGCTCGCTTGTCGATAGCTGAGCCTGTGGCTGGACCTCAGGAACGTGTCCCTGGAGGAGACAGAAAAAACAAGGTTTGCATGTGGACACTGGATGTAATGGAGGGAACTGAAACAAATGGTAGGAATGGATATGAAATGGTAGGCCTCTAACACACCGGAGGCCCGGGCAGCTTTATTGATTCGCCTCTGATGGTCGCTGGTACGTTTGTATCGGATGTGATGGGCGGGACGGGAGAATGCATGCTACATAAAGGGATGGAGACGAGAGGGTGGGGGGAAATGGGGGACATTACTCACCCCAGTGCTGGAGAAGAACGAACTGGACGGGTCACTCGAGCCATCCAAAAGGTCGTCAGTGTCCAGCTACAGACAGACATACCCAGGATAGGATAGACAAACCACCACAACACAGACAGGGACACACGAGGGGCAGGGGAATAGATGCAGAAGGGCAAAGGGCCAAAAGGTGGAAAGGCAAAGGAAGAGCAAAGTGAAGACAGTGTCCAGACCCACCAGAACACAAAAAGCACAGCACAAAGTACATGCACAAGTGAACAGTTAAATAGGTAAGGGAAACTGGAGTCAAAAGATAGGAAACATTAGATTAGTATGTCATTGTTTTTGTGACTTAACCAAAGCAGAAAAATGAGGGGGTGAAATTAAGAGGAGCCAGCCTGCTCTGAAAAGGACGCCACTATGCAGAACAAACAATTTCAACATGAAAAATATCACCTAGAGTGGATCTGGAGGGAAATTTTAGGATAGCGTACATAGGTGTGGAGAACGTATCCGAGTCGTGGTCAAGGGTTGCTTTATGAAAGTGATGTTTAAATATTCTGTCATGTCTTTTTTTGAACAGGGAGCGATAGCTGGCAAACCATCACACAATTCTACGCTCAGTACTCACTTGCGTTTCTGATCCATGAAGAAAGTCATTTAGAGCTTGTGGGTCACTGCAAAACAAAGCGAAACCATTCAGATGATTCAGAACAATAAATGTAAGTGGGTGTAAAATCTGTTAAGAACCTTGCACTTACCAAATTACATCTAGCAAGCACCTGCCATCTTCATCATCCATGTCAACTGAAAAGTCACCAAGAGTTTTGAAGAGAAGTTAACAGTCATAAATGCACTTTAACCCATAAAAACAGACTATTCTAAACATCTGGCCAGCTTTTAAAAAAATTAGAATTACAGTACATGATCAAGTGTAGATTGAAACATGCAAATCAAACTACACAGATGATTTCCTGCTCATAACATTCAGGGTAACTCGTTTACATCTAGCATTTTAAAGAAATTGATCAAAAACCAGGACCACTGATGAAATATTAAAGGCAGAGGACCTACATCTCTACACTGAAACCCCTCTTAGACTAGCCCAAAACATTAGTCTTCATTAACTACAAACACGAGGTAAAACACCTTACAAGTGTACACAAATCGTTTCATTATCATCATTTGACTATCATTTGACACAACAACATTAAATGCTGAATAATTAACTCACAGAACTCGTATTACTTTCTTCCGTTTTGTGTTAAATAAGCGCACAAGTACATCGCCTGACGATTTTGGTCTCCATTGGATATCAGATCTATTTCAAGCTAAGCTGTAATAAAATGTCCATGATCAGGAACATTCACATTCACTTTCTATCAGAGATTAATCCAGTTAGGAGGATGTTGATAGGCCATGGAGGAGAGGGCAGTGCTGAACTATCTTTCTTCCACAGCAGCAGTACCAGTGGCGTGGGGGGTACCCGCGGTTTCCCACTCAAAACAGAACCATCTCGATCTTAGCAGAAACACACACAGGGAACCTGCCTGAACACACTGATTAGTCCCAAACCAACACACTTCCACCAAAGTTACGAGTTCGAGGTCACCACTGTGATCTAATCGTTCAAAACAGTTCCTTTCCCTCTACTGGTCTGAAAATCTACATCACAACATTAAGATCCGAGTCTAAAACCTGGCTGAGGAATAACCTACAGAGACCACCAGCACTCTCCAACGCATATCACAGCATCCCCCAGGATATGGAGAGCCTCGGAGCAGGACCTCCTGAATGGAGACCCTGGAGCTCCAGGACGCGCAGCTTCAGGCTAGCCCTGCAGCCCCACAAACTTGCTCAAAAACACGCACTGCGGCCACCCGAGCCCCTTTCCTCTCTCTCGAACTCTCTCAAAAGAGTCTAGCTCATCGTGTCGAGTGTGTATTTTTTAAATCCGTGCTTGCAGAAGCCCCCCATGGTCCTCATTCCTGCAGCAATTTCAGTTAGCCGTAGCCTGTTAGCCGACTAGCAGGAATTTTTGCGTGAACAGGTACAGGCGCAGCGCAGATAAGACCCTACGCAGAAGCAGAAAGTAAAACACGCATTAAAGGAGGTAAAGCGGAGGGTCTCAAGCTGCGCGGCCCGGGGTCTTTATCCCCAGGACGGGAGTTTATGTTGGAACAGTCTTGGACCAGAGAGGAGGAGGGGGGGTAATGCTTGGGAATTCGTGCTAAAATCCACATTTAGCAGGCTCGTGCAGGCCTGGTGCTGCGTGGACCGGGTCGAGGGGAAGCCCCGGGTCCGCGTGGCGCGTGCCAATGTTGCAGCTTTGGCGCGTGATTTAGAGAATTAAAGAGAAATCGCTACATTGTAACAAACTCACCGAGACGGCGGAGCAGCACGCGCGCGGGGTCTCCGGAACGGCCCTGCACGGGCTCCAGGCAGGACCCACGCACAGGACGCACAAGCAGGAAACAGACGCCCCGCGCGTTTGCCTGCTTCCTCCTCCTCTCTCCTTTCTCCTCCCCCTTTACTCTTGTCTTCTCTCTTTTCCTGTCCTCATCTGTCTTGTATTTAATTTTCTTTTCTTTTATCCTTTTCTCTGCTCCGCCGTTTTCCTTCTCCCACACCAGCACCAGCCTGAAGCCACTTTTTCTAGTTTTTCCCCTTCCGCCTTAAATTGCTCCGTTGTAGTCTGGCGCCTGCACGCACCCTCACCTGTTTGTTGTTATACTGTTCTGTGTGCACCATTTTTGTGCATGCATAGTGTTCTGGTTGTTGTTTTTGTGTTTTTCTTCACATGCCCCGGACTGTAACACAATTAATGAAGGAAAAGAAATAGGAACATAAGTTATATTAGTCAGTCACACGGATCTTTTTTTCAACCCTCTGCAAAATAATCAGTTTTATCATCCTGCAAACCCATAAAACAAACAAGCCAAGTGTGCAGCCCCAGTTCACGTATGCTCTGTCATGTACTCTGAGAAGTTCCTGACTACAGGTGTCTTGAGTACACATAAATAAATCAAACAGTGTGTATGCACAAGAAATGGGGCATACAGAAGCGTGAAAGAGGATTCAGGCGCGTATGCAGCTAAACTCTGGGTCCCGACTTTGGGTTCTGACGCAGCACTGGGATTGGATCTGGAGCTCGAAATAAAACCTCTCGGGAGAATCTGTGGAGCGGTTTACAGTTTTATTGGTGAATTATTGTATAAACGCTTCTGAAGAAAACCGAACGGGAGAGCCGGGGTCGTGCTTTTGGGATTTTATTCCCAGGGGCGTGGCGTGTCATGTTGTTTATGCTCTGTGATTGGTCTGGTTTGAAGCAGTGTGCAGTGTGGGCGTGGCCTACACGGGTTCATGCTGGCCCAAGATTTTTTTAAAAACGAACGGAGTAAATGAATTGAATAAATAAAGAGCCACTCCACTATTGGGAACTTTATAAACAAAACAAAACAACAAACGCATCCTTCTCTCGGAATTAGAATCACTTTATTGATCCTGGCACAGACGCACAAAGACAATAACAACATCAAATATAAAGTCTAAATATATTCAATAAATCTCAATATGAAATACTCTATGCTATAAACTCAAATTCTTGGGGTTGAAATACTACATATTAATACCTTACAGTTAGTGAATTACTAGTAAAACTAACAATTGTCAAAAGTCTGTTACTGTACTTAACAGAGATCAGTACGAGATGAGTAATACTGATTTACACAATTACACATGAGAGGATATAGCACATGTTGACATATTTACATATTATCCAGCCTGACACTGTTAAAAAACAGTCAGTTCCTCTGAGGGCTCATTAATGTTCTTTTCCAGTTACCTAGAAGAGTTTATTATTGTTTTCATTGCTATTACGTGACACAATTAGCTAATTGAAAGTCGCAGAGGAAAAACAGGGTTACCAGGTCTGGAATGAGAACCATTATACCATCATCTTGAAGCATGAACTAAATATCCTTTCTCATGCTCTAGCTCAAACCCAGACAAGTCAAAATTCTAGTTTAATGCAGGGGAGCAAATTATGCTTTGTGTCTATGAACATATTTCATTATAACAACGGTTATTACGTTTTTTGGTGTGAGTATGATACCGCTTTTAATGTATGTATTTACTAACTGATATAAGATCAAATAAGAAAATAGGTGTATTGATCCCGATGGAAATTCTTGTCATTAGCATGCTCAGTGCAATATGAAAGAATAAAGCATAATAAGACAATAGAAATAGACAATCTACAGTACAATATGTATTTATTGTATTGCATTGTTATATTGTGTTGTATTTGTTGTAATGTATTATATTGAAAAAGTGAAGTGTAAAGTGACCCGTTTATCATATGTGCACACACCACAGCACACAAAATTCTTTCTCTTTATTTTATTATTTTAATGATTTTTATGAATTCTTGTATGTTTGTAATGTTTTAAGTGTTTGTAGCCTACAAGATGGCTGATTAATAAAAAAAGCAGATTTCCCAAAGACCTCACCTCACCCCACCAAAAAACACTCAAACGTTTTATTTTACAGTGGTGTAGGGAGGGTGTAGGTCGTTTCCCCCCACCTGACCAGGAAAGCTCATTTAGGATCAGTGAAAGTGACGGACAGTGTGACACGAACCACATAATTCTGATCTGAGACCAGTTCTCCCCCTCTGATCTGATTTCAGAATGTGGTTGCCATGGATCGCTTGTTTCCTTAACAACAGTGGGCTGCCGTATTCTGGCCGCCGGTGTCGTGCGTTTTGCAGACTCACCATGGCGGCTGTGCTAAGGGAGACCGCAGGACTGTACGAGACCCTGAAAACCGAGTGGAATAAGAAAAACCCCAACCTCAACAAGTGCGGAGAGATCCTCAGCAAGCTCAAGGTACCGTTGATAACATTCTGTAGATGAATAGGGGCCACGGACTGGCCGAGAAACATGTAAAATCATTCTAAGAGCCTCGGGCTGCTAACAGGCTAGCGCGGGTTCGCTTGCTAGCACAGTCCGGCGAACTGCTAGTCAGGAATAGTCCGAGATTTTAGCTTAATTACTGAGATATAAGTAATGGGGTGAAGCGGGATGTGTGTTTGTTGTGTAATCAAGTGTACAGAGCGAACTGGGTCATTTTTGCGAATACCAAACTACCGATGATTGTCCAACGTGTACCTGTCTATATGTCTGTGTTCAAACCCATCATATCTATTTATATAGATAGGGTTCATATACATAAACACATAAGTACACACACAAGTACACAGACACACACATATATA